>JAPTSV010000771.1:0-90771 GCA_026979955.1 Megalurothrips usitatus
ATGGGGTACTTCACCGAATTCCAGCCCGGAAGTGGCGGGGCGGGGGGCCCACCCGCACCCTTGCTTGTAGGAGGGCCTAACCGAACGGGAGCTAACCGTTCGGTTCGGTTCAGCGGGGCGAGGCCCGCTCTCCGGCCTCCGGGGTTTCAGCGGTGCGGGCGTCACGGGACTCCGTGCGGCGCGCCCCGGGGAGGGAATGCCCGCGGACGGCCGTGGCGCGCGGGCCGGAGCCCCGCTCCGAGGGCGGGATCGGAACTCCGTGCTGATACCGTTCACAGTTGCCCAAAGAGAGAGACAGGGGGGGAGAGAGAGAGAGAAAGAGAGACAGGCCGCATGGGGTACTTCACCGAATTCCAGCCCGGAAGTGGCGGGGCGGGGCGGGGCGCCCCGCCGAACCAAACCGAACGGTTAGCCCTCGCACGGAGTTCCGATCCCGCCCTCGGAGCGGGCCTCCGGCCCGCGCGCCACGGCCGTCCGCGGGCATTCCCTCCTCTCCGGGTCCGGAGAGGATGAAGCCAGACCACCTTCGCCGTCCCAGTGCCGATTCGAGCCCCGCGGGGGGACTTACCACCGCGGGGCGGGGCGGGGGCCCACCCGCACCCTTGCTTGTAGAAGGGCCTAACCGAACGGGGGCTAACCGCGGGGCGCCCCCCCCCCCCCCCCCCGCCCCGCCGAACCGAACGGTTAGCCCCCGTTCGGTTAGGCCCTCCTAACTGCCGCCGCGCGTCGTAGGGTGAGCCCCCCGCCCCGCTCGTCCGCTTCCTTGCCAAGAGCAGACGACGCCGCGGCTGCCGCCGCGCGTCGTGTTTTGCCGAGCCGGCCCGAGTGTGGGAAGCGAGGGGAGGGGGAAACTGGGCAGGCCGCCGAGCTGGCCCGCGGGCGGTGTCGGCGGCGCGCGGCGGCGGTCGGCAGGCCCATTCTTGGCTCAGCTTCGACGCTCGACGGTTCACCGGCAGCCCGTCCGCTTCTGTTTGGAAATCGGAGTTGCTACGATGTCAGCTGCAGGGCGTGAAGGCGACCATCCCGCCTTTTTTGATGGCTACGTGCCGCCGCCTCCTGTACCGGGGCTGCACGAAGCACTTGAAGAACATCGGCGAAGAATCGAGGCGGCTAGGACACCGGCCGAGCGGACGTTTCGCCGCCACTTCCACCACAATGCGCCCCCGGAAGTCATCGTTCCGAACAAGCTGGACGTCATGTCGGCCATGAAGTGCGGGTACCCGGGCTGCCCCCGCCACGGCATGATGGTGTTGGCCGTCGTCCCCCGCCATATGCAAGTCACAAAGCCCCGCTGCCATTTGTGAGCGCCGACGCGGATTAAAAAAGCCCATTTAAGGGCTGACACATACTCACCCGAAGTACAAACACGGAGCTAAACTAAAAAAAAACAACACCTTTAACACCGCACCCATGACACCTAGACACTGCAGAGTAACCATTTCCTGCCAACTCAAAGTCTGATTAGAAACAAGCTGGCCCGTCCCTCCGTCGAACCTCGGTGATGGTTCCGCTCCGCTTCACCGGCACCTCGGTTCGACAGGGGGACTTGGCCAGCTTGGCCTGCCGGCCGCGTTCGCGGGGGGGCCCGGCCCCCGACATGTGTCCGCTGGTACATATTTTTGTAGCGATTAAAATCGGTAACCTCAGCCCGCCCTGACACGCGGCGGAGTGCGCCTTGCAGGCGCACCACACGCAGCGGCCAACCCTAACCTAACAAATCAAACAATTCTCATAAAACAGAAACGCGATAAAATTTGAAAATTGTTGCCACCGTACGTTTATATACGCCATAAAAGGAGTCTATCCTCCAAATTTGAAGTTTCTGTGTAAACGATAAGTCAGCGAACAGACGTCCGAACGAACGAACAAACAGTCGGCATCAGGCTATAAGCCCGGCTCCTGTACGTTTCTACCGAAACGTGTCGGGACGGGCTAAAAAAAGAGCATCGGTGGTTCAGTGGTGGAATGCTCGCCTGCCACGCGGGCGGCCCCCGGGTTCGTTTCCCGGCCGATGCACCATGTGATGGGGCGGGGTTCTGGGTTCCTAGAATAAATGCTCGGTGCCCGTGGGCCCTCAATGAGTACTTGTAGGTTATTGGCTGAGCGAAAGCGAAGCCCTTACCCGTCTAGGTCACAAATGGTTTGTCAGTTTGTCCGCGCGATTTCTCAAGAACGGGAAGACGTAGCAAGCTCAAGATTGGACCACATCTTTCTTGCATCATACCAGAGTCAACCTCCCCTCAGGGGCACCGCAGCTCAAGCGGTTTCTTAAAAAAATTACAGATGTGGTCGAAAATTTTAAATCCGCCTCGTTGGGTAAAGTCAGTATGCGCCATGCGCCTGTCGTGGAGGGGCGGATCAGGGACGCGAGTGGGGTACGCTCGGTTAGGTTAGTAGGTAAGTTCGGGTAAGTTAGGTTCAAACAGGTAAGGGTAGGTCAGGACTGGTTGAGCGGCATTGATAAGAAAAGACTGATGTACGATACGTTCGAAAGCCAGAACATGAGCGTGGTTGCGACCGTGTGGAAAGAGAGAAGCGCGCAGGGCGTCCTACTGACCCGCCCCGCAGGGTCCTACTCGTTCAGTGGCAGCCGCTGGCAGGCCAAGGTAGGCGTGCGCCAGGCGTGGAGTGGCGGAACAGTGATTCGCGTTGAGCTAAGCCTGTTACGCCACGACGCGGTCTGGCGTACGCCTACCTTGTCAATTAAAGTACGCTCTGTACTGTGTAGCACACTATTTCGAAAGGTCATGCATATTCTTAGATGTCAATTTCGTAGCAAGGGAACTGTGAAATGTCATCCTAAAGGAAGTGAGGAAATAGGGATGGAGGACCGTGATTAAACACAGTCACTTTCCTTACAATCAGAAACTGATGCCACAAGTTATATACGATCGACTTCAACCCGTCTGAAGTTGTTTTAGGACGTGGGACTTCATTTATCATTCTGGGATAATATTTGACGCGTGAAGAAACGAGCCCGCGAAAACCAAAAACCGCCGGGAACGTAAATGAAATTGACTATTTGGTGACTGAAGTGACCTCTGTTGACTACAATTATTGCAAAGTGATTTGAGTGACTGACACTGACTAGAACGACTGGAAGTATCTGGGGAAATGACTGGAGTGACTAAGAAAGTGACTATTGAGGCCACCGTACACTGACTGGACGACCTAGGGTCCCCCGCGACTCAGGGTGTTCTCCCCTGTTTCATCCAGGTTTTAGTCGAATTAACTGCACTACTGGGTATATTGCAAACCAGTGTTACTCCACCCGGCCTCCGCTGGTAATCCAGAAATGTAACATCGTGCCCCAACGAATGACACGTGTCACATTCCGCTGAATGTTGAATGCTCGTCGAAGCTACCCGCACGCGTGTCGGAGCTGTGCCGCCCGATGGCCATGGACCTGTGCTGTTTGTGCCTGGAGTGGAACCAAGTGGGCTGATGGCTCCGAAAACCGGTTTATTTCAGTCGTGTCTCGCGGCCCAACGTACGAGCCGGAGGAGCAGTGGGTCCGGGAGGAGGCCGCGGACCCGCGCTGCATGTATACGGACTACAAGACAACAATCACATTTGCCGATGACGGGACGGCCGTCACGACCCTGGCGCCAGTGCGCAGCTACAGCCGTGCTCCGTATCCGGACAGCTGCAGCAGCCGCATCCGCTCCGACGCGTCAAACACCACATAGTTTGTACATTTTCCCGGCGCACCTGAGTCGACGTGGAAGACGATGAAGGAAAAGAGAGCCGAAGTTAAGAATTTCTCGGTTTGCAAACGAAAGAAGACCCTGCCACCCTCTAATAAGCGTCGGTGGAAGTTGAGATCTAAGTTTTGAATAAAACGTCACGTGTTCTTTCAAGCCGAACTTCCCTTCTCATTTACCCTTTCCATTAGCGTGACACACTTTCGCACCGCGTACCGAGAGCTATCGGATATGTTTTGCTGTACTTCACAGCTGTACCCCTGAACGGCGTAAACGGTGTCGTGCAAGCGAGTGCAAATGCGTAAGGTGCAGCGCTCAGATACCCGTCCACACCCTCTCCGATACCGAAAAACCGCGAGCTAGGCATTGTCTCGGTCGAGCACGGGAACATGAATAGGATAATCCGAGACAGCTGAAACGGAAGAGTGCACGGGATGACGATGAGGATAACCCAAGAATACTGAAACGGAAGAGGAGTGCAAGGGGACCGGACTCGGTCGTGAACAGGATGACGAATAGAATAATCCGAAAACAATCAAACGGAAGAGTGCAAAAAGGACCGGGCTCCGTCTTGCATGGGATAAGGAATAGGCTCACCCGAGATTAGTAAAACGGAGGAGTACAAGGGATGGAGCTCGATCCACTTTAAATAGTAATCACAAATATCCGGGAGAACGGATGTACTAAACAGGATCTGCACACTGCATCCCTGCGTACCCCCCGCGCTCATCAAGGACACCAAGGCCTTGATCTTGTTGGCGCAAGCCGTCATGCTGGTTATGGTGAAGGCGCGCGGCGCGCTGTACGCGGTCGTTCGAGACGAACCTGTCAGCGTGGTGCACACGGCCAAGGCCGTCAGGAGGGTGCGGCAGCAGGTCAAGGCTACAAGACAAATTTCGGTGCAAGGTCAACGACGCGGACCGCTGGGCCACATCGGTCGACCTCGCTGAGATCGAGGCCACCACTCAGGGCGAGGACATTGCACAGCTGTGCCGCCCCCACTCCAGCGAAGTGGTCCTGCGCGTCCTCAAAAAGAGTCCGCGCGGCCGATCTCCTCGCGAGGACGGCCTGCCGGCAGAGTTCTAGCCGAGCGCCTGGAGCGTTGCCGGCGACACGCTCACGGAGGTCCTGAACGCTGCGGACAGGTGTGTCCCCGCGGATATGATGCAGGGGATCATCACCCTCCTGCCCAGAGTGGGCCCCACGCCTCCTCAAGGACACATGCCGATAACCGTCCTCGACGTCGACGCTAAATTGCTGGCTGGACTTGCGGCCCGCTGACTCACAAGGGACTGGCCCGAGGTGTCAGACTCAGAATTCGATGCAACTTTTTTTTGCAGTAGACACTGTAAAGTATTTGCCCTGGGGCTGGCAGTGCCTAAAACCGGTGCATTTTGGCGGGCCTACGTTGGTGGTACCGCACTGAAGTTGCCCTTGACAACCGCTACTAAGCCTGTATCAGTCCAGGAATAGAGCCTGATTCCTTCCTATGCCCATTTCCTTGGGGTCAGAAGTGGGATAACAGCTTCACGTGGCCAGAATCAGTGTGAGAATAGGTGTGTTCGCTGTTCGCCGCCGCCGTGACCATCTGGATCCACAGCGGTGTATCCCGAGTCCGACATTCCGCACGCTCTGATGCTTCCCATGCTGCTGACGGATCCCCGTCCTTTCTTGTCCTGTCCTTTACGTGCCAAGGTTCCCTTGGACTGCTCTGCCTTTGCACCCCTTGCACACGGAATTGCGACCCTTGGTGCCCCTGTCCCTTGCCCACAGTGTGTCGTGGACTCGCGTCCCGCCCACGCCGTGCCGGAGCGTGTCCATGTGTGCACCGGCATGCTGCCTCCACGAGACGCGGTCGGGGCCGCCCATGTCCCTGCCGTCCCGGCCCCTGGTCAACAATGGCCCTCACCCGGTGCCCCCGCCTGGCGGCGCGCGGCCCGCCCGCCAACAATGGCCTGCCGCATCGGCCGCGAGGCGCCCCGCTGCGCTACCGTCGGTGACGGTGCCCAGGTAGAAGCGGCCGACTGACTTGATGAAGCCTGTCCCCGGGTGGCCAATCATCAGGGGGGGGGGGGGGAGCCACCTGATGGACATGGCGGTGCGACCGTCTGACAAGGGAGTGCGGTGCGACCGCGAGAATAGCAGATGACCAGCTGCCCCGACGTCGAGACCCTCATGGCCGCCCCTGTAGCCTGTGATGCTTGCTGCACCGACGCGCTGTCTCTCTGCTCTGGCCTAGCTTGCTGTGCTCCGCGCTGCTTAGCGAGCGATGCTTTGGGCCATGCGATGCGCGACTGGCAGTCGCGAACTAACATCGAATAAAAAATATCGATATTATCGATATCGATAATATCAAATGCCTTGCGATAAAATATCGATAATATCAGAAAAATATATCGATATTTGCGATATATCGATATTTTCGGACATCACCGAGAAACTGTTACAGAAAGTGGACAAAAGAACGTATTGTTCAAAATAAATACTGGTATTTGACGCAATACACAAAATCTAAAAATGGCGCCAGGTAAAGGTGAAATTGCGATACAAAGAAGCCATTCGGAAACCAAGGTACGACCTGACCAAAAGCCATTGCAGAGGATGTACAATGTAGTCTGGCGGTACTAAAGTTACTGTTTTCGAGGCCGTTTTTATATGGACAGCGGAAGCGCGGCTGATATCTACAAATATCTTAAATAATCTCTAAAAATATTCTACATATTCTCTTTAAATGTCGCTCGAGATATCGATTAAAAATATCGATATATCGGCATATCGGCTTGCAAACCATATCGATATACCGATATCGAAATATCGGGAGAAAATATCGATATTTCGATAATATCGATACGTATCGTGCATCCCTATCGCCGACTGCGATTCTGTTCTGCGTCCTGTCACTGATGTGCGCTGGGACTAACCCTTATGTGACAGACGAGGCGCCTCTGACTAGACTGCTGACTTATGGGCCCGGACGAACTAGACACCACCCGGCCCTGCTGTGGTCCCTTTCAGTAGTCCGAGTCTCTGTGTCCTCAGAGGCCTCGTTGCCTCGCGAGATGCATGGGTTGCAGCTACACGGCAGTAGACAAGCAATCGGAGATGGGTGTTCTTCCGCAACGTACGAGACGTCCGCACCGTGCAAAGTCCTGGCGCCACGCCCCCTATTCCGGGTGTGGCCATCATTTTTTGCCGACGAGCGAGAGGATCGGCGAGATGGTGTTCTGCGGTTCCGTTTGGCGGAAAAGCTAGACACCGCCCGGGACTACGGTGACGTTTGAGATTGATCGTTCCAAACCCTAAACCCAAACCAAACCCAGTACCGTGCACGAGTGCCCCTTTTGTGAGAAGCACTCGTACTATCGGTCTGAAAAGTATTAAACCTCTCTGCATGCTCCTAGCAGCGACCTCTGAGCGGCACCTGGCTGATACAAGGTCGGGCAACCCGCCATCTTGGGAAGGGGTCTGGGTCTCGTATTTCAGGCGGCTATGATTTGGCATCACATTGCGTTTCAGTACCCGCGGGACTACGAAACAAAATACTTTGCATGTCTGCACTTGGCACAAAGTGAGATCAGGCATCACATTGCAAAATTTTGTTTCCATTTCAGGATTTGGTAACAAAACATTAGGAAGTGTAAAAATAACATTATCCTGACGGGTAACACTGAGCTCATGAACGACAATGTGGCGCCGGAACGGCAGCAGGAAAGTGAGGATACCTCTACATATACACACAAGGCTTCGCTCACCGCGAATCACTGTTCCGCCACTCCGCGCCTGGCGCACGCCTACCTTGGCCTGCCGGCGGCTGTCACCTGATGAGTAGGAACCTGCGGGGCCAGACGGTAGGAGGCCCTGCGGGCGTCATGGTGTGACGGGCGGCCCTCGGGCCTCCCGTCGACTAGGCAACCCGCATCACTCCGCGGCGGGCCGCCTCGGGGGATCTCGGCCAAACCTTCGGGTTTTGGCCAACTTCGAACGGATTTAGCACGGAATTCCGAGACCGCGCTCAGGACGTCACCCGCTCTTGTCTTCGAGTCCCGCGGCTATGCGGGCACCTCACGCAACTTTCAAGTCACCCTCAGCCTCTCTCCAGCCCCCTCCTCCCCCCCACCCCCCACCCCCACCCCCTCCCATGTCCGTGGGTGGTGAATCGCGCTGTGCGCGCGCCACGGATTTCCGCGGCCGGACCAGCCCTCTGTCTCGCTCGCTCTCTCGCTCTTGCTTTTTCTCTCTCTCCCTCTCTGCTTCTCCCTCTTATCATTCCTCCGTTAGGTTTCTAGGCCTTGCTTGTGATAAGGACGGGCGAGGGGGGAGGTGCGAGGGGGGCACCACTCCCCCTGGAGCTGTGCACATGATAACGAGACGGTAATGATCACTGGGGATTACGATGATCACCTAAGATTACCAATGATTACCGTTGATTACCATTGATTACCGATGACCACCAGCGATCACCAATGATTACCGATGACCACCAGTGATCACCCATGATTACCGATGATTACCTATGACCACCGGAGATTACCAATGATCACTATGATTACGAGTGATTACCAGAGGATTACGGGTGATTACCAGTGGATTACGGGTGATCACCAATGGATTACGAATGGTTACCGGTGGATTACGGTCCATCACCAATCGATTACGCATCATTACCGGTGGATTACGGTCCATCACCAATCGATTACGCATGATTACCGGTGGATTACGGGTGATCACTAATGGATTACGAGTGGCTTCCTCTAGAACAGGCCTCCACCTGACATACCCTTCGTTAAAGCGACCACTGACGCCTCAGCGCCTGCAATTGGCAAGGTAGGCCACCCGTTTAACACCCGCACCCGCACACCCCTCGCCTGGCAACGGCCGCTAGGGGCGCTAGTGGCCCCAGCGGGAACCGTGTTGTGGGTAGGCTGCAGGGAGAGCGGACCTCGGAACGGCCAGCCGGACGCCTGCAGGAGGCTGTGCTACAACATTTCAAACGTCGTCAGCTGGCGCATGTATCCATCTTGTGCGCGAAGTCTCTGCTATTTTCGGCTTACGTAGCATAAGACACCGTGCATCAAAATAGAGTCCTCTCCTATTACTGACTCTCGATTTGTATGGCCTAATTTCAGTATACATTTAACTTGAAATATTTGACTGCTGAAATTCGCTAGTGCATCATAACCATATCTTTGAGTGTTTTGGAGTTACAAATTTATCCTCTCTTGAATTTAGATGTTAACAAATTGTTTAATGACTGTTCATTTATTAATTTAATCCCTCTTTAAAGTATGGCTTTGGTTGGATGTGTTCACCTTGTCAGATAACTATGCCCATAAAGCTGATGATCACAGCTTTTTTTGTTTTGTTTTTTTAAAAAGAGTCATTATATATTTCCTTTTTTAGAGCTACTAAAATAAATATTTTAAAATGTAAGTGATGACTAATTTTATTCCAGTTAGCCAAACACCTAGTAGTTGTTGCGACCAGTTCAGCTTAGTGTATAACTTGTTATTGGGGTAGAGTGTTCAACCAAATGCCTGCTTATTTTAAGAAGTATTTAAGGCAATTTTAAAAAGCACTTCAACTACCATGCCATAGAAGTCTATACATACAGTGCAAAGAGGCATATGGAGAGTCTAACATGACATTTAATCTTCACTTGTTATTTCATTTAGCTGAACATGTCAGAAGGAAAAAACCTATTCGAAGCCAACAGGGTATTCCGCACCAAGTGATAAGATCTCTCTCCTGGGAAAAGTCTATGAACGTCTTTTCTAGAGGAACAATTTTGTTGTGAGCAGGATGGAAGAGACACAAACTTGTGTGAAACATACACCAGAGTGGTGCAAAATAAATGTGTGTTTGCTCCTGCCATCAGGTCCTCTCCTTGGACCCAACTCACTAGTGTTTTAAAAATGGGACGTTAGTCCAACTAGATGCGACGTCAATTAATGGTAGGAGCTGGATGAAATTTGGGAAGTTCATGCACTAGATAATGGTAGGGAGAAGCAAATAGCAAAAAAGAGTTCATGATTAATACAACAGTGTTCACCACAAGCGTAACGGCGCTGAGCTCTTCATAAAGCTTAATTAGTGGCTAAACGCCGTTACACTTGTGGTGCTCTTGTTGTTAAAGCAATCACCCCCTTTTCTTTTCTATTTGCTTCTCCTAACCTTTATCTAGTGCATGGACTTCACATTTTTCAATATATCACTGATGATCTGGAAAACTGTGTAAGTACACCTCAAACCAAAATTGAACGGTTCTGAAAACAGGCTGTCCCTGGCCCCTGAAGTTTATTAAAACTCCTTGTTTTTGTTAATATTGTAATAATGGATTTTTACAATTTTTAACTAACCAGACTGCGTTCTATTACTTTTCAATGCGAGGACCACATAAAGTCCACGCTACCTTGTGAATAATTGGATTTGTGGAGTATTGTTTATTGGGGGGTATAGCGGTAGACCGACCCTTTTTTTGAACGACCCAATATATTATATTAATATATTTAATGCAGGTCGTTCTTAGTATATTATATTATATTATAGGGGGTAAAGCGGTAGACCGACCCTTTTTTTGAACGACCCAATATATTATATTAATATATTTAATGCAGGTCGTTCTTAGTATATTATATTATATTATATTATATTATATTGTATTATATTATATTTTATTAAGAATAAGCGGTGCACCCCAGTGGACCGACCTTTATTTTCGCCGACCTCATATTTTTGCCGACTCATAAATTTATTTTATTGTTTATTATATTATTTATATTATTCAATATATTATTTATTATATGAGGGGCGCCCCGAATGACCCCCAAATTTTATTTTAAATTATTTTCCTTTAATTCTTTTAACTAGGTTGTGTTAGTTTGGGTTAGGTTGGCTTAGGTTACGTAACCTAGATGATTCGATTAAATAAATATAAAATTAATTTATATAATATAACATACTGTTGTGTTGAGCAAGGGCACGGGGAATGACAAGAGGTTTGGGTCAGTCAGTGTGGCTTTATTCCAGTTGGTATCGGAACAGAGTGCGCCTCCTCGAGGGAAGCCCGGAGCTTATAACAGGAATGCAGAGGAATAGTAAGAAGAACAAAGAATAGTGGAAGGGGTAGTCTTAGTGTGTTCGAGCAGAGAACAGTCCGGTCAGGCCTGGTCGGTTGTTAGGTAGAGAATGGATACAAGATGGCGACTTGCATGATAGCTCTAAGATCAGGTTAACTGTTTGTTTACTTTTAATACTTTCAATTTGCTCGATATAACACTACTCCCTCCTAAAAAGAAACGAAAATTTTTAAGGAATTTAACATTTCTAGCCTCTGCTTACAATATTTTCGTTTTAACCAAATTAAAAGCTGAAACTGTTACGATTTGATCTGAACTTTCTTGACTGACTCTTGAAGAATGATGACGACTGATGACTAAGTACTGTAATTTCTAATGCAAGGTCCCCCGACAGTGGTTAGCCTTAGGGTTGTCCATCCCTTGACTAGGACCTTACACGCAAACAAAAATTAAAAACAAAGAGGTGGGTGTCTCTTGTGGCCTCGAGTTCCTTCCCCCAGAGTACACTCCACGGGTATGTGGGTGCTGTTCCAGGGTACTCCCTCTCGCCTGAAGATAGACCCAAAAATCCAGGTTAGTCATCTTGTTGCTCCATTGCCCATTGACCTGTAACACACAGACACAACACCACAGTATCCCTGTCACAGTACAGCCTCCCCTCACTTGGGTGTGGCTTTGCCTCATCCCTCTACCTTATAGGGAATGCCTTGGTGTCATCCTATCGCAAATTTTATCTGAGCCTGCCTACGGACACCCTCTCTAAACTATTTGACTATTCTACTGCCTCCATCTGCTTTACTTAACTTTCAGAGTCCCAGGCGCTCGATGGTTGTCAAGACGTCCGCGTAGACCTGGTGGTGTGGCCTCTCTGCGTCTATCGTCACCGGCATGTCCGTCTCTTTCAGCAACCAATCTTCCAGAAGCTGGTGGAGTTGGCAGAAATACTCCAACGGTACCCCCATCTCTTCTGCTCTTCCTCTTGTTTGGATCCTCTCAAAGTTTACCTCTGGCCGTACCCGAAAATATATCACATGTTCCTCGGTTAGGTTAGTAGGGGCCTGGGTAGGCTAGGCTCGGGCAGGTAAGGGTAGGTTAGGACTGGTTGAGCGGCATTGATAAGAAGAGGCTGATGTAAGATACGTTTGGAAGGCAGAACATGAGGGGTCTATATCGTTTGTCCGACCTCCGATTGTCCGACCTCAGGGCACGTGAACCTGAACTGACCAAAACTAAGCTAACCTAACCTTGGACGTTGAACTGCGAGGTCGGACAAAAGTGAGGTCGGACAATAGATGTACTCCCAGCATGAGCGTGGTTGTGACCGTGCGGAGAGAGTGACGCCCGCAGGGCGTCCTACTGACTTGCCCCGCAGGATCCTACTCGTCAAGTGGCAGCCGCCGGCAGGCCAAGGTCGGCGTGCGCCAGGCGTGGAGTGCCGGAACAGTGATTCGCGATGAGCGAAGCCTGTTACGCCACGACGCGGTCTGGCGTACGCCTACCTTGTTACCATTAATTGGCTGAGCGATAGCGAAGCCCTGGACCGACTGGGTCAAAAATGTTTTGTCTGTCTGTTTGTCCGCGCGATTTCTCGAGAACGGTTAGACGTAGAAAGCTCAAATTTGGACCACATCTTTCTTGCATCATACCAGAGTCAACCTCCCCTCAGGGGCACCGCAGCCCAAGCGGTTTCTTAAATGATTAGCTGAGCGATAGCGAAGCCCTGGACCGACTGGGTCAAAAATGTTTTGTCTGTCTGTTTGTCCACGCGATTTCTCGAGAACGGTTAGACGTAGAAAGCTCAAATTTGGACCACATCTTTCTTGCATCATACCAGAGTCAACCTCCCCTCAGGGGCACCGCAGCCCAAGCGGTTTCTTAAATAATTGGCTGAGCGATAGCGAAGCCCTGGACCGACTGGGTCAAAAATGTTTTGTCTGTTTGTCCAGGCGATTTCTCGAGAACGGTTAGACGTAGAAAGCTCAAATTTGGACCACATCTTTCTTGTATCATACCAGTCAACCTCCTCTCAAGGGCATCGCAGCTCAAGCGGTTTCTAAGATAATTTTTACAAGTGGTCTAAAATTTAAAATCCGCCGGTTGGGTGAGGTCAGTATGCGCCATGCGCCTGTCAGGAACGGGTCGATCAGTGACTCGAGGGGGTTACCCTCGGTTAGGTTAGTGGGGGCCCGGGTAGGTTAGGCCCGGGCACGCGAAGTTAGGCTAGGACTGGTTGAGAAGCATTCATAACGAAAGGGTGACGCAAAATACGTTCGGAAGTAAGAATATGAGCTCGGTTGCGACCGTGCGGAAAGAGTGACGCCCGCAGGGCGTCCTACCGTCTGGCCCCGCAGGGTCCCACTCCTCAGGTGACAGCCACCGGCAGGCTAAGGTAGGCGTGCGCCAGGCGTGGAGTGGCGGAACAGTGAATCGCGGTGAGCGAAGCCTGTTACGCCACGACGCGGTCTGGCGTACGCCTACCTTGTAATAACCGAAGCATTTCAAAACATTAAAGCGTACAATATTGTCGAACGATTTGGCAGATGCAAAAAGTGCTACCATTTGGCTACCATCCTATAACCAAATACCTCCTAGGGGTTGCCCATTAAGTACGTAGCCCTATTTTGGTCGTATTTCGACTTCCTACCTCCCCCATGAGGACTTGCGTAGCTTCCTCTGCCCCCCCCCCCCTTCCTCCACGTAGCTTTTCTTACTTTTGGCAAATACGACAAAATCGAGAAAGTGTTCATAAGATTTCGTTTGTACATAAGTAAATGATGGATAAATGATGGAGTCACAGGTAATCCCGCGTGGTCACAGGTAATCGCACGTAGTCCCACGTAATCTTTAGTAGTCCCTCGTAATCCAAGTAATCCCGTAGTCCTGTGTACACCAAGAGCCTGAGTGGCGGCCCCCTCGGGCGGATCAGTGACTCCAGTACGTTACGCTCGGTCAGGTTAGATTAGTGGAAGCAAGCCTAGGTAAATAAGGCTAAGGCAGGTGAGGGCAGGTCATGACTGGAAGAGCAGCATTGATAACGTAAAGGCAAAGTAAGATACGCCCGGCTGCCAAAATATGGGCGTAGCTGCGTCCGGCCGCCCATAGGGCGTATTACTGATTGATTGGCCCCGCAGGTGCTTAGTCATCAGTAGCAAGGTAGGTGTGCGCCAGGCGTGGAGTGGTGAGACAGTGACTCGCGATGAGCGAGGCCTGTTACGCGGCCTGTTACGCTAACATTGTACTTCAGTGTTTTATTTAACGCCTCCCTCTTCATACTCCTTGATCTTTCCGCGATTAACTCGGAATACACCTTCTAAACGGGACTATGCCAGCATGTCGGCAGGGAAGAGGCCGCCTAGAGGTGGTAAAGGCACTGCCCGTGGGGCGTCGACAAACACGCACACACACTACAATACGCATCGCACGTCCCGTAGCTTCACTGGCACACCAACCGAGGCCGCTTAATCTTTCGCGCCACGGACCGACCGGCCGGTGCGGCCGGTCCTTGACGCGCCTAAAATCCCTGATTGGCTGAGTTATAGCGAAGCACTGGACCTCGAACTCGTCCAAAAATGCTATGTCTGTCCGCGCGATTTCCCGCAGACGATTAGACGTAGAGAGCTCAAATTTGGACCACAACATTATTGCATCATACCAGAGTCAATTTACCCTCAGGGGCATCGCAGCTCAAGCGGTTTCTGAGATAATTTTTACAAGTGGTATAAAATTTAAAATCCGCCGGTTGGGTGAGGTCAGTATGCGCCTGTCAGGCAGGGGCGGATAAGTGACTCGAGTGGGTTGCGGTCAGGCAGGTTAGGGTAGGTTAGGACTGGTTGAGTGGCATTGAAAGGGTGATGCAAGATACGTTCGGAAGCTAGAACATGAGCGCGGTTGCGACCGTGCGGAACGAGTGACGCCCACGGGGCGTCATACTGACCGGCCCCGCTGGGTCCTGTTGGGTGACGGCCGCCGGCAGGCCAAGGTATGCGTGCGCCATTTGTGCAATGGCGTAGCTATGGGCGAAACCCGTTACGACTCGACGCGGTGTGGCGTATGCCTACCTTGTTTATTTTAAGATGTTGACGAGCATACTGTTAGTTTTTGCGCAGCTCTCTGTCTGCAGTCTCTTTCAGCTCGGGTGGAAGTGGTATATGTTCTCTCTGTCTGAGAGGGATTGGTCTGGTGCTGTTGGGTAGATACCTGGCAGGCCTAGGTGAACTGCCCTACATCACAGTTTATGTCGTGGGACAGCAGCCATGTCCTGTTTAGTTTTTTACGTACCTTAGGGCAGTCGGTTTATAGCGCAAAGTGCCTGAATTTTGGCTTAATGCCGAGGCTTTTCACATCTGCGATGGTCGGGAAGTGATCCGACCAAGTGGCGTCATGGTTAAGAGTCCGTTCTCTTGTCCAAGACAAAGGCGAAGTTTAGGATTGAGGCCTTTTTCCTGGTTGGTGGTGCAGTGCATTGGCCTCCAAATATGCATGCGTAATCCTGGGCATTTCTCAGGTGAAGTCCGTATTGTCGGTCGACTCGGTCGCCCCATTCCTTTCGTTGGACGTTGAAGTCCCTCATGAGGATAGTTGGTTCCTGGAGCTTGCCGAAAGATTCGAAAACTTTGTTTGTTAGCTTGGCTGGGCTGTAGGTGGAGGCAATGATTGTGTCGTGGATACGGGCAGCTGCTGTCTCAATTTTTCCTAGGTTTAATGCTTAGATGTCGCGGGGACGGAGTGGTGCACGAGGAGAGCGGCTCATCCATGTGCTCTTGGCCCTTCCTCGGCATTCCTGTAGATGGTGTAGTGTGCGGTACTAGGAGGTGGGGTGTTAAGAAAGGAGTAGGATGACTGCTGGTTGGTACCGCTCAGCTTGGCCTGCCGGCGGCGTTCGCGGGGGCCTCCGGCCCCCGCCCTGAGTCACCCGAGATGTGTCCGCTGGTACATATTTTTGTAACGATTAAAATCGCTAACCTCAGCCCGCCCCGACACGCGGCGGAGTGCGCCTTGCAGGCGCACCACACGCAGTGGCCAACCCTAACCTAACAAATCAAACAATTCTCATAAAACAGAAACGCGATAAAATTTGAAAATTGTTGCCACCGTACGTTTATATACGCCATAAAAGGAGTCTATCCTCCAAATTTGAAGTTTCTGTGTAAACGATAAGTCAGCGAACAGACGTCCGAACGAACGAATAAACAGTCGGCATCAGACTATAAGTCCAGCTCCTGTACGTTTCTACCGAAACGTGTCGGGACGGGCTAAAAAGGCCTTTTTTGTTTTACAATTTAAAAAATTGCCCTAAGTGCAGGCGTTTGGAGGACAGGATTTCAGAGAAAAAATATCTCGAGAACCGAGCCACCTAGAGACTTGCGGTTTGCGGCGCTGGCAAGGGCAAGGGCTGGGGCTCATCTTCAATTGCCAATGACACCGGTCTCGATACTCACAACCCCGTCCTCGAGAGCTACACTGCTAAATGTCGACGCCTGGCGACCTGAGTGGCCGAATATCTCGGCAACCAAGGTACCTCGAGACTTGCGGTTTGCGGCATTGGCCGAAGGCCCCCTAAAGCGAGTCGGTGAATATGACATCACCCACGTTAGTGACTCCTTTGCCAGAAGTGAATACATTCAAAGTTGCCACGGTCGTGCCAAATGCAGCATACGTCATTATATCTGTTTTTCTTGATTTCTTTTGTGCATTTCTACTGAAAAAGAGTGTTCATCGATGTGAGTTCGCCGGCGGCAGATACAAGCGCTTTAGCTCTTAACATGTAGGTCTCTTTTACAGCTCCTGTGTGCGGAAGTGCCCACACTGCAGAGTTGGGGAGTCCTCTTTCATGTTCTGTATTTTGCTTCGAAAAGATGGGTGCTCAAGAACTCCGGCGGCCAGCACTTGGGCTATAGAGTCAAACCCACATGGGTTTCTTATCTGCACCTTTGTGCCTTTTTCAAATTTCTGGAAGCTCGTGATATTTCCGTTCTTCAGAAGGTAATTTTTTGATGGGTCTAACACGTTGATGGATTCGACCCGGATTTGTGGATGTGGAGTCAGGTATTTAGATGGCTTTTTGACCTGCTTTGTGTTGCTGTTCCTTTTCCTCGGCTCTGTTCCACTGTTTTTTTTTCTTGCTTTTCACAATCGTCAGGAACTCCTCCAATTTTCTTGCGGTTGGAGTTCTGCGTCTTCATCTTGATTCAGTTGATCTTTAGTATTTTGTAGTAGTATTTTCTCAGAGGTCTGCTCTGTGACTTTTGACTCCTCTTCACTCTCTGCATGCGCAGATTTTCTAGTTAATTTTGAGGCAGTTGACGCGATGGCGACGTGACCTTGAATTGACACTAAGTGTGTGCCGACGAACTTATGGATCGTTATCGGCAGTTCTTCATAGGCCTTGCCCTTCAGCTCATTTAAATAGCCTTCGACACCGGCCGAAACCCCTGTGTCATGAGGCGACTTGAAAGGATCGGCCATTACTGCCGACCGTAATGGATAACGCGCCCGCTCCCGGGCTGAAGGGTCGGTAGTTCGGGTCCCGCCAGCGCGGCCGGTTTTTGGATGGTGAAATTGGATTTACGGGCGGTCCCTGAACATAATTTTCTGGCGGGTGATTTGCAGCACTGGCCTCACAAAAATCGTCTTCGGACCTGCCTGCCCGTGACTGCATCTGCGCAATAGGCATTTCCAGCGAGGCTCCAGCACGGAAGTGGAAGAACAAGAATACTTCCAGAGCGGAAACGAGTATTATGAGAAAACCCGTGGAAAAGAGCGTGCGAATTCTCATAAAGCCCGTTTCCGTTCTGAGAGTATATTCATGTTCTTCCACTTCCGTTTTCGGGCCTCGTTGGAGATCCCCATTATGGGCCCTGACTGACGCCCCGCAGTCCAAGGTCCCCGACGCTGGGAGGCCGCGCGTGTGGCAAAACGTCTACTAGGCTCGCGACTTGTACTGCAAGTACTGCAGGATCTGGTGGCCAAACGCGAGCGGCTGCACCGCGTCGGGCGCTCGGACGCGGAGGTGTGCCCTGCGTCCGGCGTGCCGCACCCGGACGGCGTCTGCCAACGCCTCACCTGCGTGACCGTGGAAACGACCTGGGCGAGACGCACGCTGTCCACGGTGCTGCAGTGCACGGCCGTTCTCGCGCACGTCAGAGCCCGAATACAGCCGGTCGAGTCCAGAGCGCCCGGCCACTGTGGTACAGGTCGCCGCGCACACGAAGCGTTTCATGACCGCGGCTATTGTGTTCTCGAACTATTTTGTTTGGGTCTGTGTGAGGTCAGAACACGAGTCCGTTCGGTCAGTTTGAGTCGCGTTTCTTCTGTACTCATTTCGTTCTCTTAGCCCGACCCATGCCTGTCTAGGAAAATACCCAGCCAACTTTGTTCCGTGTTGTTCTGCCCACGCAAAGTGAAACATTGCGGAATAGGTTAGTGCGAAGTCGGAACAAGACTCGGTTCGGTTAGTATGGGTCGCGTTTCTTCGGTACTAGTTCCGTTCTCCTAGCCCGACCCATGCCTGTGTAGGAAAATACCCAGCCAAGTTTGCGTGGGCAGAACAACACGGAACAAAGTGGAACATTGTGGAGTAGGTTAGTGCGAAGACGGAACAAAACTCGGTTCGGTTAGTTTAGGTCGCGTTTCGTCTGTACGCCTTCCGTTCTCTTGGCCTGACCCATGCCTCTTTTTCATTTTAAAAAAATCATATCTCTTGTGCGGGGGCAGAACAAAACGGAACAAAGTGGAACATTATAGAACAAAGTGACCTTGACGGATTTAACCTATTTAAAATAGATTCGATTTGGGTCGGGCTAACTTCAGGGGTTTCTGGACGGCCAGTTTGCGGCCCCCATCGTGGTGGTCCGGTTGGTCAGCACCATGCCCAGGATCTTGACGCTGTCGACGACGAGGAAGGGGAACTGGAGGTCCTGCCACTTGCCAAGGGGCAGCGCCGTACACTTGTGGGCGTTGACCAGGAGTCCTGACTCTCCCCCGAATTCCCGTAGGGTGGTGACCAGGTTGGTGATGTCCTCCCCCCCTTCGAGGACGATGACGGTGTCATCGACATAAGCCGACACGGGCAGCCGCTGTCCGTCGGGCCCCCCGTCGGCCGCTGGCACGGTAAACCCCCGGATGCCCGCAGCCAGCGGCGCCATCACCGCGTTGAAGAGCCACATAGAGAGGGGGCAGCCCTGACGCACGCCCCGGATCAGGGCGATGGCCGCAGTAAGGACCCCGTTGACGGCCACCCTGGTCGTCGCCCCTTTGGTACATGGACCCGAGCAGCGTGATGACTTCCTCGCCCAGGCCCGCAGCACCGCCCACATGAAGGAGTGCTTGACCGTGTTGAAGGCCCCCGCGATGTCGAGCGCCACGATGCAAGCGGCAACCTTGCAGCGGCGATCTGTGTTGGCCAGCTGCACCATGGCGACGGCGTCACGCAAGTCCGCCAGGGCGCCTTGCATGGTTCGTGCTCCGCGTCGCCGCACCTGCAGTGGGTGCAGGATTTTGTCCTGGATGCCGTCGACACTGAGAAGCGTGATGGGCCGCAGGTCCTTGGCCCGGCGCACCCGCTCCACCTTCGGCACCAGCACCATGACGCCGTGCTTGTGGGACTGCGACAGAGCGGCGTGGGAAATTTGCAGAAATTTTGCGTGACCTGTCTGCACTAGGCAATCCGTTGTCTCCAAGACGTAGCGGGCTATTTGGCTGCGGACTGCGAGCTGGACCCGCTGGTCCACCGCGGTGATAGGCTGCGTTGTCCTGTAGCTGAAAAGATTATAAGTCAGGGGGACGATTCAGTTAGGCGGCGTGCACATATGACGTCATCAGTTGAGGGGGGGGGGGGGGGCTAGGGGCTTGATGACGTAGTTTTCGTGTCGAGCCGACAGCGAGTGGTCGCGACGCTGCAAGCCGTGCGGAGGGCGGGGGCGACGGACAGCCGTGCCGAGCTGAGCAGCCGACGGAAAATGGAAAATATTTATTTATTTATGTATTAAACAAACATTTTAATGTTGAACCAGTTAAAAAGTGTGTCATTTTAGCACCTTTCTAAAAAAATCGCAGATTTTAGCACCTTTCTAAAAAAAACGCAGAAAACTACGTCATCGTGGGGGGGGGGGGGTCGAACCGGAAATGACGGGTGATGATGGGGGGGAGGGGGGGGGGTCAAAAGTGCCCGAAAATGGGTGACGTCATATGTGCACGCCGCCTTATGTTACTTTCTGTCTGGGGAACTCGAAAGAAGAAGTGAGGGGGGAAGGGTTGAATTAGAAAAGGGACGATTTTGGGTGGGTGCCTTCCTACCTTATCATAGACACTTTCAGTATCAACCTTACGTTGTTTTATTCTGTTTCCTTCCAGTCCGAGCTGGGAAAGGCCGCGAAGACTGGCGCTGATTCCCCACAACCAAACGGGGACCACGACGACAGCCCGGTTGTCGTACTGGAGGATGAGGACCCGGATGACAGCGTCGACGTGCTAACCCAGGTGACTATGGGGGCCTGAGGAGAGTGCCACTGATTCAGAAATTATCGTATAATGCGTGCTATTTCTTTTCTTTTCTCTTTCAGAAGGACGAGAGTGTACAGATGCCAAAGAGAGAATCCACATCTTCCAAAAGGAGGAAGTCGAAGGAGGGCGGATCTACTAAGGGGTCGTCCACATATTACGTAATCACGTTTTGGCGATTTTCGACCCCCCCCCCCCAAGATTACGTAATCAGCCGAATTTGCAGAAAACGTGAAGAATCGTGAACCCAGCGTTTGTTTAAGTGTTTAAAGACGGTAAGTGAAATAAAAAATAATTAGAATGATTTTACTTAAATTAAGATATATATAATTAAGTAATAACAGAAATTAACCAATTGTTATTGTTTGGTTTAATTACAGGTTTTTAATTACAGGTTATCCTTTATACAGCGGTGCATTACACATAAATAAAATTACAGAACTACGTAAAAGAATGCATGTGCACATATGCACACATGAAAATGTCAAAATTTCAATCTTCTGTCCAAAGTGGACGTGCCCACTCAGCACTCGCCACTCAGACGAAAAGTTAAGTTTCGACAACATTAATTTTATCTTTTCATAACAAATGGCTGTTTCAGTGCACGTTCCAATTTTGTGTCCCTTTTTCAGCTTTATGAGCTGGCAACCAAAGGGAGTCCGTACGGCAAACCCGCCGAAGGGCGAGACTCAGTTGGGACAACGCCAGTTCAGAAAAAAATCAAAGGTTAACGAGTCGAAGAGAGAGATGACCGCCAGTGAGGTATGTTTAAGTTGTAATTAGTTGTTATATGTGCATTACTATTTTAGCCAGTGTTTGGTTGTTTTTTTATGTCAGATATGTTTTTGTTACTAATGCTTGTATTGTTTTTTACTTTTCCAGAAAAGGATGCTTCAAAAAAGCCAGCCGAGGAACTACATGACTCAAAACCAGCTGGCAGCGTACGAATCGATGCCAACAACTCTGATGGCGAAGGAAAGTAAGGTTCGTAAACTTACATACAACCATCTTATGACTTGATCGATTGTAACTGAATTTTTTTATCCTAATTTGTTATTTTCTATTTCTTGTTCCAGGGCAGAAAGCCTACCCGCCGCTGCCCGTACTGTTATTTTCTGGCCAACATGCCGAAAGACATCCGGGAGCACATCGCACTGAGCCACACAAGAGACGTAAACCAGAACGAGAGAAGAGGCACCAAGGCGATGATAGCCGTCAACAACCTGACTTGCGCCGGGACGCGCGTTGTGAACGCCGACCGACTTGTACAGCATGTGCCCGACAAGGTAGAGTCCATTTTGACGAGCAATGAGGTGCTCAGAACGGTTGTGGATATCTTAGGGGAAGCCATGGTGGTCATTGGCCACGAAACTAAAGTAGCACCACGCAAAAACGAGAGAGATATCAGAACTGCACTTGAAATTCTGAAAAAGGGAACCAGAAACTCTGCAACAACCCAAAATGAAGATTCAGAGGAGGACCAGGAAGAGGAGACAGAAGGAAAGGGAGAAAAGGAACAAGTAGAAGAAGAGGAAGAAACAGAAGAAGAAGAAAGTTCGGCAGAAGATGATGAAGATGGACTGTCAATCACTGATGATGAAGATTGAAAGAAAAAGTAACTGTTATGTATCAGTTCGCAAAAGCTACAAATCTGTAATAAATCAAATCTGTAATAAATCAAATCTGTAATAAATCATATGTGTAAAAAGAAACGACCCTGTTTCCTTTCTCCCAAAAAGAGTTCCCCCAGTCTTGCCACCGACATAAAACTTAACATTTTAGCTAAAATTCAAAATCGAATTTGCCAACGTTATCTAGAGACACCACAAATTATACATCAAAGTAAAGAAGAAGACAAGACTAATCTAAAAATGCTAAAACCAGAGACAAGGCGAAAGAGAGAGAGAGAGAGAGAGAGAGGGATCCAGGCTAGCTTAAAAATTGTTAATTTAGCCATTTGACCCATTCAGAAAGTAAGGGTCGAGCCACACACACTGTAATAGGCTCTATCGATTCGTTTTATCATTTCCGATCTAAACAGCGCGGCACCACTGCGCTAAGGCCTCAGCCCAGCCAGATCTTGCCTACCCCCTCACTGTTAACAGAAATCGTAATTTTACGAAAAAGTAAATCACGATAAGTATCGTAAATTTACGAACGTAAGACGTAAAAATACGAAAAGTGTCGTAAACTTACAAACCTGTGACGTAAAAACACGATAAATGTTGTATATTTACGACAGCTGTCGTAAAATTACGAAACTTTTCTCGTAATTACAGAGTAAAGCGCGAAGATTTAATTGGTTATATTCCGTTTTACGAACTTTTTCGTTAATTTATGACAAAAGTTCGGTTAAATTTTCAACACAAAATGTTCGTGAAATTACGAGTTCTTCTAGGCTGTCAAAATTACGAACGTTTTCGTTAAAAAATTGAAGTTTTCTGATCTTTCACTATAGATGTCCCCTTTTCGACTGTCGTGAGCAATAGAGCAGTAAGAATGGAAACGTATACAGAGCTGTGCATGAAAAATTTACGACCCACCTCGTAATTTTACGTACCAATTCGTAATTTTCTCGTTATGTTACGGCTTTTTTCGTAATTTCACGGGAAGTTCGTGTTGAAAATTTAACAGAACATTTGTCGTAAAATTACGATTAATTTTTTAACAGTGCTGATCTGGGTTAACAGCTCCCTCCCACCATGAGAGAAGTGCTGTTATGGAGAGGCAACGGGGTCTTGCCCGGGCTCCGCTTTGTCAGATATTGAGCCAATTTACTCCCGAGTTTGTTCACCTATCGTAAAAATCGATACACCATCCGAAAGAGGAAGGTCCAATGTACAACTACACTAAATTTCATCCCGATCCGACGCTCCGTTGTTCGTACCGAGCGCGCCATCCGCTGGGCGCTCGGATTCGCCGAGGTGGGGGACGCTTCGGGGCGGCCTGCTACAAACGACCCGAAACGTTCTTTCGGTATTTTCGCAGAAATGACGTTTTAAGTTGATTTTGGCGTCAAATCGGTATCAAGGCGTATTGAAATAATTTTTTAATGCATTCCGAATCATTTGGGCGCGCATAATCACGAATTATCGTGATTATGTAATACGTAAACAAGAGGGAGGTTAGGAGGTTAGGTTTTCGTAAGTTTCTGCGTGACACAAAGACATCGGCGCGCCCGACTCTTCAGTATTAATGCCTCATTGACAAGGTGAGACCAGTAGAATGCATCATAAAACATTCTCAATAGATTATTTAAGTATTTTCATGAAAATTTGGCCGTGACATTTCTTATTTTCGTAGGAAATGTCGCTGGAGTCCCGCGGTGATACCCTTGCAATAATATGTTGTTGTTCGTGCAGGTGCGAGAATGGATGACAGCCAAGGCAGCCTTCTTCCTGAAGACGACAGCGTTTTCAATAATTTATCTGGACAGCTGGACGATTTATCGAGTGATGCCTTGGTGGAAGATGTAAGCTTCAGTAACGAAGCTCCTCAGTGGTCGTCCACCCCAGACAAGGCGAACAAGCCAGTGGCTACACGACATTCACCTCGTCTTAGAGCAAGGGCTGCATCTCCATCTCAATCTCAATCTCCACCACGTCCTGCACGTAGACCTGCTCCATCCCGTGCCACTCCACCACGGGCTCTTCAGGCTCCTGCCCGACCTGCTCCGTCTTCAAAGCCAAAGCCAGGGAAAGAGAAAGGGACCAATGCAGCAGGATCAGGGACTAGCAGACTGAAATGCCCCAAGTGTCCTGCAACTCTGGCCAACAAGAAGACTCTGGATACGCATCTCAGAGTTCATGTTTTGAATGGTAAGTTAAATAGAGTGCACTGTATAATTAGTATATGTCACGGTTTTTTTCTTGCGTTTGTATTTCTATTAATGTGGTGGTATTGTTTCAGGTGTCACATCGAGAGCCCCCACACTCCAGAATCTTCTGCAAGTAATGGACCAGCTCGTGAAAGAAACCCTTCAAGAAATGGTGAAAGAGAGGGTCATAGGTGACCTCAGTGCAATAGTGAATGCTTTTTGTGAGAACTTATTAAAGGCAATTGAAGAGCCTGGTGCTAGTGATGAGCTAGTCACCCATCTCAGTGAACAGTTTTACTTAATTATGAAAGACAAAAGAATATTGTTTCCATCATCAATTAGGAATGCATTTTATACTGGAACAAACAAATTATTATCGTCATCAGACTTCACTTCTACACTGAAAGGTAATTTATTTTCACTAGAAGACTGTGAGGCAGGAGTTGGAAATGTGTTCATTGGTAATTTTATGCTTACATTATGCAAGAGAGTTTTGATTTTTTCAATAAGACATATGCGTGGTGTAGAATACAATTCACAAGATAAAGTAGAATACAAAAAAAGATCTAAAGACTCTATAGAATCTGTGCACTTTAGGCAGTTGGTTTACCACATAGGGGGTTCAGTTGTCAATGGCTTCTTGTGGAAAGGGAAAATTTATAGTGAGAAAAGCCACACATGGGTTGCATACATCGAGACACTTAAAGTTCATTTTCTTATGGATGAATCGAAGAATAATAAGTGTTCTGATGAAGTGCGCCATTTCTCAGAGAAGAAGGACAGAGGGGGATATAAGCATATCAATGATGAAGCATTTAGTTTTTTCTTAGTAGTGTTTGACCTAATTATGTCTCTGGAAGGTGAAGACGGTTCTATGCCCCCCCAACATTATTGATGATAATATACTAACTAGTGATGTGGTACTGTGCCTATGGGATTCTCTGGCAGGAAGTTCCTTAGAACAAGAGAAGTCTTTGGACGTGCTTGTGCAGGTTCTGCAAAGTTGTGTGAAAGTTGTACAGAAGGGCATATTAAAGAGGCGTCTAAATGAACACCTTTTGAAGCCCATTAATTCTGTTGCAATGCGTGCAAAGTTAGCCTCTTAAAATGTAACCTTTTTCTTGTAATGTGATGTAAATTCTTATTTTTATGACTCCTTTGTGGTGCATTTTTAAAGTGCTAGTGTAATGTTTGCAATCTTAATTCTTTTACATTATGTGATTAGTTAGTTGTGTGTGCCTCTATGTCTATTTATGGACCAAAGTCAAAATGTTACCAAACCAAAATGTTTTCATTTCTTAGTTTACACACCATTTTTTTTACTTTAAGTTTGACAAATTGAACTGATTATCTGTGTGTGCAATGGAAATTATTACTGCCATGTAAATTTCAGTATTACTCTTTATTATAAAGTTAAATATTACACAATATAAATTCAGTGTGCAACCCCTTTCATTTCACCCTCTCATTAAAATGCTATGCAATCCACATCAAATGCAAACAGTAAATTTGGAACAGTTGTGCTACAATTTTGTATACAAACTACAATATAATATAAGTTAAACTCACATGACTGAAAACAACTCAAAACTTTGATGCCATACCTTCACAATGTACATTTCAATCCACATTTCCATCCTAATCTATAAAATATATAAACAATGTAACAAATTACACAGCCATTACACTTTTTAATTTCTCTTCATTTTCCTGGCTCTCTTAGGGAGAGGCTCATCAGTTACTTTCATTCCAGTTGACTCTGTTTCAGTGGAATTTGATTTTCTCATGCGCACTCCAATGTCTCTCATAACTGTAGTAGCAACTTGCTTTTGAAGAAACATAGCTGCATTGGGATTACTATTTCCACCTCCCCCACCACGTTGAAGACTGAAGTGCTGTTCTAGGGGGTCTTGCGAAAACACTCGAGCATTGATGAAGCGGGGAGGTTCTTGAAGCTCCAGCAAGTAACGCACAGATCCAGCAAATCCTCTGATTGTCATTTCTATTCCAATAAGAGTCTGCTTAGCTAGTTGAAGCTTTTCCTGTTCTTTCTGGCCTTTTTTTTTCTTTGCTGCATCCTTTTTCCAATCCTGCAAGTACTCAAGAAAGGGCTTATCAGTGCATGGATGCAGTGGTGTAGACCTTTTGGGATTCGGAACACCCAACCAGTCAAACCTGGGATCGTCCACATCTGTATATGGAGACAAATTCGGATTTTTGGTTCTGATACCATGACCTGCATATGCGCCGTTCAGGCAATCAAAGAATTTATTTATATACCTAATAAATCTTACGAGTTCTTCGGTTCCAGGCCATTTTTGATCTTCTATGTCTTGTGCAGTAGTATCACTTAAAACCAAGGCTGCACTTTTCACGCTCATACAAGAGAACTTGTTTGGAAATACATTCTGAGCATTTAACTTGAAAACTTTTCTAAAGTTACAGTCTTTGAATGTAATGTACAATCTAACAATAGTTTTCCACTCTAGCTTCTGGCCATTTATTTCCATGTGTCTTGTTTTCTTCTCTCCTGTTCCAGAATTGTACAGACAGTTCCTTATTGTTTTAAGCAAGTGACATACATCGGAAATGAAAAATAATGGACGCCCTTCAGGTGAACAAAAGTTGATAGTATCAAAAATTAATTTGGTTTCATTTCTAGTGATAGGAGTGTGCATATTAATGAAGGCTCTGTTCGTAGCTGCACCATCACAAACAAAAGCAATAACTTTGATGCCAGCTTTCTCAAGACGCATAATTACTTGCCATGATCTGACATACATCATGTCACTTGTCAAGGCTTTGACAGGAAAGGCAGCAACAACATACTTAACGTCAGATGCGATTCCCTTTACCATGTAGGCCAGCATGGTCTTGGCCAGTACCTGTTCTCGCTTAATTTCCTTTCCACTAAATAATTTTTCAAGATGATTTTCGAATTCTGCCATTTCCTTTTCAACCTCATCCAATTTCTCATATCCAATAAGGGAGTTGTCACTTGACTTGTACACTAGGTTTTGCGAAACGTAAATTTCATCACAGAGAAGATTATGGTACTTCTGATAACTCTTGGGTAGCTTTTTCACCTTATCACTTACATGTTGCAATATATCTTCTGAGACTCCCTCTTGAGTTGACATTGCATGTGAATAATCAAACAGTGTCCTCGGAGAGGGCAACACAATCATTCCACTATCTCTTAAGCTTTCATATCCAGTGGAGGTTGTTTTGTCCTTCAAGTACAGGGCAAAACGAATCATAGTTGGATGCCATGTACGTGAACGTGGGTCTGACTTACTTGCATTCTTGAGCTGCTGTTCCAGAAAGAACTTTTGATTTTCACTTAGCTTTTCGCTTTGCAGGATATGATGTAGAGCAGCACTGACATGATCTTCCACAGCCACCCCATCTTCTTCTAACAATTTGTCCACTTTATTTTCTAGATAAGTAACTCTTTTGGCCAACTTTCTAATTTCTTCTTGTTGGCTTTCAATTTTACTGGCACTCTGAGCAGGGGTGAGAAATATATTGGGAGTAAATCGACTAGCACTTTCAGAAGTTATAAATTCTTCTCGTTTCTTCAAGTTTTTGAACACAGTGGTGCAGTGGGAGCATCTAAATGACCTTTTCTTGTCTTCTTTCACTAAGTAGAAGCAATCAAGACTCCTGCAGGTTTGTGAGTAGCTAAGTTCTTGATATGGATTTATATCTACGAAGGTTCCTTCTATTGTATGCCATAAGTTTTTAGTTTCTTCATGATTGGCACCTACACAGACACTGTAATCCATTAACACTTTAACAACACTGATACCTTTCTCACAGAACTCTGGCACTTCTGCTTCAGTTTGCAGAGGGGGCACAGTATTACTAAGCAATGTCTGTTTGTCCATAATAATATTAGTGTGTATGAAAATGGACACAGTTCCATTAAAATTTAAAAGTATTTCTCTTTGCACAGCTTTCGGTGATGTTTCTGATAAGTACAACAAATGAAAACCTGCCCTACCACATATAGGTACCCATGCTCGAGGAAGATCATTTTTGAACACACTAAGACACAATTTAATACACTGCAGGGATGGAGAACAATGTTGAACTACTGGTTGGGAGATTGCTCCCAAAACTGAGTGTAGTTCTATAGCAGGGGAAGTCACAGCATGGGTGGCGGATGATCCAGGTCTTGAGTCTGATCCAGAGAGCACTGATGTATTTGTGATGGATGCCACAGATGAAGATCTTGAATCAGAGAGAGAATCGGGAATAGTAACATCAACGCCCAGTGATGCGTCAATGCACGATGCAGATGATGATGGTCTTGAAGATGAATCAGACACATTATCACCACTTTCGGATAACTCACGCGGATTAGTGTCAGAGTAATCAGCTGATGTAAAATATCCCTGCACAAACAAAGAACGGGTTTACATATTAGAACAAAATCACTTATTTCATTGACTATCCATTGTTACCCTGTGTATTTACAAATAATACAAACCTTGGTGTCATTATCTCCAACAATTTGTCCGTGCTCACCTACTGCACAAAGTTGGTCGTCTAGGAAGTTAGCTCTTATCTAAAACCAAAAATCATATGATATTGTACTCCTGAACCATCACTTTTTCACAAATTAATTTCTAGGACAGAATACATACTTCATCATCAGAAAAAACACACTCCGCGAGGTCGGGGTCACCAATGCCGAGGGATTTGCTGTTCTTTGGTTTGTAGGTGCCTCTGCGCTTGGGTTTGTTCACCAACTTTCTTCGAGGTACCTTTTTTTTCCCCACTGTGCTAGTAGAACTTGCAGAGACCGCAGACGAGTCCGAAGCCTTAGCAGCATCCTTGCTTTTACTTAAGCTGTCCATGGCAATCTAGAAAAAAAATGTAAGTGCATAAGATCCTTACAAACGCACACAATGATGTGTTATGGGCGTATGTAATGCCATTTCCTACGAAAATAAGAAATGTCACGGCCAAATTTTCATGAAAATACTTAAATAATCTATTGAGAATGTTTTATGATGCATTCTACTGGTCTCACCTTGTCAATGAGTCATTAATACTGAAGAGCCGGGCACGCCGATGTCTTTGTGTCACGCAGAAGCTTACGAAAACCTAACCTCCTAACCTCCCTCTTGTTTACGTATTACATAATCACGATAATTCGTGATTATGCGCGCCCAAATGATTCGGAATGCATTAAAAAATTATTTCAATACGCCTTGATACCGATTTGACGCCAAAATCAACTTAAAACGTCATTTCTGCGAAAATACCGAAAGAACGTTTCGGGTCGTTTGTAGCAGGCCGCCCCGAAGCGTCCCCCACCTCGGCGAATCCGAGCGCCCAGCGGATGGCGCGCTCGGTACGAACAACGGAGCGTCGGATCGGGATGAAATTTGGTGTAGTTGTACATTGGACCTTCCTCTTTCAGATGGTGTATCGATTTTTACGATAGGTGAACAAACTCGGGAGTAAATTGGCTCAATATCTGACAAAGCGGAGCCCGGGCAAGACCCCGTTGCCTCTCCATAACAGCACTTCTCCATGCTCCCACACCCCCGACCAGCTCGGTACCTGGCAGCGACACCTGGCCGTGTTACGCCGCAAGCCAACGTCAGGTCAGCTTTAGGGCACTTATCAAAAACATCGTGTTTAGCAGCCCCTGTCATGGCCAGGATAACCAGTCTCTAATCAGCAATAGTGCATTAATATGGGTTAAAACAGGAGCATCCAGCGGGCCCAAACCCCGGGGCCGAAGAGGCCAGGTGTCGACGCCGGCCACGGACTCCACCATCTCGACCTGAATCAGGAACAACATTGACGCCCACAACACAAGTCCCCGGCTCTGGCCGACCGGGGAGACGGCGAGGCGAACGAATAACTCGGCAAGGCCTGGACCGACACGACACCGCGGGGCGCCCGGCGGGGCTCGACTCCGGAGCTTCGTCTGAATCAGGAAGGCCCCTGCCGCGTGGCCCCGCGGGGCGCGCCGCGGCCGCCGCGCCGGGCCCGTCTCCTGCCGCATGGCCCTCGGTCACTGGGACCCACAGCGGCACCCGCTCCCTTACCGGTACGTCCAGACATGCAGGGTCCTGGGGATCCAGTTTGCGCGCACGATCCAGGAGATGGCCGCCGAGACCTGGAGCACGGCGACGAACGCCGCCCTGGGCCTTCTAAGGACGCACCGACACCGCAAGCTGAACTTGGTGCAAAGGGTATGGTTCGCGCAGACCTATGTTCTTTCTAAGCTGTGGTATGTCGCGCAGGTGCTTCCCGCCCCGCAGCACGTCAAGACGTTCAGCAGCTACGCGGCGGACTTCATCTGGACGGGCGAGATATTCCGGGTCAAGCTGGACGTGACGTTAAGGTGGTCCAAAAAAAGCGACATGGCAAAATGTTTATCGGAACCAACGAAATATGATGCGTTATGACCTCCCGAACCACTGTGCCAAAGATGAGATCGATATCTCAACCGAGACGCCGCCATTACCTCTACCGGAATTACCTCTAATGTCAGTATAGGTGAATTCCGGGCGAGCGTGATTTGCCTCTACCATCGGTAGAGGGAAAATGCAGACGGCGCGATTGACCTCTACTGCCGTAAACGCGCGTTCGCGTTCAGGAACCAAGTGCGCTCACTGAATCTGAACGATTCAGGACACTTCGAACCCTTTAGGTGTGCCTAAGAAGGCAGAGACTTAAGGTTAGAGACGTGTAACTATTGTGCTTATTTCTTTTGTTTTCCCCGAACTTTGGGAGGATTATGAAGCAGGGTAAGAGAAATAAAATTGTTTTATGTGTAACTGCTATAAGTTGTCAGTTTACTAAGAAAAATGAAGTGCACTAGAAAAAATACAAAATTTGTCGTTGACAAAAATACATAAGGCTGGCAAATGAGGGAGCTCAATCTCAAGACTATCAGTTTGAAGAGGGCTTCACCTAAAGCACAAAACGGCAAAAGTGAGCAAAAGTAATTGACAAAAAAAAGCACAGAAAACCAAAACACACTGGCACAGGGGACAGAAATTAGGGTGAGGCTTGCTCCAGACCTAAAAACTCACAAACACACGTTCAGTACACCAAAGAGGGAAGTGCACGTACATGCGGAATTCCACGTGTTGTGCCAAAGCGAGCTATTGGCCAAACAATTAGGAGTGGAAACATGAAATAGGCTTGGATTGTAGTAGTTGACTATAGATCAAGGACCAGGCTACCACCGACCGAGTATAGAAGCATCTGGGGTCCGCCGGCGACAAGCTGAAAGGTGGCCCTCCGCGGTCGGGCGGATGAAGTTTTAATAAACAAGTGGCGCGGTTGGGCTGGCGTCCGAAGTAGCTTTTAGTCGGGCGGCCTGTCACGCCAGCATACGCTCGACCGCGAGGGGTCGTTCGGAGACAGCGGGTCCTCGCACAACCGTGCGAGAAGGGGGGGGGGGGGGGGTTCAGGCCGACGAGACGCCCTACCTGGGATCGGAACGGCGGCGACAGGGAAAAGGGCAGCGCGGCGCTTCGAGGCCGTCAACAGCCTCTCGGTGAGGGCCACACCGCAGGTAGATTGGCGGCTCCGGGTTCCTACGGAAAGCCGCTAAAAGGCGTATAATTCTCCGACCAACGGAGGACAACGGCGGCTAAAGACGACCGCTGAGCCTGACGGGTTCGGGGGCGCCGGCGGGGCGGCGCTCTGAGGAATTCGGAAAACCAGATAGCGGCCCAGCCGGAGCCTTCGCGGCCGAAACATCCAGCGTCGGAAGTTGGGAATTCGCTGTTGAAGTAGCCCGGCTGCGGGGCTGCGATTTGCGGAGCTAGAGATGCGTAATAGAATCATTCCTAGTTTGGGCAAACGCTTGCCCCTCCGCCGGGAACGTATTCGTGCCGACCGTTCAGGACGACCCCTCGATTAATTAGCAGATGGTTGGAAATTTGTCGTACCGACGACTTGTGTAGTTAAAGCCGGATGCAGCTGGGCCAACAGGTGCCCGGCGCGGTGTCATGACGAGCCCCGCCTGTTGTGTAACCAGGAGATGCTGGCCTTGATATCGCGCCGTGTCCATCCAGGCCATGTCTAGTTGGCTATCTCATCAAAGTGCAAGTTCCTGGAAATCTTGACCGGGCAGGCGCAGCGCCGCATCGGACTGGGCCAGGACGCCCCGTGCAACGCCAGGTTCGCCGCGCAGCACTGAGAGAGACGCGCCGTAGCGTGCCTTGCCGTGCCATGCCAGCCACCCAACACCGAACGGCGGCACCGGTCCAACGCCACGCTGCCGGCCAGGGACCCCGGCGGCCCAGCATCAGCAGCCCGCACCGGCAGCCCAGCGCCACCGGCTCCGCCCGGCGCAGCACGGTGACGAGCGGAGCCGAACCAGGAGCGCCAGCGCCACGGAGCCAGCCGAGCCAAGGCAGACCCGGCGAACCGCGTCGAGCCGGCCGGGCCCCGAGTAGGAAGGAGAGGAGCGCCGGACCGTGCGCGCGCTCCGAGCGGAACGGGTACCGCTGGGTACCGGCGCGTCGGGCGGACGAGGCCGTAAGACGGAACGAAGTAGAACAGCGGCCGGCGCGCCGCTCACCGTCGCTACTCCTCGGCGACGAGTACCTTGGGCCGGTCGCCCGGCCGGTGTGCCGCGGCATCGTCGGCTGTTGCGGCCGGATAGTACAACTGGTTGTGTCCGCGTCGTCTCTCCCCTTAGGACATCGAGCAGGAGCCTATGCCGCTAGTGTTTAAGTTTTGTGTCTTAAGCTTAAAGCATCATTGTAAGATTCAACAGTAATCCCCCAAATTGCATTGTTCAGATTTATTCCGAGGCTCGCTGTCTGTCCCTGAGTTCCCCCGCAGCCCTGCCCGCCGGAGCCGGGCCTGGACGCGCCGCGGAGCTCGACTCGGCACGCCGAGCCGAGCCGGGGCCACGCGCGCCGCCCCGAGGACCCCGCTCGGCCGGCGGGGCGCCGGACGCCGAGCGCCCGCCCGGGGGCTGTCTCCGCATCGTGCCAGCTACGACTAGGACGACACGGCAACACCCTGGTGTCATCGCGGCGCTCTTTCGGAGACCGCCGTCCTGCCGCCGGCGCACAGGTGGTGGCCGGGCCGCGCCGACCGAGAGGATAAATCACGGTGCGGCCGGGCCGGAGGGCAGAGTGAGCTCGGAGCTGCAGAGTGGAACGTCGTGCGTGAGGCCGCCGTCCAGAGTCCGAGCCGTGAACGAACTTTGATCTGAGTTGTGTCGTGCTAAAGTGTTGTGTTTGTGATTTTACGGCGGTTTGTCGGTGAGTGTTCTACAATAAATAGTGATTGTTTAAAATAGTCAGCGATCCGAATTGTGATTCCAAATGTCGTGCCTAAAGAATATCCCCGAGTAGAATGATTTCACTACAAGATGAAGCTTCGGTCAGGTAGGGTTTTGCGGTTTAGGAATAGTAGGAAAGTTCGGCGGGCCGACGATGGTGGTGATTATTCGGCTAGATTAGCGGAAATATAGAGTGGGGGGGGGGCGAGGGGTAAGTCAAACAGGGCTTGAGTGCTATTTGTCCCGATTTGTAATGGGTGTCCGCCTTGCGCTGTTCCGCCGCCTGACGTGCCGGCCGTCCTGCGTGGACCGCTCGGGCCTCGGCGCGGTGGGCCGGGGCAAGCATGGGTGGGACCGGAACGGCCGCGCCGCCCCGCTCTTCTGGAGCCAGGCGGGCCGCCGCGCCGGGCCTAGCTCCGCGGCTTACTAGGGATCGCCGCGGCTGAGGATACTGGCGGGCCGTGCAGCGCACTTCCTGGAGCCCGCTGGCCGCTTGCCTGTGTTCGATGCTGATGTGGCTAGTAGGGCGCGCCGCTGCGACCGCCTCTGGGCCGACGCCGCCGCGAGTGTTACTCGTCACGGCACCAAAGGGGTGCAGAGCCTGAGCATTCTCGGCCGAGTCACGCGCTCTTGACAGGGCCCGACTGACGCCGCCTGGAATGGCAGGGATTCTGATGAGGTCGGCCGACCAGCCGTTGTAGTCGCCTCAAAAGGCCGCTACGCCGCTGACGACTTGCCTCACGGACCCCGAGCGAAAGGGTTAAGAGACTCTGTGAGGCTACGCCGTGCCACGCGCCCCGGTGGGGCCCGGCTGGTGCCGCGGCGCCTACCAGAGTCCTGTGTGAAGGGAATCCTCGGTCGTTGCGGTCGCCCGTGCAGGGCCGCCGCGCCGCCGAGGTCCTCTTTCTAACCCACGGGAAGGGGTTGAGGGAGGGAAACACAATCAGGGGAGGCGGGGTGATTAGCTGTACGCTCCGCATTAGCCGAGAGGCCGCTGCTCGCCTAGCTGGACCCCCGCCCGGATCACTTGATCGCGGCCGTACGGTTCGCCTTTGGGCCGACCGACCGCCGTCGCCAAGTGCCCTGTGGAGAGAGTTATCCTCGACCGTAAGATTCGCCCTCCTGGGCCGATCGACCGTCGAGGCTACTCTACTAAACTCGCCACGACAGTGCCTCGGGGCAGGCCGTGCCAGGCATCTTTCTCTGGCCCCCAGGGCCGCCATTCCAGGGTCGTTGGCGGAAAAGGGTTAGTCTGAACGGCGGTCGGGCCCTCTCGAGGAATCGGCGCTGTTGCGGGTCGGGACCCGAGCCACACGGGGTTTACGCGCCGGTATGGGCAAGGGGAGGGCGGCTAAGCTCAGCAGCCGGGGTTGGCCTAGTTCACGGCCGCGGGTGGGATCTAACCCTTTGGTTATCTATACGCGCTATAACAGCCAGTGAAAGGGTCCCGAGGTTATCACCATCGCGGGTCGCGGTAAGCAGTGATTGCCCGCCTACGGTTAAGCCGGGAATTCGTCACGGACTCCGGTTCGGACCGGGATGGTATGCGGCGGCGTTCCGTGGCGTCTGGCGAGGGTCTTTACGGGCGCTGGGAACTGCAGCGTCGTTCCAGGAAGCGTATAGACCGCCGGGCGCCGCGGGCGCCTCCGGTCCGTCTGGGGCCGGGCTGGGCCGTCTTCGGGTCGGACAGAGAGCGAGAGAGAGAGAAAACTGGTCCAGGTAGACTAGCTGACGCCTCGCCGCGGCACAGAAGGAAGAGAGGGGGGGAAGGCTGGCTCGCTCCTCGGCCGGTTCGCCGGGGCCACGCACCCACTCCACTCCCTTCCCGCGGCCGGCATGGCAGGCCGCGGCGCCTATCCCGGCGGCTGGTCAAAGGCAATGGCCTCCTCTCCCTCACTGGCCAAGCAGTGGCGTAGGAAGTCTCTGATTTTGGGGGGGGGGGGGATATGTCGCGCATTTTGCCTACACCCAGGCGTTTGTTAAGCGGGTTGCCTAGCCCGGTCTCCGGCGACGGGGGGGGGGGGGGTTTAACCCCCAAGACCCCCCCCCTTCCTACGCCACTGTGGCCAAGCATGAAGGCCCAAATCGCGGCTGCCTACCTTCTCGGCGCCGCCGGGGCTGTTGCCTCAGGTGGTGGTGGTGATGGTTAGTACTAGGGCCGGGAGTACAGTCATGGTACAACAGACGCTCAGACCGGAGCTCATCATCAGTTAAGAGAAATAGCGAGACACACCCCAAGAGCCACTGCCCGCCAAGCCGGTGGCTCGCCAAAAGGAAATAGGCACAACACACGCCAAGGGAGCCCACGTTTCAAAGTCATAGTCCCAAAACATTTTATAGGGTGTATTACGTTCCAATGGGTCCCCCTCCAAGAATTTTCGAATTTGGAGCACCCGTTCAGTATTTTACTTTTTTAATTTTTTTCCCAGTAATAATTTGCAAAATAAGCATAATTTCATGAGAATAAATATATTAATATTGCCTTTCGTTTATAAATTCTTGACCTCTAGGGAAGTCATTTGAAGGGTGTGGGTGCCTGTCCGAAAAGTTTCAGTATTAATCGAACAACTCCCAAAAGTTTCGGAAGTTCCTAAAATATAGAAATGTTCTATCATCTCAAAACATGTCATAACAGTTTCGGCCTTACTATAGACAATATGTCATGTTTCAATTTGAGCACTCAAGTAGTTGATTGTTACTCCCAAACTACTCGAGTGATCAAAATGAAACATGGTACAAGATTCTAGTCTAGAGTAAGGAACATTCGCCCAAAATATGAGCCGAAACTGTAGTTCCCTTCCCTAGAGGTCAATAATGTATGAACGGAAGGCAATATCAATAAATTAATTCTTATGAATTTATTGGCTGAGCGATAGCAAAGCCCTTACCCGACTAGGTCAAAAATGTTTTGTCTGTCTGTCTGACTGTTTCTCCGCGCGATTTCTCGAAAACGGTTTGACGTAGAAAACTCAAATTTGGACCACATCTTTCTTGCATCATGCCAGAGTCACCCTCCCCTCAGGGGCACCGTAGCCCAAGCGGTTTCTTAGATAATTTTCACGAGTGGTCCAAAATTATAAATCCGCCGCTTGGGCAAAGTCAGTATGCGCCACGCGCCTGTCGTGGAGGGGCGGATCAGTGACGCGAGTGGGTTACGCTCGGTTAGGTTAGGTTAGTAGAGGTCAGGGTAGGTTAGGTTCAGGTTGGTTAGGTTAGGTTAGGTAGGAGCAGGGTCCTACTCGTCAAGTGGCAGCCGCCGGCAGGCCAAGGTAGGCGTGCGCCAGGCGTGGAGTGGCGGAACAGTGATTCGCGATGAGCGAAGCCTGTTACGCCACAACGCGGTCTGGCGTACGCCTACCTTGTGCTAATTTTTACTGGAAAAAAATAAAAAAATAAAATTTTGAACGAATGCTCCAAATTTGAAAATTTTTGGAGGGACCGATTGAGACTTAATACACCCTGAAAAAAAAAGTTATGTCGATTTCAGTGACTATGAGTCTAAAACGTGGGTACCCTTCGCGTGGAATCCCTCACATATCGTAGGGTATGTTGAAACTCTTGTCCCCCTTCCCTCTTTACTTCCAACACCACCATCACCATTCCTCTCCCCTTCCTACCCCTCCCCTTGGCCTTCAGTGCTGCCTGGATTTTTCTCCATCTTGCTCCCAAAAATTGCTTTTGAAAACTGTCACTCCTGTTTCGTAAAAGCCGGCTGGGCACGCAAAGCTTCATGTTGAGCTCGTTGCTGTAGTGAAAGGGGATATTCCCATACCAGAGTCGAGGTGTTTACATAAAGATTTTCAATGGGTTTAAACACGAGAAAAAAGAGGAATTTCTAAATATAAATGAAAATAGTTTATTTTAAAGTAGTTTGGTCGGTAAGGGTAGAGGTCAAGTGTCGGTCTGGTACACTATTTTTCCTGGCAGATTTACCCTCCAAAAAATATAATTGTGTATTTAGTAGTTGATGTTATTAATCAAAATTCATATTTTATGGTCAAACGTTTCACTATAGATCGGAATATATTTATTAAAGTAATATAAAGTTGTGAGTTTGACTAGTTTTGGACCTGGCGCAAACCTACGAGAGTGAAACTCAGAAGTGTTTCTCTTAGAATATTAAGGCGGTATTTGAACGTGAATTGGCTTTTTAAAGTTTCAAATAAGATCTCGTCGATATATTGAAACAATTTAAACACATCACAACACATGGTGCGGTAATTATTCTACATAATCGCTGTAGTGACTTTCGCGACGTGAAGTTGGCAAATGGCGGGCCGATCACCATGTTGAAAAATACGGTACCACACGGTTCGGTCTTTCTGTTTGGTGTCGTCGACGAGTAAACATCGCGAGTATTTATCGTGTTTTAAAATGCCTTTCATGAAGGCCAAGGAGCGTGCTAGAAGAGAGAAGGTTGGGAAAGCGAGCGTCGAACGTCATGCGAAGAATCGGGTTTTGAAAGCGGCAAGAGAGCAAGCAGACTACATTCCAGTGTCTGTAGGCCACCGTGTTGTTGGTTTGGCCATGTTAACTTCAAATCTGTGGCGTACGAACTGCGACGCGGCACTCAGTCTCAAGTTTCTTGAGGAGGAGAAGCAGTACGGCCTTGCCTCCGAGTTCAGCGTGCGTTGTCCAACCTGCCTGGATCTCAAGAAGTTCTTCACCAGCAAGACTGTGCCGTGCCCCTCTGGAGACGGCCGGAGCCTGTATTCTGTGAATTGCAAAGCTGCCCTAGGTAAATTTTCTTGTTGGTTTCCTCGCGCGCACGTGTTCTGAGCTCCTGGGTTTTCCAGGACTCTGCCCACGTCGAAATGTTGTTCTGAGTGTGTCCATAACCCTACTTTTCCACTGTTTACATAGGTTGCCTGGACTCCGACGTGCCTCAGTCTCTGTCCCCTGCTGCTCCTGTGGCTAAGAGTACTCCTAGAACTTCAAGTACTCCTAGACCCTCCCGTGTTCGTAGACCTACAAGTACTCCTAGACCTTCAGTGAGCCCCAACCTCTTGGCACTCATCGACCGAACTTCGCAACCAAACTTAGTACCCACAACGAGTCGACTGCCTCTTCGAGGTCCTAGTGCTCATGTGTCTGCTGCATTATGATTTTACGAATGATGTCTGTTAATACTTTGTGTACTCAATTTCATTAAATCCTACTTGAGTATATTTTTTTAAACAGCCGTTTCTTTGCACTTTCATCGTCCATTATATACCCCTTATAAACACACATTTATCACTTCACTTCGATTATCACTATGAGAAATGTCTTAAATATGATGCCAATTCACAGGTCAAATACAGCCACAGTTCTAAATTTAAAAAAAGGATGAAATTTGGGAACAGAGCATGATTGAAAGCAGATTACCGCATGCATTGCTAAACTTGCAATAGTAGTAAGAATAGAAGTAGTAATTAATTTCATCCTGACAAAGTTCCAGAAATAAACTGTGAACTGGAACTTCTGGCCTGAGGTCCACCGGTGTCCCATTCCAGCCATTTAAATTTCGCGCCACTAGCGCTGGTGACTAAAAAGTCACCATAGTGACTTTCCACCACCTGGCCCGGTGGCCATCTTGGCCATCCTGACCACGTCTGGGGGCAGTTTTTTAGCGATTACTTGCTTATTCTATCATGAACATGTGCTTTTCTGCACATCAGTCAATTCAGTAAGAAGAGAGGAATCCCTCAAATACTTCTTTTCATACTTTTCAAAACTATTTTCGCAGTTAATTCCGGATTTCCCCCCTCTCGGAGCGCAGGTCCCATAAGAGCCCATGCAATTCAGCCGACTTTTTAGGTTCAAATATCTTTAAAACGAGTTCATGAACACCACTTTTTGAAGTGCCTATCGGATAGAGGAGGTTTTCATGAACAATTTGGTCACAAATATTCACATCATTCATAACTTTGCGTTACCGACCAAACTACTTTAAGTACAGGCATCCTTGTTCATTTATTGGAATCTTTACTTGTTATAAACATAGAGGAAAGATAAATGATAAATAGGTATTATCTACATATATTGTATTGATTATTCACAAGCAAATAAAGTCAGGTGCAGCATAAGCATCACTGATCAAGGGAAAGAGAATGCATAAGTAGCAAGAAGGCAAAATGTTCTGTCACATTTAGACATTGATCAAGTCCAGAGCATCTCAATAACAGGTAAAAATTAATACAAATTTGTTAAGCTAAGATAATACTGAAAGGTCTCCCAATTATTTAAGGGAGCGGTTTACGATACTACAGTCGAGGATGGATGAGCTAAATTTAAAGTTGTTACATAAGGCCAAAGTTTTCAAAATTACATCAATAATTTCTATTCTATACACTGAATAAATGCAGGACAAAGAACAGAACTGTTGCAAGTAAATGTGATTTGGATCAATGGACACTATCAACTTATACTTTTGAACAGAGATGGACTGAGCTCATTGACGGGGATGCAATGTAAATACTGGATAAAGAATGGTCTACGATTTACACAAGTGTCTTCCCTAGACGGCACTGTATACATTCGAAGACTGATACATTATGTTGATTGCCTACTGATGGCGGCACTGGTTGGAATGTCTGGAAAGAGCAAAAGAATATTAATGATACATAGAACATGTTTGAACGATAAAGCAGTCCCGATACACATTTGAATTCATTTGCATATTCATATGATGTTTAGCAGCAGCCGATGGATTCCAGGCTGAAAAAGCAAGCCATATACCCCTCATGGATTTGGACCAAGCTCAGTATTAACAACCTTATTAACTTCAAAATTATGTTTGTAAAAATAATTTTTTGTTTTTTTTTTGAAATTTAGAAAATATTTTGTCAAATTGAGGTCACCTTGGAAAATTCTCAAAAATTTTTTAGAAAATCCCTTGATATGTCCTCTTTAAACATGCGAGGTCACATGACGGACAATTGAAAAATCTGGGAGTTATCAGGTGAAGCGTAACACAAGCTGACTGAGAATTTAGGATTGCGACTCTGCATTGCTTCAGCTGAACTCAGGCCTCATCTCTGAACTAAAATAACGACCTTTTGATTTTTGGAGCGAGCTTGCGCCCATTTAGTTTCAGTGCGCTCACGCCGTACGCCCGTGGGATTCTTACGTTTCCGCTTTGCTTTTGTCGCTCCAGGCTGTTCTTGTTGTACATCAAACTCAGGATGGAATTGTCGCTGCCGTACCGAACCGGGAAGAAAAGGGACTTTATCAGTTTTCTGAGATATGAATTATGTAATTGTGTACTGTGAAACGTTCGAAGAGTGAGCGCGGAGAGTCCGTTGCCGCGGTAGGACCGACTATGCAGTACGACGCCGGTTATAACTGGATTCGGTACGTATGTGTACAGTTTTGCTTCCTTGGATAGACCTTTTTGCCCGTAAGCGCAGCCGCTAGTTTTTTTTAGATGTAGCTTCGCACAGACGTCATCGCAGGTAAAACCGCACATATTCTGAAAGACTATGTCGTCCTTTAGTGCCGTATGCCGTCGGACCAAATTTATCGTTTGTGGCTGTGTAACGGTAACCTTGGTGAGGTTAGAATAGGCCATGCAAGAGCAGTGCCTGGGCGCGGAACATCGACATCCGCGTCATTTCGAATTCGTGTTGTTATCGCAACGCCAGTTCTGCGTCTTATTTGTTTAGTTTTGGCATCGTTTTCACGCGAATGAACTGCCGGGGCGTTGCCGTTGTAGCGCTCAGAAGAGCAAAGGTCCTCTTTGGACACGGAGGTTAGTTTCATGTTTTCTTTTCCCTACCAATCCTACCTTGTTTCCGTTCTTAAACAGGTAATGTGAACCCACTCATCTACATTGCCTTCCGTCTGCGCCTGGATCCTCGTTTTGGTATGAAGGTGCTCAATTTTCTTTCACAATCCCCCTCTGACGTTGCAGTGAATGTGAGTCTGTGGGTTTCAGGTCCAGGGCGAGCCCCACCTTCATGTACTCAGAAATGCAGGGGCGAGTGGGTGCAGCCGACAGAGTGCTGCCGAGAACACCTTGTGCTGTGCTGCTGAGGGCAGGGAAACTTGAAATGTAAATGTTTATTTGCAGTGTCTAAACGAGTACCTAGGAACGCTGTGTGTGTTGCGTTTAGATTCCAATGCAAGATGTAGAGCTATAAAAAGTGAAGCACTGATTTGCTTTCAAATACTCTTTGATATAACCGAAAATTCTTCGTCTGTGGGTTTTTAGGTCTGGAGCAAGCCTCGCCCTACTTTCTACGAAAATGTGGGAGCAACGTGGTGCTTAGACAAGAGTTCATCTGTCAACATTCCCTTTGTCGTGGCCTGGACAGTGCTGCTAATCGCAGGGAATCTTCCAAGGTAAGCGTTTAATTGCATTGTCCAAACATGTACTGTGCTGTGCCTATGAATCTTTATCGCAGGGGCATTCCACGACAGATTATCAGGGGTCAGAAATTGACCGTCTCCAATTCACTCCAAACTTGTTGTACTTGATCTAACCCTTCTTTAGAGTAAACTACTTTTTCATTTAAAAAAAATAGTTCTGGTAATTATGGCTGAGGTGAGGGTGAAAGGAAAAAAATTTATAAAAAATAGAAGATGGACTGAATTTTTTTTCTCATGGCTCGCTTTGTCATGTTTGCATATGAACATAAGAATATGAACCGAATTGGGTAATACGTCACATTATGTGGAACGTATGGCTATATCACACTCCGAATTGGAGCGCTTTCTCATTTCCCCCAAAACTGCGTCCTCATTTTTCAATGCCAATTTAATGTTGAGAAGCCTTTATGGTGCCTTGCTATGCCCCAAAATATTGGGGAGGGCAGATGAAAAACAACTGAGAAAAATAATAACTACAATAAAGGCTTCTCAAGATTAAATTGGCATGGAAGAATGAGGACGCCGTTTTGGGGGAAATGAGAAAGCGTTCCAATTAGGAGCGTAATTTAGCCATATGTTCCAGATAATATGACGTTTTACCCAATTTGGGTTTATATTCTTCTATTCATATGCCGACAAGATAAAGCGAGCCATGAGAAAAAACATTTCAGTCCATCTTCTATTTTTTTTTGTGAATTTACTCTAATTTCCTTCGTTTTACCCTTACCTCAGCCATAATTTCCAGAACTTTTTGTTGTTAATGAAAAAGTAGTTAACTCTAAAGAAGAGTAAGATCAAGTACAACAAGCTTGCAGTGAATTGCAGATGGTCAATTTCTAACCCCTGATAATCTGCCGTGGAATGCCCCCGCATTGTGCTTGCGCATATTCTTTGATTGGCTGAGCGATAGCGAAGCCCTGGACCGACTGGGTCAAAAATGTTTTGTCTGTCTGTCTGTCTATTTGTCCGCGCGATTTCTCGAGAACGGTTTGACGTAGAATGCTCAAATTTGGACCACATCTTTCTTGCATCATACCAGAGTCAACCTCCCCTCAGGGGCACCGCAGCCCAGCGGTTTCTTAGATAATTTTCACATGTGGTCCAAAATTATAAATCCGCCGGTTGGGTGAAGTCAGTATGCGCCATGCACCTGTCGTGGAGGGGCGGATCAGTGACGCGAGTGGGTTACGCTCGGTTAGGTTAGGTGAGTAGGGGCCTGGGTAGGCTAGGCTCGGGCAGGTAAGGGTAGGTTAGGACTGGTTGAGCGGCATTGATAAGAAAAGGCTGATGTAAGATAGGTTCGGAAGGCAAAACATGAGCGTGGTTGCGACCGTGCGGAGAGAGTGACGCCCGCAGGGCGTCTCACTGACTCGCCCCGCAGGATCCTACTCGTCAAGTGGCAGCCGCCGGCAGGCCAAGGTAGGCGTGCGCCAGGCGTGGAGTGGCGGAACAGTGATTCACGATGAGCGAAGCCTGTTACGCCACGACGCGGTCTGGCGTACGCCTACCTTGCCTAAGGGTTTTTAGAGGTGATGGTACATAGTGAATGGCCTTGTCTTTTTTTTCTCTGGAGATTTTGTGTGTAATTTTCTTCTCTGGACAGGATTTGATATGTAATTTGGATTGATTTTTGGACTATGCTTGGTTTCTTTTTTTTCTGTTCCATTTTGTTTGAAGGTGATGCCCCCTTAAGTGAGATCCTCTCTTAAGGTTGAGCTCCCTTTCTGGCTTGCATTTTGTTTCTGATTGAACGGCATTTGTGATGATGCTACATTTGGCATTGTCCCGCTGACTGTAAGGGTGTTTTTTTGTTTTTAGTTCGACGGCTTTTGATGTGATGGCTCAGATGGAACTGTGCTGCTGTATTTGCGGATTGCTTTCTCCTCCAGTTCCATGCATTTAAAAATAGCTAAAATAAGCATCGACGTCATTCCTTCAATATCTGCAAGAGACAGTAGAAAAGAAGCCACACGTAAGGAAACAACAAAAGATTTGAAAAATATGATCAACAAATGTAGGAAACAAAACTCACACTGTGCCTTCTCCTGCAAAATCCTCCTGGTTATGACCTCACGATCTAGAGATACAGAAAGCAAGGGACAAAACCACTTACTGAAAAGAAATCCCACACATAAGCACACTATGTTGCAGCTTTGATACATACCCTCATCTCCACCCTCACTGTTGTCCTCCTTGTTGGGGGAAAACTGAAAAATCAAACCAAGAAATGTTAGGCAGACTAATCAGGGAACCGGACCAGTAACACAGAGCATACCGTTTTCAGGACAGAACACTCACTGAATGTGTGCTGTTTGTGACCACTGTTGCTGTTTGTTACCGCCGTTTCTTCCAAACCATTAGTCATCAGAAAAAAAAAGTGAAATCTAACTTCTAAAACAGAAGGCAGAGCACACAATTCAAATGATTACCTTTCTCGTTTTGCTGGGCCCGCCCCCCACAGCACCTGCCTGCTTTCTTGTCGACCCGGAAGTCTGCAACATAGCCAAGGTAGATGAGTAAACATGCACTGCCAGTGATTTTCATGATGGATGCTGCAGAAAAATCCAGAGGAAAAATGCTCACAGTCACAGGTGGTTCCATTTGATTTCCCTTCAGTTTCCTCACTGGAGCCTTGCTCCTAGTGTTTTTCTGCGAAAAAAATGTTATTTTAAAATTACAGCTTGTCATTAACATATCTATAAGTTTACATACCCAACATCTTACAGCAGGCTTGGACGGCTGTTCCACCTCCTCTTCATTTTCTACATCAGCTGACAAGAGCTGCCAATCAACACCAAGTAAAATTATGGGAAAGACTACATTTTGTGCACAGTGCTGGAACAAAAAGAATGACAGAGCTTACCTCACGAATGTCAGCCAATTTATCTTCATCCTTCACACAGCGAAAAGAAAATTTGAGCAGCATTAGTTAACAAGGTTGTAATTTCAAGTCAGCACTAACATGAATGGGTACATGCTTGTTCCTCTGATGTTCGCTGCTTCCCGTTCCTCATTGCCCTGACCTCTCCAACTGGTTTGTCAATTGGACGCTTTAGATAAAAGCAAAGGGTTATGATTGACTTGAAGAGACAGGAAGGACACCCTAAAATACAGCATGTCAGGAAGTTTACACACAGGTTTGGCAGCAGGCTGGTCTGGCTCATCCGCCTCAGGCTCCCAATCTCAGAGGAGCTGTAAAGCAATATGACTAATAAAATTATTGAAAACAAAAAAACTCCCAAACAATTGCATGAGTGATTCACATACGATAGGGCTCAGCTGCTCCGGCTCTAGCTCTGGCACTGGATTGATCTAAAAGATAGAACAAAAATGAACCTGTGAAAGCATTCATGGTTGGATTGGCAATCAAGAGAAAAAGCATTCTGGCTTCAGGCTAGCTTTTGGCTTGCGTCTAGTTCTGCGGGTGGGCTTCTGCGAAACAATTTTCCAGAGATTAGTTTGTCGTTCACTCACTGGTTTAGAAGTTTTCATGCACATCATCTTACAGCAGGTGTCGGCAGCTTCTCAGGGGACTTTAAAAACTCCGGGGCTGAAATTATTGACAATGGGGAGGACTATAAGCAGAAAAAAAAGCAACATTTAAAAAAGCAAACTTACAGGCAGATAGAGGACATTGTAGCACTGCAGGCATACAGTAGCTGGTTGTGATGGTGGCTTCGGTATGTTTCTGGGTGGTGATGGTGGTGATGGTGGTGGTGGTGATGTGGACATGATACTGGGATGTGAAGGAGGCAAAAAAAATAAGCAGCAGTAACAGGGATGACAAATTACTAATACAGATGACAAAACATTACGAACCGGAGGAATTGAGAAATAAAGTGTTGGGGCTGGCACTGGTGAATGGGCTGGTCTGGGAGGGGGTGCCTGAACGGGTGCTTGAACGGGTGTGTGAAACGGTGCGTGAATGGGTGCTGCTGTGCGGTACGTTGGCTACAACGAAGAGATATTTATAAAAAAAAACATCAAAAATCAAGCTAAAAAAATATCGGTAATAAAAAAAATACTGTCCCACTAAGTGGGACACTGGTAGACCCGAAGTTTTGCACATGATTAGGCATTTTGTAGATACTGTCTCACTCTGTGAGACACTGGCAGGTCCGGAGTTTCGCACGGGTTTGGGTTGGTTACGTTACCACCTATTTATGTTTTATGAGTTAATTTAATTTTTTTTAATTGAAGGATATTTGAAGGTTTGTATTAGTTTTGTAATGGAACGGGACAGTTTTAAAATTTTGGTTTCTTTTAGTTACGGTCAGTGCACTGCTTTATTATCATACGCGGGCCGCCCAGCCCTGGCCTGCAAGGTGTTGTCCCCGCCCGGCTTGGCCCGGCGGCCCGACAATGCACGCCTCGCTCTGAGTCTCGGGTCCCTTGGCTTGTTGTGCGTACTCTAGGGTAGAGGGGAGGGCCAGGGTCCCACCGAAACGGTCCTCCTGCCTTGAGTCGCCGCTCTCGTAGCCGTGGCTCGGCCAGGCCCCTGCTCGGCTCGGCACATCGACAATGGGTACCCGGCAAGGGCTGCGCAACAAAAAAGAAGGACGGTAGATTTGGTGGTGGTCTAGAAAAGGATGGAATAGCGGATGCAGCCAGCTGACGAGCCGAGCGGGGTTAGCTCTGTCCCTTTCTTTTGCCATTGGATGGAGTGAGATAGCTGCTACAACTATGAACTCCAACAACTCCGACAATCAACTCCAACTATCAATCAACTCCAAATTTCAACTGACAACTCCAACCGACAACTCCAAACTCCAACTGACAACTCAAACTAACAACACAACACAGCAGAAGACCAGCAGAACGACTACAATGAATCACAACAGAGAATGAACTTCCCGGGAAGCGGAAGGGGTATTAATAGCCCAAACACGCAACGAAAAGGGCGTCAAGTGTAATGTGGGGAAGGCCGTGAAAAAGATTAATGATCCAACCTACTGAAAATACATTGCGAAATTGTACGTGACGCCCGACGGTGTAAATGCTATAAAAGCAATATCTAGAACACCGCGAAATCTCGCCCGAACACTGAAAGTGTCGAAAATGTCAAGATGACGTTGAAACAATATATAGCGACTGTACGAATGCTTGTGCTATGTTGGCACTGTCGCCAGCCCGACTCCCGCGCAGCGCCATTTTGATTTTTTGGAGCGAAGCTGCGCCCATTTCGTCCGTTATAGCTCTAGGCTGACGTGTTGTTGTTGTGTATCAAACTCAAGATGGAAGTGTCGCTGCCGTACCGAACCGGGAAGAAAAGGGACTTTATCAGTTTTTTGAGGTGTAAATTACGTGATTGGGTGCTGTGGAACGTTCGAAGAGTGAGCGGAGAGTCCGTTGCCGCGGAAGGACCGACTATGCAGTACGACGCCGGTTGTAACTGGATTCGGTACGTATGCACAGTATTGCTTCGTTGCATATATTTGTGGCTGGTGTAAGGGCCGCGTCGATAAGGGCGTGATAGGTATTGTGTTCGTTGCCCTTTCAACGCGACATATGTCGACAGACCAAATTTATCGTTTGTGGTTGTGTGACGGTAACCTCGGTGAGGTTAGAATAGGCCATGCAAGAGCAGTGCCTAGGCGCGGAACATCGACGTCCGCGTCACTTCGAATTCGTGTTGTTATCGCAACGCCAGTTCTGCGTCTTATTTGTTTAGTTTTTGCATCGTTTTCACGCGAATGTACTGTCGGGGCGTTGCCGTTGTAGCGCTCAGAAGAGCAAGGGTCCTCTTTGGACACGGAGCTTAGTTTCATGTTTTTTCCCTACTAATCCCACCTTGTTTCGGTTGTTAAACAGGTTATGTGGACCCACTCACCTACATTGCGTTCCGTCTGTTCTCTCTACATGTGATGTCAGCCGCAAAGGAAACCATGTCTGGCCACTCCTGTGCTCTGGGGTGGTGCCCCCGCAAGTGTGATGCACTCCTGAGGTTGAGCTCCCTTTGAGTACTGCTATTTAATTTTCATTTAGATGGTTTTTGAGGTGATGGTACAAATAAAATTACCCGGTATTTTTTTCTCAGGAGATTTGGTGAGTAATTTTGATTTTTTTTTATGATCTACTGTGACTGTAAATTTGATGGCTTTTGTTATGATGGTGCAGATGGGGTGGTACTGCTGTTACTCCTGAGATCATTTATGTAATAATGAGGTGATGCCCTCTCCTGGTTGTTAAACAATCCTGAGATAGAGCTCCCTCATGTGTCTTTTGCTTGCTGGCTTTGATCTTGTTTTATGATTTGACTGTGTTTGTAATAAGGGTGCCAATGGCTTTGTCTGCTTCTTCTGACAAGATTTGATATGTAATTTGGATTTATCATTGGACCATGATGTGTGTTTTTTTTTCTCTGGCACAGGTTTTTCCTTAGATGATTTATATAATAATGAGGTGATGCCCTCTCCTGATGCCCCCACTAACAGTTCCTGTTAGGGTTGATACTGGTGACAGCAGCCAATTAGACGTGGACGAGTTCGTAGAGAACTGAGTGGCAGGTCTAACCGCAAATGTTAAAAGTTCTAGAGAAGGTGTAATTAACCTCAACGTTGAACCTCTTCTAGGAGAACCTGAAAGGCCAGCGGTGCTCCCAAATCCGGACGCGGCAGCGGCAGAGAGAGGGAGGACGTCCCGGTACGGTCGACGTTTCAACCAAGTTGCCCGATACGGGATTGAAGATTTCTGACTTACAGAAAAAAGCAACTCAATTTAGTTACTTATTAAAGGTGATGGTTCGAGCAGACAGCTCAAAAAGAACAAGAAAGTTTTGTTTACACCTCACTGCAAATAAAATACTGTTTGTGGCAATAAACCAGGAGTACCAACCCTTACCTCTCAAACCCCCTACTCCGACATATACACGTCCGTTGCGAAGGAGGGAGATATTCTAGGTTGGCAGCACTGTGAGCTGGCCCGCCATTAGACAATGGGGACCAGTCACGTGCCAGGGCTGACCCAATCAGAGTAGTCATGTGACCTGACGTTATTTCCGGCTTCTTGAATAAACCTCATTCCTGTATCTACCTTTGTATTTAATCCCAAAACATCCTACACATCACAACGACGGCACGGCTAGAACAGTTGAGATGTCGATCTCATCTTTGGCACAGTGGTTCGGGAGGTCATAACGCATCATATTTCGTTAGGTCCGTTAAACATTTTCACATTTCGCTTATTTTGGACCTCCCGAACGTGACGTGCGCCCCGCGCCCGCGGCCTCGGTATGCTGCACCCTCTGCTGAAAAGCCGCGCCCTCTTCATGGGCGCTTGTATGGCCAGCGCCATCCTGGACCCGACCAGCTTCACCGGCTGCTGGTGCTCAATGAGCAGTGGCCCGCTGCCCCCCCCCCCCCCCCGGGAGGGGGGGGGACATCCCGGACAGCGTCGGGCACTTCAAGGCCTTCCGCACCGGCTGGCCCGACGGCAACCTGCAGCTGGGCATCGCCCCGGACGACGTCACGGCCCGCGGCGTGCACCGCGCTCTTTACCAGCAGCTGCAGGCGGAGGCGCTGGAGCGCCTGCCACCGCACCGAGCCGTCGCCAACTCTCCCCGGAAAGTCGACTGGGCTTCCGTGTGGCGCCACATCTCGCGGCCGTGGCACGGCTCCGAGACCAGATCGCACTGGTACCGGTTGGTGCATGACCTGGTCCGCACCAACGTCCGCAGGAAGGCGATCGGCATCACTGGCAGCGACGTGTGTGACGCGTGTGGGCAGCCCGACACGTTGCGGCACAGACTGACGGTGTGCGGGGCCGCGGCGCAGGTGTGGGCGTGGGTGAACCGCAGGGTAGCACGGCAAGGGCCGGACGCGCTGCTCCGGCCGGACCGGGTGTGGAAGCCCGCCGAGATGAACAATGCGATTCAGTGGGTGCTCGGCAAAACGGTGCATTTTATGGTAGCAACGGAGTCCGCGCAGTGTGATGTAAACGCATTTAAGAACTTTATAAAACAGGCAAGGAGTGGCATGAATGAGCGGGCGGAAATTTTTTTTGGGTTTCACCTAAACAACATAAATTGTGATTAAACCCCAAAAGTTGTTGTGTTAAATTTTATTTAATTTTTCTATCCTGTTAATTGTTGTCACCCTATTGTTGTGATGTTTCTATGGTTTATTGCACAATATTGTACTACTCTAAGGAAGAAAATGTAATCCATTTTAAACTGTGACCAAATTTTACAAAAAAAATAAATAGCTCAGTTGGGAGAGAGTTAGACTCAAGATCTAAATGTCCCCGGTTCAATCCCGGGTTTCGGCAGGGCGTGTTTCTTTTTCTTTTTTCTTGATCCCTTTTCCCCCCCGACGCCTGGCCGCCCCGCCGCCCCAGTGGCGCAATCGGTCAGCGCACGGTACTTATAGAGCAGTGCTCGTGAGCTCGTGAGCAAATATATGCACCGCCTGCTAAGATCCCCTCCCGTGTTGCAGCACCTCATCACTCCGCCTAGGAATACTAGATTCCCCGCCAAAAAATACCACCAGCCTACAACCATAGCTCTGGCTAACCTGCAACTCCAACTCCCGGACACCCTCCGAGAGCTGAGAGAGGCAGGCAACATAATCACACCAGCAATAGAAGCCCTCCTTAATTGGGGAGGCCTCCCAACATACCTCCAATCCTTACCCCCATCCCCCCTCCCCCAGCCCAATAGTCGCAGACTATTGAGGACCACTAAACCAAGGCCATAGGCCACCGCATTGCACAGCCACGCGGGCCACGGGGTGTTCTCCCCCGTGGTTAATAAAATGGAGTTTTTTACCCGAGCACAGGACTATCCTATTCATTCTACCGGTTGGAGGTGAATAGGATGTCGAACCGGGCCCTACTCACTTAGGGCTGGTAGCACCTCTTCACATCAGGAGGCCTACCCATGTAAATGCGGATACGATTTTTTTCTCCTCGGCTTGGCACGCCGACATTCGCCATATGTCCACCATATTGCCACCACTCCCTGAGGAGCCTATCGGGCCGAGCAGGGGTTGGAGCCTTCGGGCCAACCAACAACAGAGGGTTTCTCCGCTACGGGCGTCGGCCCCGAGCCGACTGACAAAAACTGCGAGCCTTAGCTCTTGCTGACGACATCGGTTCTGAGTTTAAGTAAAATACTCTATTGGCAATACAGAACTTTAGTTACCTCAATTAGGCCGTGACGTTCCACGAATCTCATAAGTTCTTCTTTTTCTTCACCTAGTAGTGTAATAGAGACTATGGTGCACTGGTAGCCTCCGCAGTGTTCACCCATTGTCAGATCACTAGGAACAGCGGTACTAGCATGAACAACACCAGGCAACACGTAGAGGAGCACTGATAAGCACCTTGTCGCTTCCGCGCCGTCCACAAGAATGAGGCGCGTCGCTTCCGTCGGCTCACCGCACCGACAAGGACAGGAAAACACATTGTCGCGGCCGGGCTTCCGCGACAACAGGCGGGACGCTTCCACCGACCCGCGAAATGACAGGATCGAGGTACCCTAGCTTGGATCAGTTTACTCGCAGAGAAAGAGAGACCCGGCGGACGGGTTTAGAAATGACAGGATCGAGGTACCCTAGCTTGGATCAGGGTACTCGCAGAGAAAGGGAGACCCGGCGGACCGGTTTAGAAATGACAGGATCGAGGTACCCTAGCTTGGATCAGGGTACTCGCAGAGAAAGGGAGACCCGACGGACGGGTTTAGAAATGACAGGATCGAGGTACCCTAGCTTGGATCAGGGTACTCGGAGAGAAAGGGAGACCCGGCGGACGGGTTTAGAAATGACAGGATCGAGGTACCCTAGCTTGGATCAGGGTACTCGCAGAGAAAGGGAGACCCGGACGGAGTAGCATTGTCGTTGATGTGGTAAACGGTCTTTGATGAAAGAATCCTTTCGGAAATTACATAGAGGTTCTGAAAAGAACCGATATTTTTCGAGATCTCGCTCATGAATGCGGAAACGGCATCTAGTCCCTCATTTCTTCATGCAGTAGCTTGCCGTTGAGGGATGTGACTCGGCCCAAGATGAGGTTGAAGCTGCGGTAACGACTTCTGCGCACTTCTCTCTCTTGGTCGTCGTCCCAGTACTTGTAAAGTGCCTTCAAATCAGCTATTCGCTTCCCATCTTTCATTTTCGCTTCGAAAAAGTCACCCATCACATCTGGATGGCAGCCGTTATTGTAGCAAAACGCTGCAATCTTCATCCTATCCACGTACATGAGATCAGTTGTCCAAAACTTCCCACGAATCCATGCTGGCCAAGTCTTTGCGTACCCCATAACATCTTGCAGGACGAACCAAGCCCTAGAGAGAGATGCCATTTGTACAAGTTTCTTCGTGGCCGCCGCAGATAAAGTCCACGTACATCCCTGGTTGGAGCCACTCGAGAAGCGGGTGGAGGTGCTCGTAAGAATGTGCGCGGGACGCGGGCGCTGCAGGGGAGGCAACAATCCGCGTCCCTGTCGCACCCATCCTTCTTCACCCCCCCCCCCCCCAAAAGCATTCAGCGGCACGGGCGAATCGGCCCGCCGCGGACTTCCCCTATAAAAGGCGCGGCAGCATCGTCCACCCATCATTGTTCCGCCGACTGTCATTCCGGCAAGATGCCTTCCCTCGTCGCTCTGGAGCTCCGCCTCGTGGAAGGGCTGAACAACGCCAGTCTGGAAGGCTGCAGACTGGAAGAGACAGCTCCCTGTCTGCCTCGGCGACCTGCGTAACGATTTTATCCCGGCGCTCGTAGGGCGCCATGCCTCTGAGGACGAACTCATCGAGTTGGCAGCGTCCGTCTTCATACATCGGCAACTATTAAGGCCAACTCAAAAGTTGTTCCGTTTGAGAAGAGGTATTTGCGGAAATGCCGGCGACATTTTCAATCGGGAAATTGAAAAGTTCCTGAGTGATGTAATGGCAAGAAAGGTCACATACACCTACAATTACTTCCGACATGCTGACACCAACATGAACGGACTGACATGGACTGAACAGGACGAGGACACTGCCAACAAGGAAAACGTCGAGCCGCGGCTAAACGTAATGCGATAAATGTCGCATTCATGAGCGAGATCTCGAAAATCATCGGTTCTTTTCAGAACCACCAAATAATTTCCGAAAGGATATTTTCATCTAAGACCATATCGGTTCTTCTTAGAACCACAAATTTATGTATACGTAACGCACCCAGTCAGTTTTTCATATCTAAAACTCATTTATTCCGTCCGCAGGACGCTTCCGCCGACCCGGACTGGTTTAAAAATGACAGGATCGAGGTACCCTAGCTTGGATAAGGATACTCGCAGAGAAAGGGAGACCCGCGCGGACGGGTTTAGAAATGACAGGATCGAGGTACCCTAGCTTGGATCAGGGTACTCGCACTACATGGTGTGGTAATAATGGTAATAATGCCATAGAAACGCTTCACTTCTCTAAACTATTGTCCTTGAAACCGGCACTGCTGCATGTGAATGTTGATTTATTGAAATTTTTAAGTTCTTTTTTTCAACTATGGCTGAAGCAGCCGTGTGTACAGGCTGTGAAAATACCATTGATGAGGTATCGGTTCTGATTCATCAGCGAGATGCATTGAACTCTTCCCTACGGAGCCATAAACTTGCACCAGTGAGTAAATGTTGTTTTAATTAAAGTGCAGAGTCAATAATCTCAAGGATTACGGTGGATAACGATAGTATTAAGCAAAAGACGAATTCCAGGCCCAAAAAGGAAGGCATTTGCCAGCACCTCATGGATTTTGACCAAACTCAGTATTAATGACCCTTATAACGTCAAAAAGAAATTCAATTTTTTTTTATCAAATTATTTTGTGTTGTTGAATTTTAGAAAATATTAAATTGTCAATTTGACGTCACCTTGGAATATTCTCAAAAACATTTAGAAAATCCCTTGATATGTACTCTTTACACATGCAAGGTCACATGATGGACAATTGAAAACTCTGGGAGTTATCTGGTGAAGCGTAACACAAGCTGACTGAGAATTTAGGATTCTGACTCTGAATCAATTGAACTCAGGCCTCGTCTCTAAACTAAAATAAGCTTCCGTCTCTAAAACTTTGGGACCAAAAAAAATTAATAGCTAAGAGCGACTAATTTGAAAGCTACTAATCCCAAATTCAATGTTTACTTTTAATCTCAGCACATAAAAGAAGTATTTATAAAAGGGCTGACACAATCTAATGTAAATAAAATGATTAAGATCCGGAAGGACCCCTTGTCACTACTCCTTGTCATTAGCACCCGTCAATTCCCCCTGCCACACCTTTCAATTAGAACAGGCTTCTGTATTTTACATGGTCCATTCCTTCCAGAAGTAAGAAAAGTTAGTTTCTATCATAATGCATACTGTTTGGAAACTCAGATGTGGCTCAATCACTAGGATGCAAGCAGCACTGGTGCTGGAGAGTTAAAAGGGTCATTAATACTGAGTTTGGTCGAAATCCGTGAGGTGCTGGCAAATGGCTTGCTTTTTAGGCCTGGAATTCGTCAGGAGCGAATTAACGACACGTCTAGACTCATGCAAGTGCAAAACGGAAGTGCAGGACTTTCCTTTTATTTCTCATAAGCATGACACAGGGTACAGGAAGGAACTGTTATATACATAGCCTATGCTACAAGTCAGTGAGGCGGCAATTTTTAAACATGAACCATGTGCAGTGTAAACGAGAGAGGAATGCATAAAGGATTATTTATTTATACAAGAGTAAAATAGAATGTACAGCCTGACCAGGTTAACAATCTTGACAAAGGTTGAAATCATTCTGACACTCTCTCGTCTTTCACACAGATTGCAATTGATTGTGAGAAATGTGGAAGCCCCTGCAAACTGTCCCAAGGTGGCACGTGCTGGAGGTGCCAAAGACGGCACCCTTGGGGTCGTTGCAACTACAAAAGAAGCAACAGGAGAGGCACCTGGATGTCACGTAGCCACATGTCACCTGGGCAGATTCTTTCTTTTGCAGCGTACTGGATAATGTTGGCACCTCCTAGGCAGGCCCTTATGACTGCTGAGTTGCGCATTGACAGGAAAACATTTGTGGAATGGTCCGGTATGTGCCGAAAAATTTGCATCCACTGGAACCAACGCCAAATGCAGCCAATTAGAGGTCCAGGAAAAACGGTGGAGGTGGATAAAGCCGTGTTTGGAAGAAGGAAGGACAGGCTTGGGCGTCATCCGCAAGTGCAATGGGTGTTTAGTTGGGTTGAACGTGGGTCAACATACAAGAAATTCTTCCTCCAGCCTGTGCAAAAACGAGATGCAGCCACATTAATCGAAATAATTAAACAATGCATATTACCAGGTGATGCGTTGAATTGAGCAGCAAGATACATTAAGATACAACCACATTCACTAAACTAATGTAATATTCTATTACATCATTCCATTTACATTCCATTCCATTTACATATTCTATTACAACAGGTACAACAGTTTTATCCGATGGCTGGAAGGCGTATGCCAGATTGGGTAAAATAGGGTACACTCACTTGGTGGTCAACCTCAATCTCTACTTTGTTGACCCGAAAAGTGGTACACACATACAAAACACTGAGAGACTGTACAGAAGTACGGAGAAATGTTCCCAGGTACGCACATTGTTTTTATCGGCAGCACTGTCGTATTCCTGTCAGAACACATTCACAGTAAATATTCATGCTTAGATATGGAAGAAAAGCGGACAACATGATAGGCTACCTGGCTGAGTTCGCGTTCAAGAGGGCAAATGCTCTCATTCAAAATCGTCTCCATCACTTTCTGATCGCAGCAAGTGATATGAATAGTAACATGAGTGGAACATTCTTCCTTTAATATTGGGTGAGCATTGAAGCTGATAAGAAATTATTTCTGTGTCACCTAACAACAACATTATCAGATATTGGATTCATCAACCTGCAATTTTCCCAGATATGCCATTAATCATAAAATGTGGAATATCTGTGCTGGATGAGCAACACCAGATACAAACAATTATCTGTTATCTGTATTATTAATTGTTATAACAACCTAGAAAAAGTGCTGAAATTTGAAGTGATCATAAAGTACTTGAACCACCTGGAATAACTAACATATAGTCAAAATAAACATTTAAAAATACTTAAATTAACACCATACATAGAATTGATTTTCCACAGACAACATGTCTGAAAGCTGTGTGAGGAAAGCCAGGTATACTTCTTACAATAAGTCCCATGTAACTTTCACACCACTCGACCTGCGTGAACAACTTTACCCTGCTCCTCCATGTTTGTTTGCGCGTCGCGAGCAGCCGACGCAGCGCTAATAGCGCCGCGAGTGGCGAAACCACGAAGCAGGGTCTAGCAGTTGGAATGGAGTACTGCGGTCCGAGTCCGAGTGCAGTGCCGAGTAAATACTCCGGCAGTCCGAGTGCACTGCCCAGTAAGTACTTTGGAGGCCTGGAGTAGAGATGTCGTTCCCCGACTCCTTTCTCCAAGCGAGGTCGTGCGCTGGAACTTTTAATTTGGAGAAGAAGTTTTATTATAGAGAGTGTTTGCAATCAAACAATACGGGTCAGGATTCCTGCCGGTTTTTTAAGGTAACTTATGGTGAACATTATTTAAATTTTCAATCCCAATTTTGGTGTTTAACGAAGTGAAATCAACATTGAATTCACAGGTACGGAAAATGGTTGAAAAACAGCAAGTGTTGTCAAAAAAGGCAGGCCACGACGATTGGGAGTGGGTCCATTGTAGAGACAGCCAACCACGTTATACCAAATGTACAATAACTGAAATAATTTTTATGTTACAGGTTAGGAATTTAGATGTCGGCCACTTTTCCTACCATTATCTTGTCCTACCTATTTAATTAAAAATAAAATAAATTTAATGAAAATTAAAATTAATATAATAAAAAATAAAATAAGATGAAAAATAATAAAGCTGAAAATGTTGGACTGACGGGTGGTCGGGGTAGTGTGACGGGGACTCTGACAGCGTAAGCGCCCGATTCGAATTTCCCGCCGTTGGTCTCACGGCGGCTTGGCAACGTCGCTCGAAGAACCGCCAGGCGGCGCCCGATGGGTTGCCTACCCCTCATGCGCTACCAACCCCCGCACGCTCCGGGAGACGCGGTGGGTCGGAGCGCAACGCCAGGTAGGGGGTACATGGCATTTACCCTTTGAGCGCAACCATCCACTCCTACAATGTAATTGTCTAAACTGTTGTTCGTGAAGCCTCGGCCTAGTCATGCCCGACCGTGGCACCTCTGAGGCAGTGACGTGCCGCCCAACACCACGGCCAACGGCCCCGGCCTCGCCAGACCACTGACTATTGCCACCGTCCACTCCGCGGGGTGGTGTTGTGTGCCGGTCACTGCCAGTATGAAATACCGGCAAAATGTGGAGGTGCCCGAACGACACACTTCGGCGCTCAGTTCATGTGATTGAGGAATGTTTGAGGTCACAGTAAAACAAAACAAGAGCAATTATGAAACTACCAATTTATTCACATTCGAAGTACAGTCTAAATGTGAACCACCCCACGAGTACTGATAAATATGTTTCATCATGGTTGCCGATGCAGTGTTACTGGAAAATTTACAAGATGCGTAGAAACATCGCAAAAGCAAAGACAAAATAATAGGAAACACTGAGCTCCTACAGAAGTTATTTTAAGTGTCGCAATTGCATCTTATGCAGATGTGATTCAATAGAAAAAAAACAGATGTACTACAACAGTATTATACAAAATATCAGAAGAGCATTCACAAGATGGCAACACAACAGTACAAGACATATACCACTCGTTACACAAGCTACATTCGCAGGAGTGACCTGCTGTTCCCGAACTCTGGCAACGTACGATTTATAGAAAAAGCGGTTACGAGCCTTCGAAAGGAAGATTATTTACAAATGTTGGAAGTTAGCTAAAATAGACGTGTGCCCACCCAGAACCACAGCCCCCTGCAGACGCTCGGGTCCCTCTCTATACAGCCTATCCACGGCCCGGGCCCGGGGCCCGTACACTAGCGCCCCTTGCGGCCGATTACAGGGGAGGGGAGGGTGGAGGGGAAGAGTGGGGTAGGTAGATGGCGCTAGTGTCGAGGGAAAGGGGGGGGGGGACCTTCCCTTCCCGCGGGAAACGGGAACGAGGCATTGTCGTGCGTATCCCTGGTAATGGTGCGAAGACTCCTCGCGACCCTACGCCAGTTTGTACGCCAGGTTGTTCCACGCACCTGCAGAAAATCGATGGAAGGCCCACCTCCGCCGTCGGGACCAGCTCCCAGCCCTAAGTCCAATGACTCATTGGACAACACGACGTCCGAGGCTGCGTCGGGGTGGTGGCGGCGTCGACACGCCGTCCTCCCCCGACCCGTTCTCCGTCGGTTAGAGGAGCCCCCCGCACCGTCTCCCAGGTAAGAACAAGTAGTCCTAAAGGGCCTTATTTTTCTAAAGTTTCCAGTCATATTGCCATTCTTATTAGATCTCATTAGACGTCATCTTCGATTTTGAAGATATTTTCCATTCAGGGATGCCTTAGATACACAAGATAATCCCCTGAAAATTTTAGGGCGCTGGCAGCTAGAAAATTCTAAAAAGCCAATTTTAATTTTTCTAATTTTTTTTTAATTTGTAAATTTTAACATAACTGATCAGAACTACCACAACATACATCTGCCAGAAATTTTTGTCTGAAAGGTTCGCACTGCTGGTGGTCCATGGCCGGCTATGGACCATCAGTGAAACGCCGGAGCCACAGCTTCCTGCACCTGCAGTTGTGACTAGCACTGCGAGCACCCCTTGCCCCCCCCCCCCCCCCCCCCCCCCGAGATTTAGCAAAGGGCTATTTGACAGAAAACTTCAGAAAACCCTTTTTCCGTGAAAATTTATTTCTTTCTAAACAGCTAGGATAACGTATAATGGCATTTCACAGGTTCCTGTGCTTTCCTAGGAAGCCATCCAAGCTTGACGGGCTCGCAAATTCGGTGGACGTATTACATGAGCGGCAAGACCGCATGGAGCAGAAAATGGACAGCATAATGTACAGGCTGACCCTCCTTGCGGATAAAATCGAGCAGCACAAGGTATGATCTGGTTTAGTCAGATTTAATCGAAAAACTTTTGAATGTGGTGTCACATTTGTTTGAGCATGCCTTTCTTACCAGTCACATTCAAACAAACGTGAATCATTCATTTAGTTTTCATTATTTGCATACAACTCTAATCGCAAAATGATAATTTCAGCCCAACAGTGTAGACTTACATGATTTATGTTTCCGTTCATCAGCATGATTGGCCTACAGCTGCTCTTCAGCCAGGCAGCGAGGGGCCTGAAAGTGGTGCTGAGGCCGAAGTTGTGGCTGAAGTTGTGGTTGAAGTTGGGGCTGAGGCTGGGGCTGAAGTTGGGGCTGAGGCTGGGGCTGAGGCTGAATTTGGGGCTGAAGCCGAAGCCGACCCTGAGGCTCAGCAGCAGCAGTAGATCTCCGATATCTCTGTTTGTTTGTACATAATTTCATAATTTCTGTTGGAAGAAAATAAAAAAGTTCAATATTTTGATATGTTAATATACTACTAATAGGAATATATAACCGGTGCCCAAACAGAAGCAAGATTTTAAGGAATAGCAAGTTAACATTCGATTATGACTGAAGTAAACAAGACACTAGTGGCAGTATACAAAACTAACACAAAACTATGTGAAGTTAAGAGAAACTTACCCAAACATATGTTTAAACTATTGGCAAACTATATTAAATGAAGTGCATAACAACACCAGGCTAACTTTTTACTGAAGCGCCACTTGGTTGAGACTAGTTTTTAACATGACCAGAATCAACAATTGATCGTACACCGATGATTCAAATACAGGAGTCAGGAAAGGTGACACTGAAATCCTATAGGACACATATAAGGTGCCTACAACTGAACTATACTAGACTCACACAATCGAGTCAACGCATCAGCCAAGATTACAATAACAGATAAAACCTGAAATGACACATGTACATATACATATACACACACACACATATATATATATATATATAAGGGTCGTGAGGGGGGAGGGCGGTGAGGCCGTGAGGGGGGAGGGCGGTGAGGCCGTGAGGGAGGAGGGTGGTGAGGCCGTGAGGGCCGGGCACACTGCCCCGGCTGGTGCCTCAATACCCGCCAACAAACGCCCCGGGAACCCCAATACCCGCAAATACCTGCCCGGAGATCCCCAACACCCGCCTACGGGCGGTGAAGGGGGAGGGCGGTGAGGTCGTGAGGGAGGAGGGCGGTGAGGCCGTGAGGGGCACCCCCGCCAACAACGCTGACGTGACTACCCGGGACACCAGCCAGCAACAAACTCCGAATTGATGCCACCCCGCCTGGCCCCCACCGAAGTCAAAGAGAGGAAGCCACCGCGCTGCCCAGAGCAAGGCCACAGCGAGATCCGCCAGGTCGACGGGGAAAACAAGAACAAAAACAAAAAAAAGAAACTGAGATTTGCCCTGAAAGTTGAGTGCTTCGCTAACAGCAGCTTCTTATGAAGCACGACAGCCAGATCGACCCGCTAACTACCGCTGACGTCATGTGTGTCTTGTGTTCCAGGGGCCGTGAAGAAAGGCGTGAGCAGCGTCCCAGGACGAGGTCCCTGGACACAGACAGCAGCTGCAACCACCAATCCACGGCGGCGACGGAGGCACCGCACCAGAGGTCCGTGGACGGCAGCGAGCGGCAGGCCTACCTGAAACAAAAGATGCAAAACAGAAACAGGAAATATGCTCAAGAGCCACCATCTCATGGAATCTTCCTCAATATCTACATCATTTTAAAAAAAAATGGATAAGGCATCGGACTTCGGATCCGGGGATTGCAGGTTCGAGTCCTGTCACGGTCGGGGCTCCTACTTTGCTCTAGTGGGGAGAGAAAAAGCAAGAACTAAGACTTACTGTTTAGCTCCGGTAGGATGTGCCTGCTTTTGGTTTTCGTTGCCGTTGCTATTGTGGCTGTTTTTGGGCCCGAGCGGAGCGAGGACCCCTTTGCATCGACTATTCGACTTTTTTTTTCTCCCACTAGAGGTGTTATTGTTGCCAGTTTGCGGCGTAAAATTTCACTCGCCCGCCGAGAGATGGCGCCACGGGAGTGGGCGGAGCTAACATGACGAAATGGGTGGAGCTATAAATCATTTATACCAACAGTACAAACAATATGTTACCCAACGAAAGTTTAATAAACACCATCAACAAAATTCTTTCACAAAGCTTTTATTATTTTATAACATTAATAGATTCTTTATTATGCTTCTAAATTTTTCCCAGTCATAAATAAGACTTACTGATAAATATCAGCACTTTAAGTTTCCACAAATGATTATGGGCGGAGCTAAAAAAAAATAAAAACTGCCAACCTTCACTCTAAAATTGCCAATATAATGTTTGTGTATAACACATTCAAATTCTTTTTACTCTTCATATCAATAAATATAAAAACCAAAAAGTTACTGCAATTACTTATGCTTTATTATAAACCATCGTAAAATACATCATATTATAAACAACATCTGCAAAAGATTACAACATTTCATAACTGAATCCTAGAAACAAAATATGCCACAGAAAAAATAGAAGCTAGAAGTGAATTTGTTTCATTTTTGGAATTCATTCAATCTCTCAATCTCTCTTTTTTCCTAAACTATCAATACAAAAAGAAAATGATAAGAATTTTGCATTCAACATATGACCAAAGTGATCACATCATATTTCCTAAATACTTTGGTCGCCAATGTACCGCAATAGCTACAACTGCTGCTTGCATTGCAACAACTGTTCACCCAATTCATGGACAAAAAGCACTATAGATGAGTGCATGATTACAGGACATTTATTATTTCAAAATTCTTTTGAAATAATACCACAACATCAACGTCATGGTTCGTATTTAACAGTGGACGAATTACTACCAGAAATATCATTTGCAGGTCACCAAATACGATTTACATCGGACCCTAACAACAATTTATACGGAGCTATCCTCAATACTGATACTACAGATTTTGGAGGAATACCATCATATTGCATACAAGATGCTCTAATGAATTTATTTATGACATACAGTTTTGGAATACTTACATTTCAGGAAGAATCAATATGTGTCATGAACAAGAACAATGACTATTATATATTCAATTCGCATAAAATAGGTAACAATGGATTTACTGACGCTACAAATGGTAAAGCTGCTTTACTGACCTTTCATTCCATAATTCATCTATCTAATTACATTCAATTAACAGCTAATAATCAAAATAATCCATACACATTAATACCACTAATAACTCATGCTTACCAACTATTAGATACAGGAGAATCTGTTACTTTACAAGATCCCACAGAAACAATTCCAGTAATACAGAACATTCATAAAGCAAATTCGAAACGGCACTCAACAGATCAACTTTTAGATAATGTGCCTGAGAAAAAAATATGCATTACTGAAAAAATTATTCCTCAAACAATTCAAGATAAACGTGAACTTAAACGTCAAAAAGACCGTAACAGGAAACGTGAAAAATATAAGAATAATGAAGAATATAGATTGAAAAAACAGAAGAAAGAACGTGAAAAATATCATATTAATACAACTTACAAGAATAAACATAAACAAAAAATGAAAGACAAAATGAAAATTGACATGAAGGAAAAAATGAAACAAAAATATCACAATGATAAGGAATATCAAAATGATACAATAATCAGATCAATGATTCAATTAAGTACTGATGATGGCATTCAACAAGGAAGAGAAAGAAAAAACAAAGCATATTCAAAGAAAAAAACACAATTAAAGAGCAAATTATCTGTAGAAAATCAATATTGGGATGAAATCAATGATGGTCCATCACATGTCTGCTGCTGTTGTGGTCAACTCTTCTTCAAAAAATCAGTTGTTGATGAACATACGCTAAGTTACAATTTAAGAACCCAATTTAAAGATGTACTTTCTTACAGATGCAATATTCAAGAGCATGATACTGCAAAAATATGTAAAACATGCTTAAATTATATGAAAAACAAAAAGCAAATACCTAAGTTTTCAATCACAAATGGATTATTTTTCAAACCAATTCCTCCTGAATTACAAAACTTAAACCCAGTTGAAGAAAGAATGTTATGCGCCCGACTTCCATTCATGAACATCAGAGAAATAGGATATCAACGACAACATGGATTAAGAGGTAGTTGCATTAATGTCCCAGTAGATATTAATAATATGGTAACAGTTCTCCCACGAATGGATTCAGAAGATGACACAGTTCTTGTTCAATTGAAACGTAGAATTGCAGATCAAAGACCTTATGTATTTAATACAGTACGCCCAGAACTTGTTTTTAAAGCAGCAATATACTTAACAAATCAAGAATTATACAAACAACATAATATATCTTTAAATAGCAATTTCCTTCAACAATTTCAAGACCTATTGACAATTAATAATAATCAAGAAGAAGATGTGAATGAAAATACAAATCCAGAAACAGGTACAGCTGCAAATGAATCAACAGAAGATGATGATCCTTTGCATCATCAAGACACATTGCTGACTGCAGGTTTTCTACCTGAAACTGGAATAATACTTGCTCCAGGAGAAGGTAAAACTCCAATATCTCTCTTAAATGACAGCGACTTGGACGCTTTAGCTTTCCCAACAGTTTATGGTGGATATCAAAGAAAATTTAAAGTGCCATACACAGAATCGGATATAGCAAAAGCAGAAGCACGAATGCATGATCGTAGAGTTGCTACTAATATTCCAAAATTAATGATGAGTTTCTGCAAAGCACGTCTGCAAAAATTACGAAGCAAAGTTAGTATAGGAATAAGAAAAAAAGTAAAAGGACAGAACATAACAGTATCAGACTTACTCAATGAAAATACTGTACAAAATCTTATCCAACACAATGATGCTCTCAAAGTTCTCTCAACAGATAGAGCATCACCATCATACTGGCAAGCAAAACAAAAAAAATGTCTTGCAATGGTCAAACAGAAAGGACCAGCCACAATATTTCTCTCACTATCTGCAGCTGAAAGCCATTGGGGGCCCTTACTTTCCTGCCTGTACAAAAACATACACAATATCGACATATCAGAACAAGATGCAGTATCTCTACCAACACAAATCAAATATGAATTGATAAGAAAAGATCCTATTACAGTTGCTAGATATATCAACAACAAATTTATTGCCTTGAGAAAATTATTGTATGAACCAAATGGGCCACTGCATCCATATTACATAGAAGATGACTTCTCCAGATCTGAAATCCAATTCAGAGGTAAATAAATTACAAATCCCAAATATATTTTCACTATAATTATATATAAACAATACTAACATTTCAGGATCCATACATTATCACTGCATATTGTGGATCAAAGATCCTCCAGTATTTGATGCTAACAATCCACAATCATGGCAAGAATGTATAGACTTTATAGATTCTATATCTACATGTCAATATAAAGAATGACACGACTTGGTTAGACTTATTGAACAGACAATATCAGAAAAAGGGTCGGTCTAATATTCTATATCTACATGTAAAAAATATGACACAGGTGACTTATTGAACAGACATATCATAAATGTACAGCAAAAAGAAAAATGTCAAGAAAGGTGGACCATGTCGATTCAACTATCCTCTTCCACCAATGAGAAAAACAATGATACTTCTTCCGCTTCCTGAATCAACATCAAAAGAAGAAAAAATGAAAGCAAAAGCTTTAATGAGACAAATAGAAATAGAAACAGAAAAGATATCTAAAACAAATGAAAATTGTTCATTTGATGAATATCTGAAATTTCTCAATATTACAGAAGACTCGTATATTACAGCAATAAGGTCAAAGTTACTAAGACCAACCGTTTTTCTCCGAAGAGATCTATGTGAAAGACGAATCCATTGCTACAATCCAAACATTTTACGATTGTGGCAAGCGAACCATGATATTCAATTTATAGTAAGTACATATGGATGCATTCAATACGTTGTATCGTACATATCAAAATCTCAAAAAGGTATGTCAAAACTTTTAAAAGAGGTTGCTGATAGAGTATCACACAACGATGACAACATATGTCAAAAACTGTTCAAAATTGTTAATGCTTTTATAAACAATTGTGAAATATCAGCACAAGAAATTGCTTTGCACATTCTATCAATACCTGTATGTATATCAAGTATTGGTGAAGTATACATAAACACCAAACCACATGAAGAACGGGTAGTACTACAAAAAAGTAAAAAAGAGTTACTAAAATTACGAGAAGAAAATCCAAATAGTACAGATATAGAAGAATTAGGATTATTGTATCATTACAGTGCACGTCCAAACGAACTAGAAAATACATGTTTGGCAGACTTTGCAGCTTTGTATACATATAAGACAAAACCTACTTTACAAGAAGACACAATAGAGGAAATTAATGAATATAATATAATTGAGGTTCAAGAAACATCAAATGAAAACAAACTCTACTTGATTAACAAAACTGGATATGTAACCAAGAGATTTAAAAGAAAAATAATAAGATATAGAGGCTACAGAGAATCTGAAGATAAATTCAATTTCATGAGAGAGAACATCATGCTGTTCATCCCATGGAGACAAGAATTAATCTTAGAATATCCAGACCTTGAAAAATATTATCTAGGAGATTTACAACTAATACTTGAAAACAGAAGCCAATACTGTAAAAATATAGGCAACTTTGAAGATACTCCAGAAATACAAAATGATGATTATGAAGACAGCGATGAAGAATCTCAACCCGCACCAGAATATGCAATATATGATCTGGCATGTGACAATGCCGACATACAAAAAGAACTGAAGAATATAAGCAAAAACAGAAGATTAAACGAATTAGATTCATCAACGTTTACTGCACCATCTTTAATGTCAAACAATGATTATCTGACTTTAATAGCTTGTCTCAACATCAAGCAACATCAATACCTCCTAAATTTAATGCACATTACTAAAACTCAGTCAGAAACTCAATTCTTTCATTTTCTCTCAGGTGGAGCAGGTGTCGGGAAAAGTACATTGATTAATGCAGTAACAGAATCATTTTCAAGGTATTGGATTCATCAACCCGGTATATCTCCAGACTATCCCCTCCTAATCAAATGTGCCACTTCAGGCAAAGCAGCTTGTGAAATTAATGGTTCAACAGTTAATTCAGCTTTAGGTTTAGGCTATAAAGTAGCACAGCTGGGAACCCATACGAGACGTCTCAGCAATGAAATTAGAAATACTCTGGCTTCAACATATCATCAAGTAAAATTATTAATATGTGATGAAATTAGCATGTGTGGTTTGAATCTATTTTGGGCAATGAATGATGCTTTACAAGAAATATTTGAAAATACAAAGCCATTTGGAGGTTTATCAGTAATAGTCATTGGAGACTTCAACCAACTACCACCAGTTCGAGACAGATGGCCATTCGAACAAGGTAACACTACAATAAACAAAATTATAGGTAATGCATTATGGTTAAATTTCCAGATTTATGAATTGACAGAAATCATGAGACAAAAAGATGATAAACAATTTGCTGAAGCACTAAACAATTTAGCACTTGGAGCTACAACAAACGAACAAAACGAACTTTTCAGATCAAGAGAAATGACAAAAGTTGGTCTACAACCCCAAGATATACAAAACGAAGTGACAACACTGTACTTTGAGAATAAGAATGTCGATATATTTAACAATCTCTTTCTAGCTTCACAGGAAACAGAGAAAAAAAATTCTCCAGCTTTCGATACTTGTAATGGTCCTGCCAATTCAACAACAAAAACATATCTCAATACAGCAACAACATTGCATCACAAATTAACTCAAAAATTACAATACAACTTAAAACTATGCATTGGTGCTAAATATTTAATTACGCACAATTTAGCAGTTCCAAATGGAATATCGAATGGAACCCAAGGTAAATTAAAAAAGATAATAATGGGAAGCACTAACAAAAATCAAACTGTTCCCATCAGGGTGTACATGGAATTTGCTAAATCAACAATTGGTGCACAAACAAGACATTCTTTAAAAGATATCATGCATCAAGATGGAGTTACTGAAGCCTGGACTCCCATTCAAAGAATATGCAGAAATTTCACTGTAACTAAAGATTCTACTATATCAATAACACGTAATCAATTTCCTCTCAATCCACGACAAGCACAAACAATTAATTCTGCGCAAGGCTCAACCTGTCCTGATGGAGTAATGGTATTTGTTCAAAGCTTGTCAAGAAGATATTTGTATACAGCTTTCTCAAGGGCAACATCACTATCAAGATTATACATTAATGGTTCATTTATTCCACCAAAAAAAAGCAGATGAAACTAAAGATAAAGCATTAATAGAGATGAAGAGAATGAGAGAAGGGTGCAATCTACAATTTGTTCTCAATTTTCCTGAAAATGTCAAATCCGAAAATAATCTTCTTTGCCTCTTTCAAAACATTAGATCTTTGCATCTACATCATGAATATGTATCACACAGTCACAGCTTTCAATCATGTGACATCATTCTCTTTGCAGAAATATGGTCGTTACCAAATGATGATTTCAGTATAGATAATTTTACTACAGTTCATAGAACTGATTGTGATAATTGTCGTGTCTTCTGTAGGTGTTGGTTGGCGGGGATCAATGAAGTAGCCAGGCACGTTCAGATTGGAGAGAGAGTTTATTCAGTTGTTTTCATCTTTTATAACCTCGCTTCAGGCAGCCAACAGTGTTGCCACTACACTTACAATCAGGGTTACCAATACACAACACCTCCCCCTTTTAAAACTAACAGTAAAAACAAATAACAAATACATATTTTAAACTTAACAAAACTTCAGTTTAACAATAACAATAAAATCAGCAATTATTAATCTCTACCTCCCTTTTTAAAAAAATTGAACAATACATATCACAGATTCAGTCTTTCTCTAGGTTTTACAATTCGCGTTCTAGTTCTATTTCCAACTTCGGGAACAACAGGTGGTAAGATTTCAGGTACAGGTTGACTAGAATACATTTCATACATAATCGGAAAGGACAATGGTTCATTCACATTATACCTAGGTTTAATAAATGAAGTGTTTCTCCTAACTATCTCCCACGTCTACAATGTAAGACCTAGGCTCACTGCACTTTTCGACAATGATGGCAGGCTCCCACTGCAAGTTAACATTATTCTGAACATATACATAATCACCAATTTCAAAGTCAATTTCAGGTCGAGGTGCAGTTTTATCAAAATTAGATTTCATTTTTTGCTGTTTCAATTCTAGTTTGGATTTAGCATCAAGAATTACAAATGGCTTTAACAATGAAGATCTAATGGGAATACTGGTTCGAAGACGACGGCTCATTAACAGCTGAGCAGGGGATACATCCATGTTTGCCAAAGGAGTTGAACGGTAATGTAACAAACACTTTTCTAAAGATGTGGTTTTATCAATATTACACTTTTCAAGCATTTTTCGGACAAGTTGAACTGATTTCTCTGACTGACCATTAGATTGATGGTAGTGAGGACTACAACTAATAATTTGAAAGAACAACTCTTTGGCAAATTCAGTACACTTATAAGACTTAAATGGATTATTATCAGCAAACAATACTTGTGGTACACCATGAATACAGAACAGTTTCTTAAGTGCATTGATGACAGACTCAGAGGTTTTACTAGATAATTTTATGGCATCTACCCACTTACTATACATATCAGTAACAACAAGATAAGGAGTTTGATGAAACTCAAGGATATCACAAGAAATATTTTGATATGGTAAATCTGGTATTGGCATGGGAATTAGAGGTTGACGTTTCTGAGATGGGGCAAATCTAGCACAAACTGAACACTCCTGGACGTACCTTTCAACATCTAAAGATATACCAGGCCAAAATACAGTCTGTTGAGCTAAAGCTTTCGATTTCACTACACCTTGATGCCCAGCATGCAATTGTCGTAAAATTTGTTTACGCAACACTGAAGGCACAATCATTCTAGTAGCAAAATATAACAAACCATCTTCTTCAAACATTCCATTTCTAATAGGCCAATACTTTTTTGCCTCTTCAGACAATTTTTTACTGGTAACAGGCCAACCCTGCCGGACATAATCAGAGATCTCCTGTAGTACAACATCATTCTTGGTTTCCATTAAATACACATTATCCTCCTTAAAGTTAGCTGAAGATGAAAGAGAATGGACTTGATACATTAGAATTTCATCAGATGGGTGATATGGTAGATAGTCTCTTGATAATGCATCAGCAATATACATTAACCTTCCTGGCAGGTAAACAACCTTCAAGTTATACTGCATTGTCTTTAAAACTAATCTTGTTAACCGTTTGGACGAAATTTCAGATACAGGCCGCTGAAAAATACTAACAAGAGGCTTATGATCAGTTTGTATGATTACTTCTGGGTGTCCATAAATATAGAAGTGAAACTTTTGACATGAAAACACTATAGCAAGTAACTCCTTTTCTACCTGGGCATAGTTTTCTTCTGCAGGTGTTAAACACCTAGAAGCAAAAGCTACAGGTCTCGACTGAAGTAAACAGCTACCCAGACCAGTTTGGGATGCATCACATTGAATGGTAATGGGATCCTTTGGATTAAAATTAGACAGAGCAGTGGCATTACACAACTTGGTTTTGATATTCTCTAAAGCTTCCGTGTGAGACTTTAACCATTGCCACATTACATTTTTTCTTAATAATTGTCTAAGATGGAAAATAGAATCTGACAAGTTAGGGACAAAATCTCTCAAATAATTAATTATTCCTAACAGTCTCTGCAACTCTTTTACATTTTTGGGGTTTTTTAGATTCTTTATGGCTTCTAGTCTACTAGGGTCAATGGAGCGACCATGCTCAGAATAAATGTGACCCATGAACTTCACAGATTGTAACTTAAATTGTAGCTTATCAGGATTGATGTGAACACCATACATGCGAGCCCTTTCCATAACTCTTTGAAAAATATGGTCATGTTCACTTTCTGTTTCTGCACTAATTAACAAATCATCAAAATACACAAGTACACCTTCAATTCCTGCAAAGATATCTACAACTGCCATTTGAAAAATCTCTGGCGACGGTTTTAAACCAAAAGGCAGGCGTACAAACTTATACACACCAAAAGGGGTTGAGAACTGGCACAAATCACTTGAGTCACTATCTAGCTTGCAATGCCAAAAACCTAAGGTAAAATCCATAACAGTGAAAAACTTCTTATTTGACAAACAAGCATTTATGTCCTCTTGAGATGGAATTTCAAAAAATGGACGGCTAAGAGCTTCGTTTAAATGTTTAGGATCTAAGCAGAGCCTCAATGAACCATTTGGTTTTTCTACAATTACCACAGGGCTAATCCAACCAGTAGGATTTACACACTTAACAATAATTTTCTTTTGTGACAATTCTTTCAAAAACATTTTATATTTATCTCTTAATCTATGGGGAACACGCCTGGATGGTATTGCAAAAGGTTTAACAGACTTATCAACACTTAACTTAAATGTGCCTGGAAATAAACCTGGCTCAGTAGTAAATACATCAGAGTATGTTGCTATGACCTGTTCTGCACTATTACTTTTCTCATTGAGATTGGCATAATGTTTAGGTATATCATTAGCTACTGTGAACAACGGAGAGGCAAATCTTACTTTCTTTTTTGACTGAGGTTGTTTGGGCACAGTTGATTGAACAGGACTAATAGGTTTACTTATTAGAGCATTTAAAGAGGGAACAATGGATATTTTACATACTTTGTTTTTGAAGTTACATGTCCTCTGACTAACCCTTTTAACTAATCCAAATGACTCACATGCTTCTAATCCTAGTAAGGGTACAGATTCAACATCAGCTACAATGAACTCTAAATCTGGACAGATAACATTTAGCTCACATTTCTGAAAGGTAATAGAGCCTAGCGGTCGAAGTAATGCTCCACCATACACTTCCAAAATGACTGAGGTTGGCTTCAACACATACTGTCTATCGAGCACTTGATCTAGCAGGCTTTTAGGTATTACATTTACCTCGGCACCTGTGTCCATTTTAAACTGGATTTCAGCATCACACATTTTAACAAACTCATACCAAGATTTAGATTGATAGTGTTCAGGTTCCGCAAAATATTTGATTGAATGGACATGACAAATTACTTTCTTATATTTAAAGGACAGGAAAACAAGGAGACACTCTACGAGAAAAATAACTAAGAGTAACTCACTTGCGACATTTGTAGGCATAATGTCCAGTCTTGTTACATGCGTGGCACTTCTTGTTTGCAGCAGGGCACCAGTCTGCACCATGCTGACGGCCACAATTGTCACATTCACCCTCAGCACTTGACACGCTACTTGTACTCACTTTTCTGGTTCTTGCTGGAGTAGGGGAGCGGGCTCTGTATGCTCTGGCGTTGAATGGCTGATCCTTCTTGTTCTTGTAAGAGTGAGAGGACTTGGATGGTTCACCTCTGCCTACTTGGGAGCTGTCACTGGATACACTGGATCGACGGTGGCTTCTCGGTCTGGACAAAGACCTGGACCGCTGTCTTGTGATGGATCGCTGCCTTCCCCGATGTTCTGCTGCAGAGTGTATCATTGATGCATTAGCCACATACACATCCTCAATCCTGGTTCTACAGGTCTGAATTTCTTTCATTCGGGACTTGCTGGCCTCATGAATTTGAATAATTTCCAACACTTTCGCAAGATTCAATTCATCAGACTTCATTTGGTACAAGACTTGTTGCAATTGAAGATCTTGTAGGTTGTGTACCAAAGAATCAATGATAAAGATGTCCTGGGGACATTCGGCCGGAAGACCACATTGTGCCAGCTGAGTTTTGCACCTTGACACGAACTTGTTGAGATCCTCGCCTGGCTCCCTGGTTAGTTGGCGATACAAGAATCTTTCAAAACATGCATTGGTTTTGGGCTTCACATTGCGGTCAATTAGTGCTATTAGCCTCTCAAGTGACAGCATGTCTTCTGCTGCGGCATTGGCATACAAGTAACTGCATTGCGGTCCCATCCATCTGCACATGGCTCTACATTGTTTCTCCTGATTCCAACGGCTCCGCACAGCGTCAAATTCGATGTAGGTCTCAAAGTTCCATTTAAAATTGTCCCACTGCTGCACTAAATCTGCTCCCGGCTGCAACGCCCTCGGCCTTCCTTCTTCCATGCTGACCTGAGCGTATCGGCTTCCGACTGCACGGAACGTCGCGAATTGTTCGAGTGTCGACACCTGGCACGCGTTTGCACAGCTTCCCTGTCAGACGCCGTCCGGTCGTCTCGCACTCACTTGACGAACAAATTTCGGCGTCCGTTGCCAAGTCCGGATTCTCGCCGAAGCACTCGAGCATCAACACACTACCGACTGCGCCATGTCGTGTCTTCTGTAGGTGTTGGTTGGCGGGGATCAATGAAGTAGCCAGGCACGTTCAGATTGGAGAGAGAGTTTATTCAGTTGTTTTCATCTTTTATAACCTCGCTTCAGGCAGCCAACAGTGTTGCCACTACACTTACAATCAGGGTTACCAATACACAACAATAATAACATAAGATATGCATTTGGTACAATACTTTATGTTAAAAACTGCCATCTATATAATGTAAACATTTTCTACCATCAAAAATTAACAAATATCGGTGGCCGTACTACTGTCACGGGACTCAAAGCATATCAATCCATCACTATATTCGTATACAGGAGTCCACGAGCACCTTACATAGATCTTCAAAAACTGCTTACAGATGCTATAACCAATGCCCAACTCATTGGTTACAGGGAAATTTACATCATTGGAGATTTCAATGTGAAATGGCAATCAGGTGATGCTTTGTATTCAAAACTACAAACATTCATGTCAACATACCAATACAAGATGATAATTTCAGATAAAGAAATCACAACAGACTACAACTCACTCATCGATTTATGTTTTTCATCAAATACAAATGCTTACATTAATATCTTCGAATCAGTCATTAGTGATCACAAACCAATCTGGTTTCAAATTATATAATTTATCATTAAAAAAATTTACACATTCAATACTTTAAAAAGAATCCCACATATGTTAAAGAGGATTTAAACGATCACATATGTAAGTTACTAACACATGTAACAAAAAGATGGTAACAAAAAGTGATCATGATTTGTAAGTACCAATTGATGTAACAAAAAGAGGTACATCTTCTCATGTAAACTTCAAAACAAAAATAAAATCACTAATGACTACATTATTTTAACGACTTCGTCATTGTTTCATTTAACACATCATTATACACACAAACTAAAGGGCAAAAACAACCTCCTAGATCCCGAAACCATTCTCCCCACAGTACTGTTCATGCTTCAAATTCTTTACTAGTGGAATAAATAAATTTTCTTCTACAGAACCTGTTAGTACCGTGTCTAATGTATACACATAAAGCTTAACTAGGCGCATGGGAACCTCATGCAACCGACAGTTACCATGTAAAGCAAACATTGACTGACGTAAAGCTAAAACTTAAGATTTTGACATTTTCATTTTATTTCCATCAGTTGTAACAGGCCCACTGTAGTCAAATATTACCCTAATGCACCCTTCAAACACTAAACATACACGCTACATTAATTTCTTGGCTGCTCCAAACTTTATCTCATGAAACTAAGGAAAACCGCAAAACACATTTTAGAATGAGGAGCATGGTTTCTCGCCCCACCAATGCATTTTCCACCCCCTGCTCAAACTATAGTTCCATCAGTTCAACAGCACAGTATTAACTTGACCAAATATCACCAAGGTGATATGTTGAAAACACTGCACCAAACAAACTATCCTCATCTTGAAGCAATCTGTTCTGAAACTTTGTACGATGCCAAAACTGACAACACTGTCATTTGAGGGGTCGATGGATGAAGTGGTCAACTTCGCAAGAGCGACAATGAGACCAACAAATGCTGAAAGGCAGGCAGCAGCTAGAAACCTGACGGTAACAGAAAAAAAAAACCATCTTAACCACAATTCTAAAACAATACCAAATCAATACCATATAAATAAATAACAATATACTTTCATCAATACAGCCTGTGCAAAACGTTCATTCATGGCGAAGGGGTCGAAGGATGCAGCCATACACCCGAACCAACGTCCCAGTACAAACTGAAACAAAAAACAATGTAAGTCAAGTAACAAACATTAACATTTAAGTTTATAGTTAAAACATAACGCTTGATCCAAACTCGTTAAAAACTTAGAACGAACATAGACTTCTTAAAAAATATAAAATATACCAACTGATGAGGTTAGGTATCTAGCGTTATATCTTAACTTTAAACCGTTCTGTACACTCTTTATCCTAAATTAATAAATTTTCTATTTATCTTATCAAAAGGATACACCCGCACAGACGTCCACATCAGTGGAAATTTCCAATTTGGAAACTCAGACGACAAACAATTCAAGACCACAACCTGAGTTCATCCAGGGAAATCCAGACGACGTGGTAAATAAACAGAACACGTTTCATTACAGAAATATTAATAAAAGCAATTATTGTGATGCACTTTTATACCCTACAGGCAATGACAGAAATGGAAGTAGCAGCAGACTATGTTGCAGTAGCTGCCCGTAAAAAACAGAAGGAGGAGAAAATCAGAGCACGAATAATTCGAAAGCAAACAAACTAAGAAGCTATTTCAATTGATCCTTTATAATATTTCATACTGTTCATCATGTACTTCTTCAAAATTCAACGTCATATATAATACCACCTGCACATACATAACCTCTGCACCTTCACAGTTCTTTCATTACTATTTACAAAAATTAAAATATCCAGTATATCTTTCAAATATTTTATATTAAATAAATAACAAACGTTTCACAAAACTTCGTTGTCAATCTCACAGCAAACTTTTGTCATTTACACTGAAATTTCGATCACAACATAACACTCATCTATTCGTCTATGAAAAATCCATCTTAACTTCAAAATACTCATAATTCACATATGCGAAAACGACGAGACTACAAGTTATGAAAAATTTTCACACACGTTTGTAACGTACAAAAAGTTTTCATACAGTAATTCTTCACCACCGCCACCTCAAACATCCACTTGCAAGATTTTGTTTTTTTCGCGCCAACCAAACGTATCGCTCACGGGAGATACGAAAAAGTCTCTCGGAAAACGTACAATAAATACACATGACAACTTATAGGCACATCAATTAGACCATACGTTATAGCAAACTACCAATTATCATGTTACAAAATTATTACTTCGAATCAGGAGACAAATCATTGCACACCGCACCCTGTCACCCCCGGAAACCACTTTGGCGCCAATTTCTCCCCTGCTTCATTTTATTTAAAAAGTGAAATAAATAAACCAAACAACAATTTATTATCCATTTATTCAAAAACAAATTCTCCAATACACTTTTTACATCATTACATATCTACTATCTAAATATATGTCCGCAACCATTCCTATAATACTTTCTGTTACCATTGAAACATTACCCATTCTTGCACATTTTCACAGTGACCCATTTTCAAAATTTCCTACAACACCATGAACATTCTCCAAGACTTAAACGTTGCCCAAATTCCAAGAACCGCACAAATGAAGAGGCTGCAAGAATTTCCGGAACTAATACCTCACAAAATTTTAAGTATCACAGAAACCAAAACCCGCAATGGGGAATGTATGCGCTTCAATGTCTTGACGGCATCAAATGAAGAATTTTTTTGCTTCCAAAATGCACCGGCTGGCAAAAATTTGAGAACAACAGTAAGCAATCTGAATGAAGTTTTAAAAAAAAATCCCTTTGTTTTTTGTCACATACAAATCGAACAATGCTTATTCATATTTTTACGTTCAAGAAGGTAAGACATCTGATCGTCAACACATAGCATTAAATAATTTAAATGTATATACCATGACATTCAAGTTTCTATTTTCTATTCTAGATTCAACTATTACTACAAAATTCCAACACTGTACACAACTGGAAAAAGCTGACATTCCAGCTTATCTGTCAGAAATTGTCTTCCCCGAAGGTTAGAACTAAAACAATGAATTATAATGTCTCAAAAAAAAAGTGCAAATAACACAATCATTTCAATATTTACAGATGCCCAGACAAAAACTGAACAGAAGACTGACAGCGGCAAAAATGGGAAACGTGAGAAACAATAAGACAGATATAATAATAAAACAATTTGCACGTCAAAAACTAAACTTCATATTTAACAGGTGCTGCTGAAGAAGAAGCAGGTTCGTCTTCTGGCGGGAAGAAACCAAAAAAATAATTAAGCACTTCAATCAATTTGTTCACCAACTTTACAATCTTAACCTATCATTTTTTGTAAAAATTAAAATTTCAAGATCTCTAAAAAATGTTTATAAAACATTTAGATAATTGCATTCATACTTCAAACGAAGTTAAATGTAACTGTCCTTTGTAACTGTAAGTGTACTTTCTTCATAAAGTTGAAAGCAAAACACTAATAAGAGTAATAAATGTCAGAAGAACAATCAATAAAACTCACCTGCATTATTATAATTGCAAACACATTCTTCAAATACACAATGACGAAAATTTAACAATAAAAAATATACATTAAAACAAATCACACATTTCTCAAAAAAACTTCAATCAACACACAACCTTTCCCCCATTCGAATTCACTCACATTTCACTTCCTCACCAACAGATGGCGCCCCAAAACCTAACCGCGCGGCCGCGTTTCAGTTCCCCGCCGAGAGATGGCACCACAGAACTGGGATAGGAAGAGAAAAGTCAGCACAAAAATGAGGCAGGAAGACGAAAACCGGTACTCCAATACTGCCAACTTCATAATTAAATAACATTTACCGCCTTAGTTAATTTAAAAATATAAAATTTCCCATAGCGTTTCACTGCATGCCCTGCATACAATACAGTTTGATTTTACGGCAATTTTCCGGTTAACGAGGGCCACTCAGTGCTGTAGGCGCTGGAATTTTTTTGGTTTCCTTTTCTCGTTCTTCTTTATGTTTCAGTTGAAATATACAGTGGTAAAAGGTGAGCTGGCAGCGGTGGGATTCGAACCCACGCCTCCGAGGAGACTGGTGCCTTAAACCAGCGCCTTAGACCGCTCGGCCACGCTACCCCCGTGTGGAGCATGCACTCATGCAAACGGGTCGTTTGTGTGCGTGCCCGCGCCGGTACAGCGACACGCTCTTCGCAAAAGGAGACCAAGCTGATTCCGCCCTGTTGTTCTACAGCCGGAAATTGCCTTGGGTGACAAGATTGATGTTCGGCATCCTCACACCCCACTGGCGGTTCAGTGGACCCATGGGAACCAGAAGGTTATGGCGGAGGCCTCCTCGTTTGCTTCCGTCATGAACGAGCAAAACCAGCCGAGCGGGAAAAAGCTGCTGGAAGCCCTGCCCATGGTGACTGTGGCATACCCTTTCCGGATTGATCACAATGCGCAAATCCTGCAGCCCCATGTGAGGAGGGCAAGCCACAAGGGACTGTTTACCAAGGGCTACATCCTGGCTCATCAAATATCCCGCGCTGCAACCGAGAGTGTAAACATTCAACTAGTCGGGCTGGTGGTGAACCCGTTAACTCTAGTGAATAGCCCTTTGACTGCAGCTGGGGCGGCTGAGCTCGTGAATCAGGCGGGGACATCAGCTGTTGGATTTATCTGCCCTGAGGACATTGCCACCCCTGAACATATGTTGTGTGGGCGGGCCCACAGTGCAGGTTGTTGGACAGGTTGGGGTGTCTGTGGTTGACACAATGGCCTGGCCACAGGTGGCTGGGTATGTCATGGCGATAAACAGTGTTCCGATGCCGCCGCTTGGGCAGCACATGCCAACTGCGGCTCAAATGATCAGCTTCCTCGAGGTGTACGCCAACAACATTGGGGCCTCAGACGAGCTGCTTGAAGGCTACTTTGATGCTGTGTCAATTGTTGGGGCAACCTGGGCAATTGCTGTGGATGCTCCTTTGGCAGCAGCAAACACGCCATACTTGGAAGGTGTGGTGCCTCCGCCTTTCGACACGGTGATTGATGTGCCACCCAACGATCCGCGGCGTCAAGGGGAGAATGCGTGGGAGGCGCATCCGCAGCAAGCCTTCGGGATCCAGAAGTACACGCCTGCTGGCGTGCCTGTGATGATGCGTGCCGTCCCTCACCTCCCAACGCAGGAATTCGTCCACACTCTCCAGCTGACAATGCCCCAGGATGTGGGGCTGATCCAACGCTTGCTCAAAGCGTTCAAAACGGACACATCCCACAGCTGGAACTTGGTCAGTCTGCTGATGTCCGATGTGGCTAGCCTTGATGTGTGCTTGACGGCTGGGTCTGCGGTCATCTCTTCAGTGACGAGTACATTGCTATGCTCATTGAATCTGGTGGGGGTAGACCTATCTGCACTGCTTCTTGGAAACCCCAACCACTCGCTGCAGGCGTTAGTGTCCTCGTACATGTTCGGGGTCAACCCTAATAACAGTGTGCACCGTGCTGACCTGTTCTCTGCCCTACGTGCAGCACTTGGGAAGTTAACGGCTACCGCAGTGCCACTAGATGTGTTTTGTGAACGCAACTGGAACAATGTGGGCGTGGCCCCTGAGGACCCAGCTATTGCCCTGGCGCCCCGGCACTTGTTCCTGGACCTCCCGCCCCACCGTGGCAACGCCATCGATGTGCTGCTTGCTGTCCGCCCGGCTGAATGGGGCATAAGTACGCCTGGGTTCACAGCTGACCTCAGTGTGGAGCCTGTCACGCAAGGCTACGGGCCCAATTCGGTCGGAGTGTTTACCCACCCCAACACTGACAGGTTCCACTCCGCTGTGTCCGGCGAAACTCCGTTCGTGTTTGCGCCTGTTGCTGCAATAACCATACAAACATCCCACCAGGTGGCAGGTGCCTTGATTTTGGGGCAAGACCCCGTCCCCATTTGGGAGGCGCATTGTGCCGTAAATCCTAGGCAGAGCACCTTCCAGCCAACTTATGGACTATCACCTGCACCGGGCGTCCTTATGGCTGGCGGCACCCTACTATTGCCCAATGTGCTGCGCACATATCGTCATAGGGACATGCATGTGTGTGCCCCTGCACTGGTAGCTCCCGCCATTAACGCGGCTATCACTGTTGCTGTGGCGGCACAGAAGGGACCAGTGCTGTATGGTGGGCTGCAAACGACCCAAGTGAAGCTATGTATGAAGCAGATGCCGTTGATGGTTCTCAGCTCATACGATCAGCGCAGAATCAAGAATAAGGCTGCCAAGCTTAGCGCTGCCGAAAGGAAGGCCGCAGAGGCCGAGAAGACATCTGGAGGGGGTGGGGACAGTCATAAGCCCACCTCCCAATCCACCTAGGGCATCGCAGCTGAACGAGGTCCCGCCCGGTCCACGAGGTCGAACAGTGGTGACAGGCCTCTGTGGGCCGGGTGGGTGCTGCGACCGCCGCCGTAGGGCGGGACGGCGGCCCCGCCCTGGGCTAACCCCCTAACGGTCCGGTTAGGTGGCTCGCCCTGGGCCGGGTAGGCTTGCCCTCTCATAGCACTTAAGTTATCGGCTTTGTTAATTTTCGGTATTGTTCCATAAAAGACTTTTATGTATCGAGAGCAAGCCATCACCATGCTTAAATTATTAGTAATTGTAATCCAGCCCAGATTAAAAATTCATTGTTTGTTGTCTCACTATTTCCTTGACTATGTTCATGGACCAGCTCCAGATTGAGTGCCGTCCCCATCGATATTTATATGCGGGGCTCCAATCGTGGGTGCTGTCAGTTTGTTTTTCATTTTATGTATTGTACTTGTACTCATTGATGTGTTCAATAACAGATATGCTTATGCAATGTTTAATTATGTATTATGTTTTATAATAAAACACAAACCTGCCAGCACCACAAGCTGACCACGGCTGAACCCGAGTCGTGGCCAGCGGGCTGGCAGGTATCCTTTTTTTTTTTAAAAAAAAGTTTGCGAGCGACCTCGGTCGGGAGCGGACGGCTGTGCCGGAGCCCGATCCGGCAGCACATGAGCTTCGAAGTTAGGTTGCCCCTGGGTTGCCGCGTGAACAATGACGGCGAGAAGATATACGGTAGTTTTGAACTTCGCCGACATGGCGCAGAGGCCATCGGATGCAGAGCCTACGGGCCGTGAGGAGGGGGGGCGGTGCAGCCGTGAAGGGCACCCCCGAGGGTGACAAGCAGAGAGAAGAAAAAAACCGAAAAACGAATTTATTCTAAAAATAGTAATATGTAACGACTTGGTATTGGAACCTAGGACGCGCTGAATGCCGACTCGCCTCTCAGACCGCGCGCCCACGGCGACATTGTTAACAGGCCTCGCGCGAACGACTATTACAAGCCCTGGCACACCACGGCCGCGAGGAGCCGGCCGGAGCGCACAGCACGGCTAGCCAAGTTGACAACAATACGTCTGGACAATAAAGGGTAAATCAGCCATTTGAAAAATATTAATATTTAGTTTAATTAGGATCGTGAAATGCGGCTCGATTTTATGCAAAATGTGCATGCAAACGACATACCTAATTTTGTACGATAAATAATATTTAATTTTGAGGTTGGCTGTATTGGAATACCAGTCTTTCCCTTCTTGCCCCACTTTTGTGGCGCCTTCTCTCTTCCTGCCCTAGTTGTGTGGCGCCATCTCTCGGCGCGGAGCTGAAATGCGGCCGCGCGAGCGCGGCTACAATGGCACCTCTAGTGGGAAAAAAAAAAAAGTCGAATAGTCGATGCAAAGGGGTCCTCGCTCCGCTCGGGCCCAAAAAAGGGAGCGCAGAGGAAAACGAAGACAAGAAGTCGTGTGGTACTTGAACCAGAGACCGAAGAAAGTAGAGTGCTCTCTGCCCGGGTAGCTCTCGAGGATCGCCGTGGCTCAGTGGTCTAGCACGCACTGTTTAGTGTCCGTTCTGGGGTTGGTGCCGGGGTTCAAATCCCGGTGCGGTACTCCCGGGTAAGGCGTCAGAAACTGGGTACAGCTGCTGAGTCACAGGCGCCGGCCATTGAGAATGCCATTGAGAATGCCAGTTGGAAAAGGGGTGAAGTTTGCACCTTGGTCGGCGAACGCACTGCACTACGCCTGTCCTCAATAGCGCCCCCTCCGTTTGATGTGGTTGTGGATGTACCACCAGAAGACCCCAGACGCCAAGAGCCAAACGCATGAGAAGCGCCCCCCCCCCCCCCCCCAGGGGTTCGGTGTGGCTAAATATACTCCCGCTGGTGTCCCCGTCACGATGAGAGCGGTGCCTCAGCTACCTACACAGGAATTCTTGCACGTCCTGTACCCCACCATGCCGCAGGACGTTGGTTTGATACAGCGCCTGCTGAAGGCTTTCAAGCCTGATTCTGAGAAGACTTGGAACCTTGTAAGCTCACTAGTGTCTAACGTTGCTACGTTGGATGTCTGCTTAATGGCAGGGTCGGCTGTGACATCCTCGCTATCCAGCACACTGCTGGGATACTTGAACCTGGTGGGGATTGACATCTCAGCTTTACTGTTGGGCAATCCCAACCACTTTTTGCAAGCCCTGGTCGCCGGGCACACCTTCGGGGTGAACCCCCACAACGGCATCCACCGTGCAGACTGGTTCTCTGCCCTCAAAGCCGCCCTGGGCAAACTGACCGCCACATCCATGCCCACGGATGTATTCTGTGATCGCGCTTGGAATAATGTCGGGGTGGGGCTGGAAGATCCTCCCGCGTCGTTGGCCCCCAGGCATTTGTTTCTAGACATTCCTCCTCACCAGGGCAATGCGCTAGCCATTGATGTGTTGTTGGCCATTAGACCCTCGGAGTGGGGGATAAGCACCCTGGGTTTCTCCGCGGACTAGAGTGCAGAAACCATCGCCCGAGGATATGGCCCTAATTCAGTGGGTGTCTTTACTCACTTGAACACGGATCGCTTCAACGCGGCCGTGTCCGGTGACACACCATACGTGTTTGCCCTTGTGGCATCATTGACCATACAGACCTCGCTACAGGTGGTTGGGGCCTTGGTTGCCGGTCAAGAACCGCTGGTGATATGGGAGGCCCATTGCATTGTAAACCCCGGTCAGAGCACATTCCAGCCCAACTACAGACCATCTCCAGGGCCCGGTGATTTAATGGCTGGGGACACGCTGCTCCTACCAAATGTGCTGCGCACTTACAGACACCGTGACATGCACGTCTGCGCACCTGCGCTAGTGGCCCCGGCCATCAACGCTGCTCTGATGGCAACAGTGGCAGCCCAAAGTGGGCCTGTGATGTATGGCGGGCTCCAGATGACCAGCGTCAAAGCCTTCATTAAGCAACCGCCTCTCAAGATCTCGTCCTCATGTGATCAAAGTGCGCTGAGGAAGAAGGCTGCCAAGAAACTAGCTGCTGAGCGGAAGGCTGCTGAAGCCAAGAAGGGTGCTCCAAGTGGTGGCAGTGGTGCCAAGCCTGCGTCCCAATCCGCTTAGGGCGCCGCAGCGGACAAAAGTGCCGCTTGGTCCATGAGGCCGAAACCTGGTAAGCAGCTTTGCGGATCCAAGCGGAGGCTGCGGCTGCAGAGAGAGCGACGCCCGCAGGGCGTCCTACTGACTCGCCCCACAGGGTCCTTCTCGTCTCGTGGCAGCCGCCAGCAGGCCAAGGTAGGCGTGCTTCGCGATGAGCGAAAGCTGCTAGGCCACGACGCGGTCTGGCGTACGCCCACCTTGTTACTGCAGTAGTCTGGCCCAGCTCATTTTTAGATAGACCTCAGGTCCTCACCAGTACCAAATCTGTCGCATTCCCACTTTTTCTCTTTTTGTTTAAGCTTTGATTATCGTTTAGCCCAATTTCCCGTGTTACGTCTCGGGACGTTAACTAGCTCCGGCACCCCACCCATATGTTCCCTAATGGTGGGGCTTCGCTATTTGGTGTATCTGGTTTGATTTCTTATATTTTGTGTTTGTTTCACATACCTGTTACTACCGTTTCTGTATTCTCCTTTTAGTTCAACACACTGTTCTGTGCACTATGTTTTTCAATAAATCTAAACCTGCTAGCACCAATAGTGAGGCACCGGCCAACCCTAAGCCGGGTGGCTCTGGGCTAGCAGGTATAAAAAAAAAATAAAAAATGGTAGAGCGCTCGCTTCGCATGCGAGAGGGACGGGGATCGATGCCCCGCATCTCCGGGCCCCATCTATTTTTTGTTTATCCCAAACATGTTGTTTCGGGTACGTGATCGGTTCACGCTGTGGAAGTCAGGATTCGTAAGTAGTGAGTCGTCCTAAGTCCTTGGTAGAAAGGTGGTCACCACGGTGGGTCACAAGGGGATGCCGGCGTAGGAGTTTCCGCCGCGCTGTTTGTAATTTACTATCATTTCGACGTTTTGATTGGCTGAGCGATAGCGAAGCCCTTACCCGACTAGGTCAAAAATGTTTTGTCTGTTTGTCTGTCCGTCTGTTTGTCCGCGCGATTTCTCTAGAACGGTTATACGTAGAGCGCTCAAATTTGGACCACATCTTTCTTGCATCATACCGGAGTCAACCTCCCCTCAGGGGCACCGTAGCCCACGCGGTTTAAAATTTAATATCTGCCGGTTAGGTGAGGTCAGTACGCGCCATGCGCCTGTCGTGGAGGAGCGGATCAGTGACTTGAGTGTGTTAGGCTCGGTTAGGTTAGGTTACTGGAGGTTTGGGTAGGTTAGGCTTAGTCAGGTAAGGTTAGGTTAGGAATGGTTGAGCGGCATTAATAACGAAACGATAATGTAAGATACGTTCGGAAGCCAGAACATAAGCGTCGTTGCGACCGTACTGAGAGAGTGACGCCCGCAGGGTGTCCTACGGACTGATTGGCCCCGCAGGGTCGTAGTGGTCAGGTGACAGCCGCCGGCAGGCCACGGTAGGCGTGCGCCAGGCGTGGAGTGGCGGAACAGACGCCACGACGCGGTCTAGCGTACGCCTACCTTGTCTTTTTCTTTAGATGCGACTGAAGGGAAGTCAATCACAAACTGACCGGCGGAAACTCCTACGCCGGTGTCCCCTTGTGACCCACAGGGTGCTAACTGACTATATTTTTACGACGACCCACTAGTAACGAATCCTGACATCCATAGCGTGCGCCGAACACGGACCCGAAACAACATGTTTGGGATTAACAAAAAAAAAAAAAAAGATGGGGCCTGGAGATGCGGGGCATTGATAACCGTCCCTCTCGCATGCGAAGCGAGCGCTCTACCAAATGAGCTACACCCCTGCTGGTATGCTCTAGCGGTTTCGCCCGAACTTGACGACGCCGCATCTGCTAATTCGCTGCTGTCGCCAGTAGGTGTTTCAATCTGTTTCAGTCTGCATCCATGGCTCAGTGTCTAGACGACCGGTCTTGTAAACCGGGGGTCGGGAGTAGTATCCTTCCTGGGTGCAGCCTCTGTTCTCTTTCGACACCTTTTTTAACCTCTCGGTTTGCTTCTTGTCAACTGTAATCTCGCCTTGGGCCATCTAGCTGGCTGATCGTATCCCGTACCATATCTGACAGTCACCTATCACCCGATATCGGTCGATATTAAACCACTTGTGAAAATTATCTAAGAAACCTCTTGGGCTACGATGCCCCTGAAGGGAGGTTGACTCTGGTATGATGCAAGCAAGATGTGGTCCGAATGTGAGCTTTGTACGTCTAACCGTTCTCGAGAAATCGCGCGGACAAACCAAACATTGACCTAGTTGGATAAGGGCTTCGCTATCGTTCAGCCAAAAGCAAGGTAGGCGTGCGCCAGACCGCCTCGAGGCGAAACAGGCTTCGCTCATCGCGAATCACTGTTCTGCCACTACGCGCCTCGCGCACGCCTACCTTGGCCTGCCGGCGGCTGCCCCTTGACGAGTAGGACACTGCGGGGCGAGTTAGTCTCGGTCGCAACGACGCTTCTGTTCTGGCTTCCGAACGTATCTTACATCAGCCTTTTCTTATCAATGCCGCTCAACCAGTTCTAACCTACCCAGGCCCCTACTAACCTAACCGAGCGTAACCCACTCGCGTCACTGATCCGCCCCTCTTGAACACGCATTTGGCGCATACTGACTTTACCCAACCGGCGGATTTATAATTTTGGACCACATGTGAAAATAACCTAAGAAACCGCTTGGGCTGCAGTGCCCCTGAGGGGAGGTTGACTCTGGTATGATGCAAGAGAGATGTGGTCTAAGTTTGAGCTTTCTATGTCAAACCGTTCTCGAGATATCGCGAGGACAAACAGACAGGCAAACAGACATACAAAACATCTTAGACCCAGTCGGTCCAGGGCTTCTCTATCGCTCAGCCAAAAAAGTAAGGAAAAAAATTCATGTAAATACGTTGAATAAAAAAGCAATTCGAAATAATATTGGACAGCAGAGTGCACTTTAAAATAACTTTATCTTGAAGAAAATTTATCACAGACCTAATTTCTTATAATTTGAAGGTATGCACTTTTCCCTAAAAGAGCATCCCTGGTTGTTCTCTTTGCATAAGAGTTGAAGGAAGAGTCTAATTAATGTTGCACACATATATAGTGAACTTCTATTCAAATTTGAAAACTACTGCGACGCATGTAACCACCTAGCACAAGTGTTAGCCCAAATGAATGGAGTTGTACAAGTATTTTTTGATGATACTGTTCATGGTGCTAGAAAGATGTGTGGCCATTCTTGGGTTCATACCAGAAAATTCCCCTACTAGAACATCCCCCCCCCCCCACCTTTTTGAAATAAATATAATACATTTAACAGCTAAAATTTGATTTGTTTAGGGCTTTTTACTTAAAACTCAAAAATACCAGAAAATTACAAATAATCCAATCTCAGCTGCTAAGAGAAAATTCAGATTGCATTCAGTATTGCAATACAAACGGCATACACAATAGGGTATTTCACTGCATCCAAACCGGATCCAAGTACATCATCACGCCGAGAACCATATCCGATATGACAAATCGAGGTCGCAGATCTCCGATGCTGCGGTCTAAGTCCGCCATGTTGGATGCCCGTATAAAGTTGTCAAAATGTTATTACCATCCCAATACAAAGGGAAAGAGTCGCAAGGCATAATAAACTCCTCTGTTCAAACATGACCGTGCGCGCTAGCACCTACCGTTGCCTTTAAACGGTCCGCAGAATCTCACACGGCCTTTGTTTACAACGTTGTGGACATAGAAACCTAACATGGCGGTCAATGTTTGTCAGCACCAGCCGCGAATTTTCATACTGGATACATATCATCTTCTTCGTTGGTTCCGGTAGGTTTGCAGTGAAACACCCTATTGCCGCGGCCCGCAAAGTCCAACGTCGAAAACCGCAAGTCACTACCTCATACTGTTCGAAAGACAGAAGTTGGCTCTCGAGTACGAGGTGCGTGGTCTTGAGCCCGGTGTCATTGCCTAACGATTGCAATGATGGCTGAACCGCTGCGATGGCCAGCGCTGCAAACCGCACCTCTCTGGGTGGCTCGGTTTTCAAGATATTCCCAGAAGTTTGCTTCAAATGGACGCCATCTTGGATCTCGAGCACGGGGGAGCGCGGAGGAGGTTACTATGCACGTGCCTGTATTCCTTGTCTCATTTCACGGAGGGTCGGTTCTATAGCAAATTTTGATAGGGACCACCGTTCGGCCGTGATAGGGGAAAGTAGGGGGCCGCGCCTCCGCAGGCCATCTTTTAAATCAACTTTTTTAGAACTTAATAAGAATTGTAAAAAATTATCGAAGAAACTACTAGAGCCACGGTAACCTAAATGTGAGGTTAACTCCGGTATGCTAGTAGGAAGATGTGGTTCAAGTTTCAGCCTTCTACGACTGACCGTTCTCGAGAAATCGCGCGGACAGACATACCGACAGACAAAACATTTTTAAGCTAGTCGGTCCAGGGAATCGCTACCGCTCAGCCAGTTAGGGAAAGGAGGAAAGACTATGAATTCTTTCGATCAAAGATAGGTCGACCACCGAGCACTAACTTTTAGCCGAAGCCGCCGGGTCGGGAGCAGGGACACGTCTGCATGCGTGTCACTCCTGCTCGGCCGGTGGGGCCGACCGAGGGGAATCCGCTGACGTGCGTGATATTGCATCGCGGCTTCGGGAAGGCATCGCGCCAGATTCAAAGCTGCGCGCTTCCCTGACAATTGGTTAGTGGGGGCCCGGGTAGGTTAGGCTCGGGCAGGTAAGGTTAGGTGAGAAATGGGTAAGTGGCATTGATAACGAAAGGGTGATGCAAGATACGTTCGAAAGTGAGAACATGAGCGCGGTTGCGACCATGCGGAAAGTGTGACGCCCGCAGGGCCTCCTACCGTCTGGCCCCGCAGGTTCCTACTCATCAGGTGACAGCCGCCGGCAGGCCAAGGTAGGCGTGCGCCAGGCGCGGAGTTGCGGAACAGTGATTCGCGGTGAGCGAAGCCTAATATGAATATGTATTTTATTTCGTAGTCCCGTGGGTACCGAAAGGCAATGTGATGCCAAATCATAGCCGCCTGAAATACGAGACCCAGACCCCTTCTCAAGATGGCGGGTTGCCCGAGCTTGTACCAGCCAGGTGCCGCGCAGAGGGCGCTGCTAGGAGCATGCAGAGAGGTTTAATACTTTTGAGACCGATAGTACGAGTGCTTCTCACAAAAGGGGCACTCGTGCACGGTACTGGGTTTGGTTTGAGTTTAGGGTTTGGAACGATCAATCGCAAACGTCACCATAGTCCCGGGCGGTGTCCAGCTTCACCGCCGAACGGAACGGCAGAACACCATCTCGCCGATCTTCTTGCTCGCCGGCAAAAATTGATGGCCACAATCGGAATAGGGGGCGTGGCGCCAGGACTTTGCACGGTGCGCACGTCTCGTACGTTGCGCAAGAACCCCCATCTCCGACTGCTTGTCTACTGCTGTGCAGCTGCAACCCATGCATCTCGCGAGGCAACGAGGCCTCTGAGGCCACAGAGACTCGGACTCCTGAAAGGGACCACAGCAGGGCAGGGTGGTGTCTAGTTCGTCCGGGCCCATAAGTCAGCAGTCTAGTCAGAGGCGCCTCGTCTGTCACATTAGGGTTAGTCGCAGCGCACATCAGTGACAGGACGCAGAACAGAATCGCAGTCGGCGACTGCCAGTCGCATCGCATGGCCCAAAGCATCGCTCGCTAAGCAGCGCGGAGCACAGCAAGCTAGGCCAGAGCAGAGAGACAGCGCGTCGGTGCAGGAAGCATCACAGGCTACAGGGGCGGCCATGAGGGTCTCGACGTCGGGGCAGCTGGTCATCTGCTATTCTCGCGGTCGCACCGCGGGTCCCACGGTGGACAGTCGTACTGCCTGCGGTGGCACCGCACTCCCGTGTCAGACGGTCGCACCGCCATGTCTATCAGGTGTCTTACCCCCCTCCCGATGATTGGCCACCCGGGGACAGGCTTCATCATGTCAGTCGGCCGCTTCTACCTGGGCACCGTCACCGACGGTAGTGCAGCGGGGCGCCTCGCGGCCGATGCGGCAGGCCATTGTTGGCGGGCGGGCCGCGCGCCGCCAGGCGGGGGCAACGGGTAAGGGCCATTGTTGACCAGGGGCCGGGACGGCAGGGACATGGGCGGCCCCGACCGCGTCTCGTGGAGGCAGCATGCCGGTGCACACATGGACACGCTCCGGCACGGCGTGGGCGGGACGCGAGTCCACGACAGACTGTGGGCAAGGGACAGGGGCACCGAGGGTCGCAATTCCGTGTGCAAGGGGTGCAAAGGCAGAGCAGTCCAAGGGAACCTTGGCACGTAAAGGACAGGACAAGAAAGGACGGGGATCCGTCAGCAGCATGGGAAGCATCAGAGCGTGCGGAATGTCGGACTCGGGATACACCGCTGTGGATCCAGATGGTCACGGCGGCGGCGAACAGCGAACACACCTATTCTCACACTGATTCTGGCCACGTGAAGCTGTTATCCCACTTCTGACCCCAAGGAAATGGGCATAGGAAGGAATCGGGCTCTATTCCTGGACTGATACAGGCTTAGTAGCGGTTGTCAAGGGCAACTTCAGTGCGGGACCACCAACGTAGGCCCGCCAAAATGCACCGGTTTTAGGCACTGCCAGCCCCAGGGCAAATACTTTACAGTGTATACTGCAAAAAAAGTTGCATCGAATTCTGAGTCTGACACCTCGGGCCAGTCCCTTGTGAGTCAGCGGGCCGCAAGTCCAGCCAGCAATTTAGCGTCGACGTCGAGAAGGGTTATCGGCCTGTGTCCTTGACGAGGCGTGGGGCCCACTGTGGGCAGGAGGGTGATGATCCCCTGCATCATATCCGCGGGGACACACCTGTCCGCAGCGTTCAGGACCTCCGTGAGCGTGTCGCCGGCAACGCTTCAGGCGCTCGGCTAGAACTCTGCCGGCAGGCCATTCTCGCCCGCAGATCGGCAGCGCGGACTCTTTTTGAGGACGCGCAGGACCACTTCGCTGGTGTGGGGGCGGCACAGCTGCGCAATGTCCTCTTCCAGAGTGGTGGCCTCGATCTCAGCGAGATCGACCGATGTGGCCCAGCGGCCCGCGTCGTTGACCTGGCACCGAATTTGTCTTGTAGCCTTGTCCTGCTGCCGTTCCCTGCTGGCGGCCTTAGCCGTGTGCACCACGCTGACAGGTTCGTCTCAAACGACCGCGTACAGCGCGGCGCGCGCTTTCACCATAACCAGCACGACGGCTTGCGCCAGCAAGATCAAGGCCTTGGTGTCCTTGATGAGCGCGGGGAGTACGCAGGGATGCAGCGTGCAGATCCTGTTTGGTGCATCCGTTCTCCCGGATACTTGTGATAACTTAGAGTGGATCGAGCTCTATCCCTTGTACTCCTCCGTTTTAGTATTCTCGGGTTATCCTATTCCTTTTCCCATGCAAGACTGAGTCCGGTCTTTTTTGCACTCTTACGTTTGAGTGTTCTCGGATTATTCTATTCGTCATCCTGTTCACGACCGAGTCCGGTCCCCTTGCACTCCTCTTCCGTTTCAGTATTCTTGGGTTATCCTCATCGTCATCCCGTTCACTCTTCCGTTTCAGCTGTCTCGGATTATCCTATTCATGTTCCCGTGCTCGATCGAGACAACGCCTAGCTCGCGGTTTCTCGGTATCGGTACCGGGGAGGGTGTGGGCGGGTATCTGAGCGATGCACCTTACGCGTTTCCAATCGCACGCACGGCACCGTTTACGCCGTTCAGGGGTACAGCTGTGAAGTAGAGCAAAACATATCCGATAGGTCTCGGTACGCGGTGCGAAAGTGTGTCACGCTAATGGAAAGGGTAAATGAGAAGGGAAGTTCGGCTTGAAAGAACACGTGACGTTTTATTCACGTTGTGTTCACCTTGCAACGCTCCTTGGACCGTCACTGCTTCATCAGTCTCGTACTCGCTCCGGAGAAGCTGTTTGCCGGCTCGGGGAACAAAGGCCCCAACTGCGTTCCTCATGGAAATAAGACTGCTCAATGCCGCTTTGAACGACTCGGAGTCATTCTGCGCGTAGTTCTGGAACGTAGGATCGTCTCGTTTTGCAAGGTCTTGTGCACAAGCCGCAGTCAGCTTCATATTTCCACGATTCAGGGCTGGAGTGGCAACTAGAGGGTAGAGCATTCTGCCATATTTAGCATCCTTGCCCAACTTGGCCAGCAAAGCCGTGGCTATGAACACATAGCCTGCTTCGCTCCTAGCCAGTGGGTTAATGAGGGTAGCTGGCGTTTCGTGTATCACACAACGTTGAATCGTCGTAAGGTGTGTAATTTTAACATTTGAGAACAGAGTTAGCAAGATATCGCTTAGTGACTTGAGGGTGGGGTCCTTGGCCCCCGCCGCCCACACTCTCGACAAATCCAACAGCACCCTCCTGAATGCAATTTTCGACCCCAATATGCCGTGGATGATGTTACATGATTTCAACCCTAGCAACACCCCAACCAAGGAGTCCCATTGTTGCGTCGACATAGCAAATTTCTTCACAAAGGAATCCACCCTGATAGTTCTGTAGGTGATCAGGTTCTCTACAGTCATTTGTTTTGTGAGACACAAGATTAGGAATCCCAA
>JAPTSV010000772.1:0-15118 GCA_026979955.1 Megalurothrips usitatus
GCTCCCCGATGGACGCCTGGCCAGGTAGGCAACATGCGTGACTTTTCGCCGCTCTGCGCTGACCCGGAAACCACGGAAAAGAAAACCCCGACTTTTAATTAAAAAAAAGTTTTATTTATCATTAAAAGAGTTCATGGGCGTTGGGTGTCCCTGCGTCGAACCTGATCTCACTGCGAGGGCTTTCGCGGCACAGCGCTCCAAGACGAACGCCACGGCAGCGGCGCCGAGCCCCGCGGCCAGCACTGCGAAGGTGGCGGCCATCTCCCGTAGGCCCAGCGCCGACAGCTCCCGCTCCGTCTTCCTCCGAATGTGCCGCGGCCTGGTCTTCTCCATGAAGAGCGCGTCGGTGAGGCCGGCGGCTCGGACCTGGCCCAGCTTCACCTTGAGGACGGACTCGAAGGGGGAGCCCACCACCGACCAGAAGAAGGTGGTCAGGGTGCGCTCTCCGGGCAGCGGGAACACGTACAGCAAGCGGTTGTCCAGAACGCCGGGCCGCGAGAACATGAGCTCCCCCTTGTCCATGAGCACCGCGGCGTCCCGCACCTCGCCCACACGGCGCAGGATCTCCTCCAGCAGGGCGCGGCCCATAAACACGACGCGCTTGTGCGCGAGGAAGGCAAAGCGGTCGGCCATCAGCGGGTCCCTGACGAGCACGGAGAGGTTGCTGGCCACGAGCTTGGGCACGCTGTCGATGCTGGCCGGGTCGGTCTGGACGGTGAGCCGGCCCAACAGCTTCCCCTGGTAGGCGGCCACCACCACGAGGCAGGTCAGCATCCAGCCGGCCAGCAGCGGCCGCTGATGGCCTCGGGGCCCGCCGCCGGCGGGGGCGGCCTGCGCCAGCAGCGGCCTCGCCGCGCGCAGCGCCAGCGTCAGCACGCCGGGCTGGCGGCGGCCGCATCCCGACCGGGCCAGAGCGGCGCTGGCGGACGCTACCAGCGCGAAGCCCGCCACCACGGCCGCCCACATGCCCGGGGTGAACTCGGTGGTGAGCTGCTGCAGCACGGAGCCGCCGGGTGGAAGCGTCCCCCGCGGCACCACCACCAGCACGTCCTGCTGCTGCCAGGGGTAGAACGCGATGCGGCGGTGCGTCGTCCGCGACACCATCGTCACCCCCGTCATGGCGAGCGCCGTCCGGCAGAAGTTGGCCGGTGGGAAGTCCTGGGCCGGCTTCTCGACGACGGTGTAGTTGAGCCTCACTATGTCCAGGGTCGACTGGTAGGCGACGTGATTCCGCTGCTGGCTGCCCCAGTGAACCTGCACCTCCAGTGGCCGCCCCGGCGGGGGCGGCAGCCAGGCCGTGCACACGGGGAGGAAGATGCCGCCGCCGCCCTTCTGCCAGCCGCCGCCCGGCGTCCACACGTCCAGCTCCTCCACCGTGACGGGGCCGCCGTTGCCGCAGCCGCCGCTGTGGGTCGTGAGCACGTGCGTGGCGCCGCGCGCCGTGGTGACGGCCACGCGGCACTCCTGCAGGCAGAGGTGGCGGAGCGCCGTGACGACGGGCTTCACGTCGGCCTCCGAGGGGACGCTGCCGGCCGAGGACACCCAGACCAAGACCCTCCGCAGGACGGACACGTCTTGCAGGGCGTGCTTCGCGAACGACACGGCGTCGCCAACGAAGAGGAAGATGGCACCCAGGGGCTTGAGGCCGTTGCCGTGCGGGCCCAGACGCGCCGGGGACGGCCGCGGCAGCAGCACGACGGGCCCCACAGCGGGCGCACGGCGGAGCAGGGCGCCCACCCAGGGCTGCGAGCCGAACACGTAGAGACCGGCGGCGTCGCCGCGGCCCGTCAGGTACCGCGGCAGCAGGTCCTGCGCGCACAGCGCTTCCGCGGGCGTGTCGGTCGCCGCCAGTAGCATGGCGCGCCGCGGCGCCCCGAGGCCGGCGGCGGGCCACGCCAGCGCCCACAGCATGGCCCAGCGCCACATCCGACGGCCCCGGGCGCGGCGCTCCGCCTGCAACGTAGGTCTTCAGTCCGGGGCGGAGCGCCCATCAAACGACCAAAACCTGCACTCTAAAATTCAAGAAGATTAGGGGACAATTTGGTCCTGAGCTGGATCCAGAATCACATACCAGGTGTCCCAGCTCCGCCATGCTAGGAACAAGGTAGGCGTACGTCAGACCGCGTCGTCGTGGCTTCACTCATCGCGAATCACTGTCCCGCCACTCCACGCCTGGCACGCCTACCTTCGCCTGCTGGCGACTGTCTTCGGACGAGTAAGACCCTGTGGGGCCAACCAGTCAGTAGGACGCCCTGGGGGCGTCGCTTCTTTCAGCCGGTCGCAGCTACGCTAATGTTCTGGCAGCCGGACGTAGCTTACATTGCCTTTAAGTCAACGATGCCGCTCAACCATTCCTAACCTACCCTTACCTAGGGCTGGGCGGTATACCGGTTTACCGGTATGAAACCGGTATTTTTTTGATACCGGATGGACGGTATTGATTTTTTTAAAATACCGGTATACCGGCGATACCGGTTTCACCGCTAAGCCCGGAATACTGGTAAAATCAACAGTACCGGTACAAGCGATGGAACCGGTATACCGGCGAAGGTACCGGTTTGATGCCATATCATGCGCATCCGAAATTTAAAAGTTATTGCAACACACCCTGCACACATGGGTTTATTTTCAATGTTTCTGTTCCTTGTTGTTACAAATTTGGTAATATGGTAAATAAATTACCATTTCACCCTCAGCGATACCAGTGGCTTGTACTCTTAATTCCCTTGTGTGTGACTGACCGACTACTGCATCTTTTCAACAAATTAATGCGGTTTTCCACTCATTGCATTAGCTTTGTACTTTAATCAGCTCACTGAAAGACGGTTTTCCGCTTTTTCTGTACCAACAGTTCATAGATTCAACAATCTGAATACCGGTATTTAACGGAATACTGGTATAACGGTAAATACCGGCATACCGGTAAATACCGGCATACCGGCACACCGGCAAATACCGGTTAATACCGAAATACCGTATACTTTTTGCCAAACGGTATTTTTCTATACCTTATACCGGTTTGGAAAACCTGATACCGCCCATCACCTGCCTGAGCCTAACCTACACAGGTCTCCGCAGTAAATTCTTATGCGTACCTTCTGTATGCACAGAAACGTCTATACTTAGACACCAAAATTCTCCATAAGATATTAGTGTGTCCACTAACCTAACCGAGCGTAACCCACTCGAGTCACTGATCCGCTGCTCGACGACTGTCGAGCACGGGGTACCTGGTCTCGAGACCGGAGGCTGTATTCATTCGCCATACCCCTACGATACCATTGTGCAGTGCCGCCGCAAACCACATCTCTCTATGTCACGTAGTTCTCGAGTTTTATGTGGCCCTCGAGGACGGGGTCCCTGGTCTCGAGACCGGTAGGTGTAAAAACTATTAGAAACGGGCCAAAAGAGGTTTTTGTTTACACTATTTGGCTAGTAACGTTCATTTAACGCCATTAATAGGCTTTCGTTATTTTGTAAGGGGGGTGGGGGAATAGTTAAAGTAAGTGACATAACTCAGAGTGTACATTTTGAGGTATGGTAGTGAACGCTTACGCTTCAAACCAATTTGCTTCAAGCAGTCCGAAACGACCCAAGAACAGTTGCAATTCTGCGAATTTAGACTACGACACTGCCAGCCTTTGCGCGTCTCTTTGCGCACCCGACCATTACGCACCTCGCCTCAGGATTGGGAGGGTTTTCCCCGTACTACGGTAACTCTTTGCGGCGGCGGCACCTGCCGACTCCGACGCCTGCGGGGGTGCCCCCTTGGTGCGCCCCCTTGGTGCGCCCCCTTGGTGCGCCCCCTTGGTGCGCCCCCTTGGTGCGCCCCCTTGGTGCACCCACGTGCGGAAGCCCGGCGCAGCCAGATCTCGGCCGTGGCTCGCGGCGCCGCCGGCGCACTAACTCTGATTAAACCGGCTCCGACCCCCTCAACTTTCACGGCCGGTGGTAAGACGTGTCCTGCCCAGTAAGGGGTCGATGAACAGGAGTCCACAGGTGCGGAGAGCCTCCGAAGACAAGCGTAACGTCCCGTGGGAAGTAATGATGGCCGCGCACAGTGACGAGGGGTACGCTCCGATGTGCTGCGCGCAATGTAGCGAGCGAAGCGTAGATGACATTTAAAACTGTACGTGAAATCAAAGCTATTTGCGACGTCTTATGCTCATCTGTGGCGCCCCCTTAGGTGGGGATAGGCCAGCCCCCAATACAGCCACGCGTGCACTTGCCTATGTACCAGGCGCTCGTCACGGTTAGAATCGGAGGCAAAGCTGGTTATTAGGTATGAGGGGGGGGGGGGGGGGCAGCAATTAGATGTGAAACACGATCCGGTTTTTTTCTAATTACACTGTTAAAAATAGTCGTCAAATTACGACAAGTTTTGAGTAGCAACTTGTCGTAAAAGATTTTTGACGACACAGTTTGTAAATTTGACAAACTGTGACGTCAATTTGACAAAACAGTTTGTAACTTGTCGAACTCTATAACTTTATGAGAATTTTTTTTTTACGATATGTTAATACACTTGACATCACACTGATTGAATGAAATATATATCACACACACCTCCCACTCAAATATGTGCATTTTCAATCCCATTTTTTTGTTTCATCGGGCAGATTTTGAAGCATGAAATACCTGGCAATGATTTAAATGGCCTCGTCCCCCAGTTGGTGGATGAGAAAAACATAACAATGATTTGCTGCACTAAGTCTTACATGAAAAGTTTCAATATCAATTCTGACGTCATGACCCTAGTCGTGTGTAAAAGATCCCTGCACTTACTCTGAGAAAAAAAAACAGAAACGTTTCAATGAAGGAAGCTGGCGGCAGACTTGCCCTGAACTTGATAGTAACAGCAGTGGTGATGACAAAATCTCTGATCTCCGAGCCTGAGGCCAGCCACTGAAGCTGAAGTTTGTCAGTCCTGGATTTGAGCACAGGCTATGAGGATGGACTCGAACATTTCGGTCAGTGAATTCATCGACATTGCACTTCGATCAATTTGAACATATTTCTCCTCGCACATTCCGAAGTCTTTCGAACTCGGAACTCGAACCACTCGAACACACTTGAAAGTGAAAATAAACACAAGCTTCTGCTGGCGAAAACAAAATCGAATCAGAAATGAGCACTGCGAATAAGAAGCCTGTCCTGCGAATAATGAGAGCCACCTGACGTCTGCTACGTCCCTTCGCTAGGTTAAGGTTTGTTTACTTCGCTAGTGTAGGATGCTCTCCTCACTTTTTTCCCTAATAATTTACCCCAGGTTGACAAAGAGAAATCTGAAAGCCGTTCGATGGAAGAATTTCTGCTCTCAGGTGTGTTCTTTTCGCAAGACCTTCCATTTTATCGCGTCGTTTTGGTGATCTACCGCGATACTTGTTTACAATTCTCTTGATTTTAGTTTCCAGCGACTTCGTAGGAGACCAAGTTTTGGGGTCGTCTGAAATATCTTCTGAATTATCGCGGGCTACCTTCTGTTGTAACACCCCGGAAGGTGTTTTGTTTTGTTAGATGTGGAAGCTGCTGTCCGCTGCTCAGCGCTACGCGAGCAGACTGCAAATGATGTTAGTATTCCTCCTGCCTCTCCTTACTCAACTTGACTTCGATTATGCTGTGGCCTGGTGTTCCTTTTTTTTTTCTTAACCTAAAGTAGTATTGAATTGTTTGTACAGGTGGCTGACAACTTCCAACAACTATGCAGGGCAACTGAGAGAGTCTGGATCACTGGATCACCTGTTGTGACCGCTAGCCTGTTCACCTGTTGCCTGTTAGTTACATTGTAATTCTGTGATTTTCTCGCAAGTTTTTCATATTAGTTCTTTTTCAAATAAATTTTATTTTTGTGTTTTCCTTTGTTACAGGAAGTTTTGGAATCAAATATGGATGCACTGTGTGTTGATCCTCATATGAAGATATACTTACTGTCACACAATCCAAAGTGGGTAAGCAGTAATTATGCCCATAGGTGACCAATTAGAGAACAAAGGAAAGCCGGTAAGCTAATGTGTATTGTTTGTTGTTCAAGGCCTCTTTCATCGCTGCTCTGTCAAAGCTCTTTGTTTGACTCGTGGGAGCATGCCCATAAATTTAGGTGATGTCCCTGCTAAGTTCGGAGAGATTGGCATCCTTTTGAAAGGTAATATTATTTTTGTATATCCCAGTTCATTCTGTGTGGCAATGCAGGAGACTTATTTCTGATACTACTCTGCTATGGCTCAACAGGCATGTCAATTGCCCATTTTTGTTTCTTCATTCCAGTGTTCGGGTCAGACCGCTCTTTGAGGTTGCCTTCTGTATTCAGTTTTATGAAGGCAAGACTTCAAGAACATTCAGCATGCATAGTGCAATCCTACACCAACTGCTCAATTACGTTGTGATGACTCTGTGAGATGAGATTTCTTGTCTTCAGCCTTGCATTTAACAAGAATGTGCTCCTGAAGGTTTGTTGCTGGGTAATGGTTGATCTGATTGGAGTTTTCTATCGGCTTTTCTGTATTTTGTCATTGAAATAAATTAAAGAAACATTCAAAAAATTCATTTATTTTTCTTCTCTTTTAAGAGAATAAATGTGTGTGAGATAAAGTTTTTAAAAATACACTGTGGAAAACTTAAACAAGAAATAAGGAAACAAAAACAGAAATAACATTGACTAGGACCCCTAATCATCAGATAATTATCTACATCTAAGACAGTCAGTCTCATTAAAATAATCACAATAATTTACAAAAGATCTGATATTTTCTAAACAAACTAGAAGTATTTTTGGTTTACCAGAGTGAAATAAAATGCCCCTGAATCTTACAAAAGCTGAATATTCTGATTTCATTGGAGACTCATTAAATGATAAAGCTGTAATATAAGACCAGCATGACTACAAAACATTAGGAACTTATGAGTATTAAAAATCATATAAATAAAAGAAGTGGTGTAATTGGTTTTGAACGCCAATTCATTTACATCAATAAATACTTTGTTCTAATTCAAAGAAATATCATTATTAAAAAATAAAATTAAGAGAAGTATTAGAACCAATCTTGAAATATAATGACTAGATGTCATCCTCATCTTCTTCATCCTCGGGGGACTCTTCTTTTTCTGCTAAGTATTCATCATACTTCTGAGAAAAGGTTGTCAAATGTTTGTGTTCTCTAAAGGAACTTAAAATACCTCCAGCATTCTTGGTGGTGGGTCTTTTGTGCCCCCTTGCTGGATTAATTCCAGCAACAACCCTAAAGGATATCAAAACATGTAAATGAGTAACAATAAACAACATTTGACTGTCATGCAAAATAAAATAAGTAATGATAACACTTTGGTGACATGTAAAGGGAATAAAGATCATAATTACCTTTGCAGGAATTCAAGGGTTATTTGAGCATGGGGAACATAGACAAGGTTCATCACAAAGTAACACGAGAACATCAGCTCAATGCCCTCGAGAAGAGTTGCAGCTGTGCCAAGCACGATGCTATCAGCAGCAAAATAAATCTTGCTGGGCTTGAAGATTGTGCCTTTCAAATGGGGATGATGAGACATATTGATCAGTACACACACTACATCTATGTAATAAACTATGGATTAGCTCAGTATTTTTAACAGCTTACCAGCAACAACGAGGACTGGTGTTTTAGGGAGCTTTGTCACGTCCACCTCCTCAGCCGATGTAGTAGGCTGGAAAATAGAAGTACATTGAGCGGTAAGATGAGAAAGAAATTTCACTACATTTTTATGTTTAGGTAATCAGAATATACCAGTACTGCTTACCTCAACACACATCAGTATATGATCCATGCTTTCTTTCCAGTACAAGCAGAGAAGTAACAGAAGGACGCAAAATTGCAAGGAGATATTTATCTCCTCATTTTCCTCTCTTTTGACTCTTTTCTTCATTTTTTTCAAAGTTCTCTTCGCTTCTTCGTTATTAGCGAGCAGGCCTGACAGGAAATCTAATAACTGCTTTAAATGATTTTCAGCAAGAAATTTCTGGATTGAAGCAGAGAATTCAACCTGTGTAAGCTGAGTGAAATGCACTCTTATCCCTCTGGCTTGAAACAAAAAGGGCCACCTATCAACAATCCGAATAGTGGCAGCCTCTGGTTCATCCACTTCAGCCTCATCTTCGACTGCTTGCCCAGTCCTTTTCGCCTTGATGGTCGCCTTCCGAATTCTTTCAATGGCCTCTGCCTGGGCGTTCAGATCCCTCCTCTGAGAGGAGTAGGTGAGTAGCATTTTATTTTCAATGTCGGTCCAGTCCCATGCTGTAGGTCGTGTGGCATGGAAGTATGTGTGAAGGGACTCTCTCACTTCCTCCTGACTCCTCGGGGTCTGGCCTGCAGGTAGAGGAGCCCTCCACTGTACACACCCATACGCAGCCTTCAGGGTTGGTGCCTCTTTCTCAACCCTAGTCTTTCGGTCTGGCCTCTTCTCATTATCAAATTTGGTCATCATCTTAAATGTAATTGATGTTCTTCCAACTTTCCCTCCGGCCAGCTCATGTCGAAATGATTCCGGATATTTTTTCTTGACATCTGTCATAACTTGTATGAAGACCTTTCTCTCAGCTGCAGGGACTCTTTGCCTTACTTGTTCTACAACTCTGGCAACAAATATTTTTCGATGCTTCAACTTCAATTTTCTTCCACGCTTTAACTTCTTCATTATTTCCTTGTTGCCGTTCTTTATATCAGTCCAATCTACCTCAAAATCCCACGTTAAGTTTCTCCTTCTGTTTTCTCTGGAGGGTACATCTGAGAGTGGACGCCTGCTTGCTCCTGCATCATTACCACCTGATGCTGACGCCTGCTGTGTTGGATTCTGTGTTCCAGTTGCTAACAAATAAAGAGGCAAAGTGAATGTCAAAATTAGAATGACTGAAATAAAGGCCAACTTTCAAAGTAAACAAAGAACAGCGAGCAAGGATTACTTAGTGGCCAGTGAACAACTTACAAGGGGTGATAGCAGCCATGAAGATACGAGCCTGTACTGGAAGTAAGAGAGATAACAGGTCTGTTTCTCGAATGTACCGTATCCTTTCTTCATTTGTGATCCCCACTTCATTAACCAGGTGGGCAGCAACCTCTTCTGGTTTCCCAAACGCAAGCTCTGGTAGGGCCTCCTGAACAAGACTTGCCAACTTTTCCTCCATAGCTGATGAGGAACGAGCTAAAAAGTGAAGAAAAGGGGAAAGGGTGTTACAGACCGTGTGATGCGAGGTGTGATGGCTTCAAACTGATTCTGAACTGCAACTAAAATCTTAAGGAGCTGAGGCCGAGGTGTCCTGGGCACTCAGCTACAAAACCTAGTGCCTTTAACGCCACCCATCTTCACGCGCAGTACGAAGGGTTCAAATATGCGAAATCAATTGAAACATCGGTAATCTCATTCAATCACTGCTTTTAAATACCTGTTCTGATCGATCCTGATAATTAATTGCCCTAAACTCTTGGTTCAAGATTGAAACGATTTCCCGCTGTCAAATGCCGCCAAAATGTGGAGGTGCGTTTTAGTGTACCTTGCAGCCCTGCACTGGTCGCGGTCAGACTGGTCAGACTGAGAAGAGCCCACGAAAGTATCAAGGTGATTTGATGGAATTCCCTCCCATTACCCTTTTCTCGGGTTATTGGCGACTCAGTAAACAAATTAGACTGAGAAAGAAAATGAAATTGTTTAATTTTGTGCTAATTGTGACTGATTTTTCGTGTTTTGAGATAAAAACACTTTCGCCGCGGAATTTTATTTTGACTTGAAAACCGTAGTTAGTTCAGACGTTGGCCTGCAGATGGCACCATCATGGTTCAACCACGGCGCAGGCAGTTTGGAGGGAGCCATGCTGCCAACCTACCATCCGCGCCAGATTTTGAAATAACCTAATTGTTTTGATAAGTTTGACAAGAAATAGTGTTTAAATTATGTGTATTGTGTACTTCAGGTCGGAAATAGCGTGTAATATGCATTTTAGTCGGTTTTAGTAGCATATTTGTGCATATCGGGAAAAATACGAGATGTGGGAAAAAATGGGAAATTTTGGCAGCCTGCATGGGAGAAACGTCTGACTAGAATGGACCTGGCAACTCTGTGTGGTTGTTTCGGTTTGGTTAGACTGAGTTTCAGGCTCCGTTATTCGCTTTTGATTTGCTCTGGGTCACTTAGGCCGCATCACTGTGTCGTAGCCTGTTGTTACATTTCGAAATTAAGTTCGATGGAGCAGTTTCCGAATCTATGTTAAAATGCTTTGGCGTTCATAATCACAGTTGTTTTCATTTTTGTCTTGAGCTCTCGGAGCGTTGTTGGCAAGTGTCTGTGTCCCTCTTTTCGATGTTACTAACCCTCTTTTGCGTCCCTAATTCTCTTTCCCACTTCATATTTTCATAGCTGTTTCTTGTTGCAGTCTGTCGTTTGCTAAGGACCGCATAGTGCATTTTACGTGAGAATTCTGCCCCTCCTGGGGCCACTAAACTCACAAGGGGACGGCACCAACCCGTAATTCCCAAAATCGTCGAAAAAAAAATGTAGCTTCGTCATCATGCCTATAGACCGACTGAACCAGAAATAAGTGCCAAATTTCATTTTGGCCCGTTTTAAAAAATGTTAAACTTTAAAATATGGCTAAAATGGCCCAAATGGAAGTTGTCCCAAATATTCATGCAAACACTCGATTCCATGGTTTTTTGGGTCGCTGAACACGAAAATGTCATCCACGTAACGCTTGCACGCATATTATTGCTTCAGATTCGAAAAAAATCGAATAATACGGTAAAACGCCGCACGGGTGCCGCTCCACGCGGCCGTAGCCACGCTTGTAGCATGGCGGCATGGCGTACACCTACCTTGGCCCATCGGCGGCTGTCGAATTTTAGACCACTTGAGAAAATTGGCTACGAAACCTCTAAAGCTGCGCTGCCCCAGAGGTGAGATTGATTTCGGTACGTTGCTAGAGGAGAGTCGTTCAAAACCACTGGAGTCTACTTGGAGATCATGAAACATTATTTCGATACCTTTTAAGCAATATGTAGCGAAATGATGAGAATCCGTCCACTCTCACATTTTTCACCCTGTGAATATTTTCTAACTTTTAGTATAGTCTGCACTGGTAGACATGCCAAGAACCTAAACACACCATGGCACCTATGCCATGAGCACTTTTTCGAAGTAATTCATATGTGCTACGATTACATTGAGTAGATTACTTTTGTGAACAGATTGTATTTATTGGCTTTTATTACTGAATTCAGCACATACAGATAACGTAAAGTAGTTGTTTCTTAATTTTTTATTGTACGTTCCTGTAATGTTGAGGTTCTCTTACATGCAAAAACCAATATGGTCTTCATTCGATATTAATGCAGAGACATTCTAATATTTTATTTTCGACACATTTGTCAGCCCAAGATGCTAGCCCAAATTCCACTTATTACACAAATTATGTCTAGAAATGTATTTTGTTACACTGTAAAAATTTAGGTCGTTTGAAAACGAAGGTATGATTCATTGTTTGAACTCCCTCAAAAAATATAACAGAATCTCCGTATATATTTTTTCTTATATCGAATACCACATGTCAATTTTGTTTAAAAACAATTGCAGATGGCTGTTTTTGCAAGTGAATATTGATCAGGTTAGCGCTCCAGTTAATAAAAAACCATGTCAAACCAAATTATTTTAATTCAAATATTGTGTTGATACACTTATCGAAACACGCAATGCATCCCTTAAAGCATTTATTTCCATTCACAGTTGGCATATCCGACAAAACTACGATGCCACCGTATTTAGATACCTTACTCGAACACTCGCTTATCTGAAAAGTGTGACGTCGTCGCACCTCTCCTCTCACATGCCTCTCGCAAAGTAAGGTCGAGGTATCTAAAATTTGTCGCGTTTTTTTCGAATTTGAGGCAATAATATGCGTGTAAACGTCACGCGGATGACATTTTCGTGTTCAGCGACCCAAAAAACCATGGAATCGAGTGTTTGCATGAATATTTGGGACAACTTTCATTTTGGCCCATTTTAGCCATATTTTAAAGTTTAACATTTTTTAAAACGGGCCAAAATGAAATTTGGCACCTATTTCTGGTTCAGTCGGTCTACAGGCATGATGACGAAGCTACAATTTTTTTTTCGACGATTTTGGGAATTACGGGTTGGTGCCGTCCCCTTGTCAGTTGTTGAGAAACCAAGCTGTTTCACATTGGTATGTTCCCTTATAATTAAGTTGTATTTTTTTTTAGTTTTCTTTGCTTGATTTGTTGTTTAGCTGATTCAATTACATATTTCTTCTCCTGTTTCTGTTTATCGCCTTTTAGGTTAATGACAAACAAAGATGAGTTACCTTGAAAATTGCAAAGTGTGTAATTATGCAGCACATATGATTGGAGACCATATCCTCACAACACCCTACCCCGCTACGCCGCCACTGACTGACTCACTCACTCACTTCTCATGCAAAAGATCGGCCACTTCCAGACCTCGCAGCGACGTGCGGTTTGCGGCGCCCGATGCGCTCGGGAGCCGAGGTACAGGGAAAAGTGCGAAAACCGCACATTTCCAACGGCTTCCACCCTAAAATTCGATAAAATCGATCAATTTTACGAGATTTCATACAAGGAGGCCAGATCGGCCAAAATCGACCTCTGAGGACCCCCCATTAATCGGGGAGGAGAACCCATAGCCGACATCAAATTTTCGCCGACGCGGTTAAATCAGCCTGAAATCGGGGGGGCGGGGGCCGTTTCGGACGCAGCCATTTCGAACGCGGCCTCGCCCGGACTTCGGACGGGGTGCAAAATCTGGGGTTTCCTTCCAAACTTCTGAATCCGTGCCGCTTTTTGCATTTCAAATTTTCGGCGCCGAACGAGGACGGGTATAAGATTTTCGCAAAGCGGGGGCTGTCTCCGCAGCACCTCCTTGGCCCCGCGATTGTCGGCTGGCTGGCAGGGCACGTGAATGGGGCCCCCTCCCGTGGCTGGCACCGGGGAACCGGGGACCGCGTACTCCTACGGTACCGTAACCACCTGTTGCAGGGACCACGCGGCGGCGCACGGACACTTGTTGCGCGCGGCGGCCGCGCGAGGCCGGGGAACGGAGGGGAGCGTTCAGCGGCAACGCACGGGCGGTCGCGTGTACTGGGGCCCCGTCCACACGAACGAAAGGTCCACAGTTCGATTCCAGCATGAAATGTCTCCCGTTTTCACGTTTATTCGGCCCAATCGGTCAGAGACGAAACGGAAATAGGCCAGGTACTCCCGAAGCGCGTACTTAGCCCCTTTTGGATAATGGCGCCTGCACGCCGCCCACAGGGACGCCATACTGTCAGCGGATGCCGTGCATAATTTTAAACTGTGCGCTACACGTGATGACGCACTTGGTGACCTTGTAGTGGCCTAGCAACGCGCACCTGTGCTGCTGCAGCAGGGCGGTGCTCCGCGGCTGCCGTCAATACGTTCTAATTGTGCGCTGTACATAATAAGGTACTTGGTGACCTTGTAGAAGGCTAGGAACATGTTTACCACGCGCGCTAGGTCGCGCATCTTTGACGCCGATGCGTGTCCCTGTACGGCTGGCCCGGTGCCGTGAATACTTTCTAACTGTGCGCTGTACATGATAAGGCACTTGGTAACCTTGGAGGGGCCTAGGAACAACTTTGCCAGGCGCGCCCGGCCGCGCACCTGTGCCGCTACTGCAGGGCGGTGCTCTGCCGGTGCCGCCAATAATTTCTAACTGTGCGTTGTACATGATTAGGCACTTGGTGACCTTGGAGGGGGCTAGGAAGAACTTTGCCAGGCGCACCACGTCGCGCACCTGTGCCGCTGCTGCAGGGCGCTGCTCTGCCGGTGCCGCCAAAACTTTTTAACTGTGCGCTGTACATGGTTAGGCACTGCGTGACCGTGGAGGGGCCTAGGAACAACTTTGCCAGGCGCACCAGGTCGCGCACCTGTGCCGCTGCTGCAGGGCATTGCTCTGCCGGTGCCGCCATTATTTTCTAACTGTGCGCTGTACATGATAAGGCACTTGGTAACCTTGAAGGGGCCTAGGAACAACTTTGCCAGGCGCGCCTGGTCGCGCACCTGTGCCGCTGCTGCAGGGCGGTGCTCTGCCGGTGCCGTCAAAACTTTGTAACTGTGCGCTGTACATGATACGGCACTTGGTGACCTTGGAGGGGCCTGGGAACAACTTTGCCAGGCGCACCAGGTCGCGCACCTGCGCTGCTGCTGCGTGTCCCTGTCCGGCCGGCGCCGCGCACGGCAACAATGCTCCCCTAGCAACGGGTTGCCACCCGCTCCCGCGACAACAATGCCCCCCTAGCAACAGGTCTGGACCTGCTCGCGGGACAACAATAGGCCCCGGCCGCACCGCTGCCTCGCTGCCCGCTGCGCCCGGCCCGCAGCTCATTCGCGCTCCAACCGCCGGACAGTACAGACGTGTTTTCTGCGCTCCGCAGTTATCGCTCTGTATTTATTCGCTCGGTGTTGTGCGACGGCTCGTTTTGATCGCAAAGGTCCCACCTAGCGATCTGCGAACCTCCCCATTAATTTTAACTTCTTTTCCAGGTGTTTTCTTTTCCTTCATTAGTGGAGACTAGGTTGTTAAGATTCTTGGGTCGGCCCCGGTGACAGTGGTTGAGATAGCCAATCCCACTGGTTCTAACGGGTTGATTACCTTGTCTGTGGCTTAGACTTCCGTGAAACGAAAGTCTTCTTGGAGGCAGCGGCCAGGGGTGGATTATCTTGTGTAGGGTTGCCTGATACGGGGCTCTACACTCGTTACGTTCATTTCGCGTCGCACACCTCTCGTTGACGAGTAGGAGTAGTGGTGAAGCATAGGGACCCCATTTATTCTTAGTTTTAAGTTATATTAATTCAATTGTTCTTTAGCTTTTATTTTTAAACGCTCGTAGATTTTGCGCATTTGTTTTCGTTTTTATTTTAAATACATTTTCGCGGCTTTCGTACAATGGACCGTCAGGCTATCGAGCTTCACGGGCCCTTCGCCGGCATTGCGTACTCGGTTATTAACGGGGACGGCAACTGTTTCTTCTCGTCGGTCGCGCTCGCCGCGTACGGCCTAGCCGATTTGCACACCGTGGTTAGGGAAGAGGTAGGGTTGGACAAAC
>JAPTSV010000774.1:0-48813 GCA_026979955.1 Megalurothrips usitatus
GAAAATAAAATAAGTCAGAATTTTTTGCATACAAAAATACATAGAAGACTTCAAGAAAGAGGAGCATACCGGAAAATTGAAAAGACACCTCCACTTTTAGCAGCAGATTTATTATTTGTCTGGGATGATGGCACCTCTTCTTCTTCATCATCATCATCATCCTCATTATATTCATCAGAATCACTTTCAACTTCAAGATCCTTAATGCCACCAACCATACGACCAACCATCTGCAAAAAAAACAAGTTAGGTACATACTGCAAGTGTAGAAAATTATGTTGGTAAAAAAGAACTTATGCTTATAATATCTTACAACTGATTCAGGGGTAAAATCTGAGGTTTGGTCTTCTGGCTTGTCTTTAGAGCGGTCAAGAGTCTCCAAATCTTTGTTGTTGCCACCCAACTCCCAAACACGAGGCTTTTTGCCTTCTTTGCTTGGTTTTGGACTCTTCCTAAGAACACAAATCAGAGATATTGAGAAATTAATTGAAAAATAGAAATAAATGTACAGCCAGTATGTCAGTAAAACCATTTAGAACACTAACTTATCTTTCTTCTTTGGCCCTCCCATTTTCATGGCCAAACGTTGCCTGTTCTGAAGAAGAATATCTTCAGAAATTTCACTGCCATTTGAAACAGGTGTGGGGGAAGGTGGTGGCTCAACCTTAACTGGCTCAGTAATTTTGACTATAAACAAAAAAATAATTTAGTATTTGAACCATTTGATGGACAATACAGCTACCATATTTCTTAAAAGATCCACCTTTTTTCTTGTTCTCCTTATTATCCCCCTTTCTTTCAATCATTGAAGCAACAGTCTTTTTTGATTTGGCAGATTCTTCAAAAGAACGCATTTGCTTGGGCAATTTAGCTTGGGACCGTCCCCATTCTTCAGCCATATGCAACACTTTTTGAAATGATTTCATGAAATCAAACTCCTGAAAAACATAAGGAGATTGCATTATACAAGAGTCCATGACATCTTTATCGTTATGTGAGACAAAATATGTATGATTAGAGTTATACCTGATAATATCTTCCATGGCGCAAATCCTCCTTATACTTGTCCCTGAACTCAAGGTGGATGTCACTCAGGAACTTGTCCACATAAGACAGCTGAAGAATTTTTTGATAAGCAACAACAAATACAAGCTCAAACTCATTATCAAGCTTGTACTTTAATGTTACAGAATTATGGTCATAACTCTGGTTTCCAGTCCGCTCCTGTAAGCAGGTAACATATGATGACTGAGGGACACTCATAGTACAAATGATGATATAAAAATGTACGATCATTTGTTTGAAAAAATAAATGCAGAGAAGGAAGAGGGTAGCTAAGGTGGCATATAGTGATGTAAAATAAGATAATTAACATATCAGGGTGCTCCGTCATCAAATCAGGTTAAGGCTAGCCTTGTGCTTACCTGCAGAATAACAGTGCGGATTAGAGCATTAACCGATGGCGTGAAAATTTGTTTAGTGCTCTGAAAGCACCACAAAACTATGCCACCTTTACTGAAAATTGTAAATAAGTCCAACATTGTGAACGGAAATTAGAGCGCACGCAAATATCGTTGCCCTGACAGATGTTTACAACTGGCTTGCAGACGCAGAAAACACGTCACACGTCACACACACTGCTGAGTCGATTTGGTCACATGGTCGATTCCTCGAACAGAACGAGTTGTGGAAGCGGGCCGGTTTACGCGGCAAGCTTAAAACGGGCGCACCGCAGCACCGCAGTCGCTTGCACTCGCTGTGAGGGAAGCACATAAGGCGAAACAAAGACTTAAGGTTACTTAAAAAATAAAACGGCCCAAATATACATAAATAACACAACTATACTAAAAAATATTGGCATTTTCTTTTTCTTGCTCTATAGGTTCTTCTTTTTCTACCCGGCGTGACCCGGTGTCGAAAAGATTTTTAACAAGCGGGGCGGGGGGGGGGGGGGGGGGGGGGGGGGGGGGGGGTATGGCCGCCTCCGAAGTTGTTTTGGTTTTGGCTGCGTTCGGGGTGGATCACAGCTGGTTGGAGACAGATCGACGGGTGTAGGGCGAAAGAGTGAGAGCGCGTGAGGGGAGAGACCGACAGAGAAAAACAATCTTGTAGTGGACACCATTCATCAGTGAAGCAAGGAAAAGTGATTACTGACTTCATAATGACGTCTAGTACGAAGTTGAACTGTCTTATTGTTCTGAGTAAAGATGGTGAGTCATCGAAAGTTCGCACGTAATGCATAATATCTCTGGTATAAATGTGACCTAACCCTATACAACTGTCAGTCTGACAGGAGGGTTTGAGGTGGATGGTAGTGTGTAAATGATAGAAATTACTGTTGATTGGTTATTTAAACAGAATTGTTTAATTGCTTCATTTTCATACCTTTATTCCAACAGAGCTTGTTTTCCCACTTAGTTGGAGGTAAAACTAATCTTCATTTTGTGTTTCAGGTGTGTCTGCTCAGTCCTTCATTCAGTGCTTCACAATGACACACACAGCTTTTAATGTTCAACTTGCCACACCAGGGGTAAAAAAAATGCTTTTCTTTTCCATGAGGTTAATATATATAGGTACTTGAATATTTTTATTTTTTCCCCCAGGGGAAGCAAGCAGAGTTTTTAAGTACAGATGACCAGAGCCGTCGCTGGCTGAGTGATTTTAATACTAAACCTTTCTCTGTCCCTCTTTGCCTTGAAGTAATTGATGGTAAGTTCACAATTTCTCTTCAACCACTCATCTCCTGAATAAAACAAGCGTTTTTGTCATTAATTAAAACTTAAATTGCAGCTCAGCGATACTCATGTCTCATTGTCCCTCATAGCCCTGGTGCAGTACATGACCTTGCTAGTAGCGTGACTTTGGGCCAAATTTTAGCTCAGTTCATCAGAGATCGAAGTAAGAGACAGTTTTGATCTGTAATGGAGTTAGTATGCTTTCCATCAGTCTTACCAATGGTGCTTTATTAATTGACATTACAGAATTGATTTGTGCCGTTGGGCTTGGTGTGGCAGCCCTATTGTCATGCGTGGATGTTCCTAAAGACATGCAGGGTCAAACCATCGCAGATTTCCAATCAGAAAAACACAAGAGCTTATCATGGCTTTTCAAATCTTATTCTATGACGGGGGTAAGTTCACATTGTACCCTTAACTCTTTTATGAGAATTCATATGTCACACCTACTGATAACATTTTTGGACAGTCTACAGTATGTGAACTTGCGTGCGCTGCCAACTTTGGCACATTACCAGTTATAGTAGAGGATGAAGTTCGTGACAGAGGAGGGTCATTTAGTGCCAGTGGAGAAAGTGGTGCAGTTCATGTTGTTGTAGATAGACACCTTGTAACAGGGCAAAATGAAGCATCTACTATTACTGCAGTCCAAAACTTGGTATTGCTTGCTAATCAAAGGTAATTTCATGACCTGAGTTCTTGGATCACTGTGTGCAATTGTATGCTTAGTGGCTGCAATTTCTGTTTTTCAGGCAAGGAAAAGCAACCAGCAAATGAAGGTAACACACTGCTGTTACAAATTGATTTAAATGCCAATTTTTAGTTTTATTTTTAAGATTTGAATGTTTAATATGCACAATTTTAGAAAAGTTAACAGAAAAGGAGATGATTAAATATATACTGTGGGAAAAAAATCCATTTTAAAATATATATGTTTTGCAACTGTATAAACACATCACAACAGTCTATACCAATGGAACCTCTGAAAATTACTGTCCAGGACCACTCAAAGACTTGTCCATGAACTTCTTCTTGGCGAAGCAAAGCCACCACTTAGAAGGCTTTCCGTCTTCTGTTCCGAACACTTTCTCACAAACTCTAACACCAGTTTCCTGCCTTAGCTGGGTCAAGTACTGCCTCATTAGGTCTGAAAATAAATCGAGAACTGAGGAAGTATGCCCCACAGAATGGCTAATAACACAGACACCCAAGAACTCATATTTGCTCACCGGCTTCACTGGGACTGGAAGGTTTGACATATACGGAGTTCAGGGGAAACCCCGCCTCGCCTGGCAAATCAAAGCGGGATATCGCTAAAGTGTACATTTCTTGGATACCTTGATTTTTGTTGGAGCACTTGGAAAGTTTCTTCAGGCATTCTGTCACATACAGTGTCAGATAGATTAAAACCCTATCCGATTCACTCTGAAGGAAAAATTAAGACAAAATTAATAATAATGCTTAACATAAACTATTACAACAGACGTTTCATTCTAGTGAAGATCACAGTATACCTTAATTTCGTAGGTCCGGAAAAAAACATTTGCCTTGAAATAGTAAAGAGCCTCATCAATGATGTCCATGTCCGTTGCTGCCCCAGTGAATGATGGAGAAGGTCCTCGATATTGTGTTTTGATTGGTAGTAATGCCATGTTCCCAACGACTGCATTGTGATCCAGAAGTGTTGAATGGTAGGCCTGTTGAAAAGACGAAAAAATATAGGCAAACACTCATTTCAACAGAAGAAAGTAAAAATTCCAACATTAATTAAAGCTACATAAACCCCAAAAATATTTCTATCAGGGTGCATCATAAACACTAGTGATACACCTAACCTTTACATGAATTAAAAATATCGATTGTTCCAGACGAAACTCACCGGCATTATGAATTAAGAATAGTTATGTGGCTAGTTGCAGGGAAACGACATACACGGGAACAACATTTACTCAGTAAATGTATGTATGTCACACACACCACACCCACTCCCCCACACAATCATCCGGTTCGTTGTCAACTGTCAATGGCAGAGGGGAGGGGGGGTGGGGGGAGTGAGAGAGATAGAGAACATGGCAGGTGCTTGGCAGGGGGTCAGCAGATGGGAGGATTACTCGCCCGAAGTGACGTCACAGCAGAACCTTCAAATCAACCAACATGGCGTTGTACAGACACTGTGTTTCCAAACTTGTGAAATATGGTTTTTCTGGTTTCTATTCGTCGGGCACTCCAGAGTCTTTACTGCCTGCCCGTCAAAAATTATTTGCTAGCAGAGTAAACGTTCATCATGGTATGACAACGTGGAATAGGTCTTTGTGCAGTCAGCGAGTGGAGAGGCAGGGAGGTCATAGAAATGGGCAAAATAACAACTTTTACTGTAGTATCATGCTTGTGCCAGCGGCTTTTAAGGGGCTTTTCACCAAAGACGAAGAGAAGGAGCTTACTCCTGAAGATAATCTAGTTAACCATATTAAGAGAAGCATTTTGCTTATGCAGGTTTGAGAAATTGAAGTGTTAGCGATCCTTTCCATCATTTTCAAGTTTACATGTTTGATTTTCTTTTTTCTGTACAGAACGGTGAATCGGAAAAAGCAGAGCGCATATTACACCTGGCTCTTAAGATGGCTCAAGACCTAAAACATGAAAAAGGTATCACATATGTGTATGATACCATGGCTAATTTGGCATTTGAGAATGGACAGCATGCCAAAGCTCAGAAACTTTTTGTGGAAGTATTACGAAGATTAATAACAACTGGTTTACCGCATGACGATGTCATTGTCATTAATATTAGTTTGAAGATAGCGGATAGCTTTGTTGCCCTTGGAGATTATAAGTAAGTATTCAGTGCCACCATTAGCATTAAATTTAAAGGTTTTTTTTTAAAGGATTTTTTAAATAAATTTCTTCTAGGAAGGGTGAAGAAGGATTCTTATTTTGTTTGGACTCATTAAAGAAGAAGATTACCATGGGTGCCCAAGACGAAGACACACGAGTTTTGTATTCACAAACTCTAGATCGTTACAGTTTGTTCCTGGTGCAAGCTAACAGAGCAACTGAAGCAGTCAAACACATAAACACAGCTGTGGAAGTAGCGGAGTCTGTTTTTGGCAATTTAAACAATAAAGTTGGGGTGAGGAAGTTATCATTAATTTCCGTATTAATCAATTAAATATATTTGATGTCATACTCAATGCAAATGTTTGTATTTTCAGGCCATCCTCCTGGCTGACATGGGGGTGATTAAAACTGCGGCAGGAGAGAAGGATGCCGCTGCTCTTTGTTTTGAAAAGGCTCTTAGCATTGCAAACCGTGAAGAGGTTGATGCAAGTGTTGCAGTAATAATGGTGAATCGAGGACTGGCGCTCAAAGAGAGTGGAGCTTCTGATGAAGCAAAACACTGGTGCCAGTTAGGTCTAGACCAAGCCCTCAAAGAAAACAATAGGGCAATAAAAAAAGCAGCAGAAGAGTGTCTGAAGGTTAATAGTAAAAATGAATCGGACAAGCAAAGAATAAATTATGCAGCAGTGTAATATCAGATGTGTATTATTAAAATATTTCAGTCTTTGACAATATAAAAGTCACAATTATTTCTATTCAGCAAGCAATTTTTCACCAAGAAATTTGAAACATTTAATAGTTTACAGGTTGTGCATTTTACTGCAAAACTGGATGAACAGGTGTATACACATTACATAGAGATCCAGTAAAGATACATAGATATAAGTGGAAAATTAGGCATTTGAATATACAAATTTGTCAATAATAGTACCACTGCTCAGTCACCTGTCTATCACAGTAAGAAAACTTGAAACACTTAATATATAATAGGTCTCTTGAAAAGTTGCTACCTAAAATAATGCATTACAATAAAGATGTAAGCGTGTCTTCATCATAACAAAAACGTTGTTAACAGAATGGCCAGCCCTCAGAGAAACAATTCGCAGATTATAGAAAAAAAAATTCACAGGGAAATCACTTACAAATAGTAAAGAAACTTTCCCATCAGTCAATGTCGCCAGGCCGCAATTGACGTTCCCCTTCGCATAAAAATATGCGCATGGCCCTGTAAAGCAAGTAGACGCCCAGCTGCTTCTTTTGTCTAGTCCGCCAAGTTGAGGCCGGTCCATAGTACTCCCCTTTTTTCATGTTAACAAGATTATTGATGCCCATAGCATCAATCATAGCAGCTTCCCGAGAATATGCCTCAACAGGAATAATATTCTGAAATACATGGAGACATACCACCCCATGACCATCCTTCCATATGTCAAGAATACGCTGAACCTGCAACATAGAGTTTGAAATATGAAGATGGCACACACACAAAATTACTGTGCAACAGGTACAAAGATGTAATAATCACCTTAGCATTGGAATTATTAGATCTCTCTCCCTTACTCCAAGAATGAACAGCCTGGTAAAGGTGAGCGTATGGTCTAGAACGTTTCCCTTTACCAATATAAAAGACAGCTGAAAGAAATTGGCGCCACGTACTCAAGTCATAAACTGTAACATTTGCGGGTAAGTTATTGCTGAGCCTTGGATCTAGTAGCAAGTAGTTAAAAGAGGATTTTGCTAAGCCTTCTCGCCATCTTCTATTTGGATCAGGATTTTCAAATGGAGCACACATAAGTTTTTCATATTTGGCATAAGTAAGAGCATCAGTCTCCCATTCATCACCCTTCAAAACTCGATGCAGTTCAGGAGTATATGTTGGTGCATCTTGGGCAGTGCAGGAAAATCTATTCTTCTTTTTTAAACGGTACAGACGGCGTAGATACACCTTCTTTGTTGTTGTAGTGATAGGACCCACATTCTCTCCAAGTGATACTAATTCTTTCCGAAGTGCAACAGAATCATAACAAAAACTAGCAGGAACTGAAGAAATATCAGTGGTGGCAGTAGGAGCATCACTGATAACTGTGTTTGGGACTGAGACAACACTCTCACTATCCGATGGACTAGGTACATCTAATGGCTTGGTCAATAAATGACTCTCTATTAAAACAACACCAGCATCATCATCAGTGTATCGGTATTCCTCAGAAATTATAGTTCCAAAGGAGACCGTTGAGGGTGCACTTGAAGGAACAGTCTCTGCCAGAGTGCTATTTAAAGCTCTTAACTGCTTACGGCGTGGAGGACGTTTGGGTGCTTCTTGAGGAGGATCAATAGGGATGTGCAGCGCAGTGCTAACAGCATGATGTAATGGTGCAACACTGGATACATTTAGGCTGGGTCCTTCATCACAAGTGACAAATGACTGGGAATTGCTTGAATCTGGACTCCTCTCTTCTAAAAAGCAAGACTGACTAGCTATCCACTCTACAGACGTATCAACAGAGTTATTGAGAGGCACAGCATCCACTTCATCAACAGGGGAGTTCTCAAGGCTAGACTGAATCCCACAATCAATGCCCGGGCTAGTTCTATCCCCATTTCCTCCATCTTCTGACTCTGTTGATCTAGAAGTCTTAAAACTCAAATATCCACTGGCACATGTACTGTCATTCAAACCAACCACAGCAGTTTTCTCCTGAGCTGTTTCAGGGCAGCTAGTTTTAGCTTTCTGCATAGACTTCCTTAAGCTCTTTCTACCAAAGTATCCAGAGCTTCGCTCAAAAAGATTTCTTTTGCTGGAATCATCTTTGGACAAATCAAAAGACTGCTTGAGACCATTAAACCGCTTTTTCAGCTCTAGAAATAGATTTTTGCGCACATCTGTTGTAGGTTTTGACATATTTTTGGAATGAGACACACCAGTAGGTGATGCAGTACCTGTGCAGTACTCAACATTTTTGGGGGTCATTGCTTTAGATGATGTTATGTTAGGATTATTAGATGCACTGACAGTTTGGCCATGGTTCTGGCCTGCTACTCCACAGTTCAAGGTTTTATGATGAGTAGGAGTACTTGTTACCGGAAGAGGTGTAAATTCTTTGTGACACCATTGACGAACATATTCGTTTGTCTCCAAGGGTTCAATGTTCCAGTCATATTTGTCATTCACTTTCTTGGATGCCTACAGACAGGAATTTGGTTACTTCAAATATATGCAGGCAAGAATAATAAACATATCACTGATTTTGCAAGGTGTCTTACCTGAACAGGGGATAGAAACACAGGAGACAGGTTGTCTTGAGGGCATGATGAAGCTGCATATTCAGCTTGCATCTCACCAGCACTCACAACAACAGTTTCTGTTAACAGATAAAAGGCACATTAAAAAATATATTTAGAGATGATTTTAAAATTCTAGACTTACCTAGATTTATGTTGAATCGTGGAATGGCATGGACATCACTGTGTCTGTTCCGGCGGTCCATAAGTTGAAAGCGCTGCAATATAAGGGCTGCTTCCCAGTGTTTTTCTTTCAATGCAAAATGAAGCGGGGTAAAGCCAAGCTCTGCGTCACGCATCCAAGGGTCACCTCCACAGGATAGAAGTAATGCCAACAGTCCAGTCCTTCCCCACACAGCGGCCACATGGACAGGTGTAAGGCCATCCTCACTCCTGGTTGAGTCAGGTCAACAAATAAAAGAAGTATGTATATAAAATGTAATGATACGGGCATAAACCCCATAGTGAATACACAAAATTGTGGTATGTACATGAAAGAAATTGCACCAACCGGACATTTGGATTCCCACTACGCTGAAGAAAAGCACGTGTTGCCTCCTCAGCAAAATATGAGCATTCAGACCCTATAAGTAAATGGAAAGGGCTGATGCCTTTCTGTGGAATTATGAAGTTTGGATCAGCACCATCTCGATCCAGTAATGTAAGTACATCCCTGTAAAAAACAACAGCAGGTTCATTTGTGCAGAAACGCACGCACGAAAAATTATTTCAGTGAGAAACACCTAGTTTTTGTGTTGTAAATTAAACGACAAACTCACTGCAAATTTTTCTCTTCCACAGCCTCAAATAGTTGCAATGCTAGACTCAGCTTGGGAGGCGCGTAACCTTTTGGACTCATCGCAGCTGCTCCTTGTTTACGCGTACGTCATTGTGTCATATTGGTACGCTGCACTTCAGTGGGCGCATAGCGAGGCGAAACTACACGAATCTTCCCTGCAAACTTGGGTGTACAGCTTTAGCCACTCAATCTTCACCAAACAAACTAGACGACCAGCTAAGCCATTTTTGAATTTGTTACCAAACAACAGCTGAAGGTCGGTCAAGTATGAGAAACTCAAGCGGCGCGACGCCAATCGCCGACGCGCCAAACGTCAAACCATGCTACGTTACATATGGGCAAACGAACGACGACTGTGGACGGCGGACTTCGTTTATCGTCCCCTGGTTATAGTGTTTGTGTTTAAGGAGATGGGCGAGCAATAAAAGAGAAACAAGTAAATAAATTGAATTGTCTATTTCTCCGTTTGAGCTGTACACTACTATTACACAAACACATGACTGAAAAGCATAATACTTCGCACTTTTAACTTAAAGTACAGATATTAAAATCCAACCAAACATAGCAACAAACCAGAATTCATATTGTCGTCAGTTGCGAAATCACAGTATTCATCACTTGAAAGCATAGCCTTTAATACACACTAAAATGCCTCCCCGTTTCCTAAACTTTGACCCACTGCCAGGAGAGACTAGTCAAAAATTAAGGATACTCTGACTGAATATACATCAACGCGGGAACAGCCTACCTACAAATAAAGAGAACCATACCATAAGAAACAACAAAGATCTTGAGTGTTTTCTCTGACTTGATGAGTCCCTGCCTTAACCTCTTATAGCACAAATCTGGATTAAAAATGAAATACAAACTAAAATAAATAACTAAAAAAGAACAGTAAGAAATTGATTGAAAAAAATGGCACTCTTTGATTAAATTGTTAAAAAGGAATTGAATATAATCTTAAAGACAGTAGGATTAACCGTAGGTACTCAATAAAAGTAATAAAACCTGCTAGGAAGAATTAACATAAAATGATCCTAGTACTAACAGTTTTCAAATATGAGAAGCTAATGAATTGAGCAATGCACAATGTTCATTTACAATATTTGCTCAGCAAACACTTACAGTCAAGGAGCAGTATCAAAAGATAGAGAAGCAATCTACTACACCAACAAAAAAAAATCAATGTTTGAATAAACGATATAGTGCTCCGATTATGCATAAATCATTCTTAGTATAGCCCCACAGTCAACCATAACTCTACTCTAAATTCAAGTATAGATCTTTTTTTTTTGTGTATCAATAGATGTAGCTCCTGGCAATTGTTGACACAGTAATCTAATACATCAAACCAACAAATCATAACAACATTTCTAGGGGGGAACAATATGCCTTCTGAGACCTGACACAGAGTACATGGTTTCTACAGATTTACAGCAAAGTAACATACTAGACCTTCTAGGATCAGGAATTCCATGGGAAGTCCTCTTTCTGTCTTTCCTACCAAGAGCAGGGAATTTACTATCAAAATTGACTTACAGCATAGATCTATCAGCTCGTGCTTCATTTAGGAGAAGATGAGGATGCAGAAAGTACAGGACGCAGCCAGATTTGAACTTGCCCAACATAATACTGATTGAATACCCGATTCTTCCAATAAAGCCTCACATAATAGTACACACGCAACAACATAAACTCATCACAAGCATGGTCTTTGAAAACATGATTAATACTATAAGTCCTACTGAGTGATCTTCAACTTACCAGTTTCTTTTACCCAAAACGGTATGGACAATAGTAATAGTGTTCGACCTCACCCCTTATGAGTGACATTACACAAAGTAAGAAGTATACTCATGAGGCATTACTCCACGTCTTGGATAAAAGGCATGGTCCGTGGAGTAGTGAAGGAGATTTGTTATCTTGGCAGTGTATATGTCCGCGAAGCGGAACATTCGTCGGGAGAAATAGGTTGGATTGTTGAAGGTCCGAAACACTGAACCGAATTGTGGATTGAAAACCTTCTTGATAGAAATTCTGAAAGAAATAGCACATTATTAATCAATGGAGTTTTCATGTCTTTGTAGAAAACAGAACATGTGATTACCCACTGTACAAATAAATTTATCATATTTCAAAGAAAACTACTCTAACATATAGACAGTGAGGTCAGTGAGGCGTAAGACTATCATGCTCTATTTATACACTCGTACCAAAGAGATAAAAGAGAATCAATTGTGTAAATAAAGCTCATGACTACAAAGATTTTCTGAGAGGTGGTTGGAAGAGCATACCTCCTATACAAAGTATGACCAATACTCATGAGGCATTACACCACGCCGAGGAAAGAAGGCATGTTCTGATGAATAGTGCAGTAGGTTTGTCACATGAGCTGTATAGATGTCAGCAAATCGGAATAGCCTCCTTGAAAAGTATGATGGATTGTTGTATGTTCGAAAGACAGATCCAAACTGAGGGTTGAAGACTTTCTTCGTTTCTTGCCTGGAAATGTGTTTGAAGAGTTAAGGATAATATCATTTGCTTCTAAGCGTTTCATGCAGGTAGCAGCTAGAGACAGATTTAAGCAACTTTATCTACAGCACAGATGTGAACATAACATGCAAAACCTGGTCAATTTAACTTCATTGAGAGGTAAAGAGCCCCATAAGCCAAGTAACACCCACAATAATTTACAGCAACTTTTGTCACCTTAGGTCAAAGTGTATGTGAGCCCACTACAAATCTCAACCCAACAAGAAAGTAAGTAGCACAACACAAAAATATTTGTGAGAAATAAGTAGGAAGAAATACTTTACCTTAGTTTGTCTCTCTCCTCTATCCATTTATCCAAAACATGTTTGGCCATTGGATTGTTCTCAATCTCTTGATGATCTTCAATCAGCATGGTCAGCATTTGGAGCCAGTTACAGTTAAGTTTGAACTCATCATTATTTAATGTTTTTATTTCATGCTGTGAAGGTAAGAGAGAACCATATGAAAGAAACTTAAATAACCTGTTGATTATCACACTGTACAACAAAATTGTAAACTACCAACCGAGAGTTCATGAACAATAGCACCAGTACGCCAGCCATGTTCAAGGGTAACATCAGCAAGATCTGTGTAGGGATGGTCTCCAAAGTAAAGCACTTGCTTTCCTTGCCAACCTGTTATGGCCTCTAGTTGCTTCAATGTGCCCTAGAAGGACACAAATACCAAGCAAGTGTAAATATTACAAAATTTAAAAATATTATAAAAAAATAAATAAATATACCACATCATAACACTATTACTTCACAGTATATTTTCCCTCTTTCCAATTTGACAACACGGTCCCACAGGTGAACAGAAGTTTTGGTGTCAAACATGCGAATCGGTCTGGATTCATCAGTAAAAAATCGAGGCTTCCTAGCTTGCACAATCACAACATCAAATAGCTCTGGCCAATCTTTACCAACCAGTAGACTCATTCCTGAATTTCTGTGTGAAAATGAAAGACAAGACACAACTCAAGATAAAATTTACATGTAATGAAGTTGAGAGAACACTCACCAAACAAACTTACACAAAGTTATAAGGACTGTTCGTAATGAGGAAGAGCTTTTTTCCATTCTCCCGCAGGCGCTCAAACAGCTTTTGAATATCCGGGTTCAATTCTAAATACTCTGATACATTTGCCTCTACAAGACGGTGCATAATTGGATGGCTATGCTGAACTGAAGTCTATGAAAATCAGGTAAGGAGTATTAAGATTTAGAAAAAAGTAAACTTTTAAGTTGATTACATATCGAGTAACTCACCTTCACATCTGAGAATAGAATTTCAGGATGAAAATCAATTTGGTTCTCTTGAAAGTAGTTTAATACATTACAAAGTAAACTCATTTCAGGTACTGAGAAGAGATCAGCTAACTGCACCATTTTACTTGAAACATCCTGAAAACACAAGAATCTGTTAAAATGATAAATTAGATACAGTCTCTTCTGCAGGAAAGAAAGGAAAATATGCCGCCCTAGTCAGCGAACTGTTGGGTTTCTGATACCCAAACTGCAGGAATTCAATCGTAACAGAGCACATTTTTAAAAGCTTTCAATATATTAAATGCTTGACCAATATCACACAAAGAAAAATTCTTTTCTTTTCATACAAATTAAATAGCACATCTTGGATCTACACCATAAGCAGCTAAATAATATGAATAACCAAGTTGTAAAGCAGTAGACCTTGTCAGACAGAAGCAAAGAGACTGTTGACCCAAACCAAGCTAACAGTTCTAAATACATGTTTTGAGCTTCCTCTACAAAATATGAAATTCACGCAAATGCTTCTCTTTTTAAAATTTCTGTGAATAGAAAATAGAGCAAGCACAGGCAACCATTACTCAAGCAATTGAGTAGTTGAGACAATGGTTTACCACAGCAATACTGAATTACATTTTCATTTTAAAATCTCGCACATTTAGAGCCCTAGCAGAAACCTAAATAATGCAGGTAAATTACAACCAAGTACCATGCAAAGCATACTTGTGCCATGCAGTAGCAAACACTAGCACGCACTTGGATAAAACTTACTTTCTTATTCTGTGAGAGTATGAATAAATAAGAGAACAGAGAAAGACAACATTACAAAAGACATTAAAGAATCGATTTAGAAACTCTCTAATTTTGTTTTGTCAGTGAAATGATCAGCAGAATGTGACATGCAAACTTTTGAATTGGTGTCTTAATTTTAAGTGAAAAAAGTTGAAATGAGCCTGTTCACAAGGAGTCCATTTTCAATTCCACGAACCTTCCAATGTCTTATTAACAACTTAATAAGAAGCAAGACATATTAGATAACTCCAAAAATGTTTTGAAACATAAACTTGAATACGGAGATATCTGAATAGAGAAAATAAATACAAGTACACAGAGATGGTACTTTGGAAGAATGCAATATTGTCTCCAGTGAATCAACATGACATGAAACTACGTGCCTATGTATTGGAAGGAGACCGGTTTAATGGTTTCTGATAATAGCAACTCTTAGTTTCCCAGGTACACATAGCAGAATCATAATGACAAATTCAACTCACCCCACTTTTGCCACTTTCAACATAGGCCAAGGGAATAGTCCTGCTTTTATAAAGCTTCAAGACTTCTTCATCAGAGAGAGGTGTAAGGCCCCGGTACACAGACCCTAGCTGAATTTGAAGAAAAGAGTCCAGCTTGAGAAGAAGACCCTTGCTAACATCATAATGGAGGCCTCTGACAGCAAATCCTGGTTGATATTCAAGATCTCTTATTCCTTCTGGATACTGAAAGCAAAACACTTGGTGACAACACCTACACATAGAAATGTAATGAACAACCTTACAACATGTATAATTGATACTAACTTTCAGTTTATCTACAAGACGATCACGACCCAGATTGTATAATAGGAAATCCATACTTGGTTTATAACATGCAAGGGTGTAGTCATAATCAAATCCATACACCCTAACTTCTCGAAGGTCCAATTCATTGCATGCAAATACACCCTTAATGTTGACATCATGTGGTAACTTTTTTCCTGTAAACAAATTACAAGAAAACAATTAGAAATTTGAGTTGAGGAAGAGAGCATGAGGCAAAGGTGACAGAGGTTGAAATGAAATTTTATTGTTTTCCTGATTCCTGAATGAAACTGATTTTTTATAGTTAAGCCACAACAAGTCAACAAACAATGACTGTCCCAAGTTCACTAATTTGAAGTTATCTAGTAATGTATGAGTAAAAAGGGCATATAGCAAGTTCGCAAAAAAAAAATCTTCAAAAGGTAATGACAGCCCTCGGTGTATAAAGGCAATGGACATGCAGAAAAAAACACATTCAAAGCTGACAAATTCACAAAGGTCAGAGGTATTGATTTGACCTCAAGGGAAAGCCTTCAATGAGAGAGAGCAACATACCTAGTAAAGTTCGGTGAGCTTTTACGTAAGCATCATTCATTTTTTCCGCTACCGAAATATACGAGCGGATAAGATTGCATAGAAGGATAGGCCGTGCTTTTTCGATCGCATTGAAAACGCGACATGGCGATTTAATGCTCAAACTCGAGCGAAACATTGCGGACCTTTAACCTAACAAATTGTTTCTGTGCGCATAAGCATGTACACAACATTTCATACGGCGACGGTCAAGTAAAGGCCTTTGTTGACGTGAGCTCTTTCGATACTATTTCAAATGCGCAAGGTGCCAGCGCTACATACAATCCTTATATAAAGTTTTGGGGTTTTTAAAGTGCGTTACTTCTGCAGCCGGTGTTATATAATCGGTGCAATCCCTAGACACACGTCAGCTGATTGACCATTCTCTTCCAGTCCAAAAAGTTTATTTTAGTACAGTGAAAGATGAGGAATCTAGCAGCCAGATCATCGAATTCGGGGGGAAGTCCTGACGCCCCCAAATAGTGGCAATCAATTTTCTAACAAGAGGGAAAATGTCAGGGAAAATCAATCAATCGTGTGAGGTGAAAATCGAGTGGCATTGGAGAAGGATTGAGGGAGCACTGAGGAATGACACTGATCAAGTCATAACTCAAATGAGGAAAACAGTCAGTACAAATCTCAAAAAATATATTTTGATAGATCTTAACCATTTTCAGAGCTCTGCTAACCATTATAAAATAATCATTTGTCCTCCAAGAAATCTTTGTCCATTTTTTCAAACTTTGCAACGAGGTCATCTGGAACTTCGACAGTGTGTAAATTTTCCTCGCCAATTTCTTCTTCTTTCCTGAAATAAATGAAAAAAAAATCAATTCCAGTGCTTTACTTTAGAACAAATAACAATTGGAAATCGCTCAGAAAAATACCTGATTAAAAGGTCTACCAAATTTTCACATGCAAGGAGCACTTGACGGTCCTTTTCCCATTTATGTAGTTCTCTTAAAATTATGTAAACATTATGTTCCCTCATATATTCTCGGTGCACTCTTGTAGCACAGAGCTGCTCAAGAGCTTCCAATAACATTCGCCGAATATCTGGGTCACACTCCCTCTTCTTATCCTCAGGCAGCCACTGGAGGTCTACAGGAAGTTTACCATTATCTTCATCGTCAAATTCTTCTGGACCAGCTAAAGGCAATAATAAGTGTGGAAGAATGTCAACATCCGGTCCCAGCAACCATGAATGTTCATCTACAAGAAAAGTAAAACATAAATCATGAACCAAACATTGAAAAATTATTGCTTGATATTTCATTTAAGGAGCTACATACCAACATCAAAACAACAATTTCTTAAACATCCAATCACACCCCCACGCCGAACAAGGGAACTTTGATATTCTGTGAATGGAATGAGTCTATGGATAACTTTTTGATCGTGGTTTAAAATGTATCTGGGGAAAGAACAAACAATAAGAGTTTTAGAATCAAGTTAAATAAATGTTTTGTAAGAAGATAAATTGTTAAAATAATGCAACTTAAATCTACCACCTACTTCCTTACAACTGGGAGTTGACTAAGGTTGCTAAGAAGGGGGCCAAGATAATGTAGGTTGGCTCCAACAGTGTTGTACTTGGTAGAGGTGAGCGCTGTCATAAATCTTTCCATTAATTCACTTATTTTCTTTTCATCATAAGAGTCTTCTCCCTCATCACCAACCATTTGTGAGAGGATACGACCAGTAAGCTGGGATGGTCGAGTAATATTTGACAAAACCATCAGGGCAGGATCAGCAAGCGGTGATTCAGAATCAAGAGCCAATTCTACCATTCGCCTCACAAATTCTTGCTGGTGAGACAGATTGTGCTGAAAAACATTTTCTCTTTTACTCCTAATCTAATCTTACAAACACTACTTAAGTTAAGACTGCCAGAAATTTCCCCATGGACTTCAACCGCCATAAGTCCTGCCCAGGGAGCAGATTTGTGTTACAATTACCCACCATAACCAGGACTGATATTCGTCAATTCAACAGGAATTCTGGCAGTCAATTTCTCATCAGATATCTTGATTATTAAGGTAGGAGTGAGAAAGGGTGCAGTACCTGATCAGAGAATATAGCAAGAGCTCCTTCTTCATCAGCTGACAAATTGACCAATGCAAGGCATGAATCTCTAGCAACCCCAGGAACACTATCGCCACAAAGCTCGGTCAGGTGTTGAATAATTTGCAACTCTTTGTGAAGCAAGAGCCTCCCCTCTTCCTTCCCTGTGAGACCTATAACATTTAGAGAAAGGATAATATTCAAGTTCAAATGCAATTGGTACAGCCACACTCGTAGGATTTAACTCTCGGTAATGACGAGGGTTCTCGCCCGTATAAAGTTCTCCCTAACTGTTAACAACTTCGAAGAAAGCTGTTTTCATTCAGTTCATCTACAATTAATGCGCATTACCGTTGAAATGGACAGGTTACCGAGCTACGTTTCGGTATGTCACGAAACGTTTGAGAAACACTAACCTAGTACTTGTTCTACGGCCAAAACCTTCAGATCCAGGCGCGTTTTTGGCGTCAGGAACTGAAGTAATTCCTTTAACGGCTCCATTTTGCAACGTTTTAAACTGTTGTCGTCTGCCACCGCCAGTCCCGTCAAATTTCCCCACGTGCGACCGGAGGGAGGAGAGGGAGGGTCAGGTCAGGTTCACGACACGATCGGTCCGCGAGCACGGGGGAGCTTCGGGGCACACAGCACACAGGTGCAGAGGGAAGTTTCCGTCAGCTCATGCTCATGGTCTGCTGGCCCCGGCCGTCCGGCGCACGACCCACCATGAAAATCAATTTGCGTTCATTACGACTCATCGCTAAATAAGGGATTGATAGTGTATACGAGAATGAGAGTGTGTACATGGATGAAAGAGAAGGGAGCAAAGCCCCATTTTTCAGCTTATTCAGTTGAGGACTTGTTTCATATTAGTTAAATAGCTGGCTATGTATATGAAGAATGTAAACTTAATTGTGTAAATGTAAGGAAGAAAGGGAACAAATTAAAAAAAATCAGATGTATCCAGTCCAACGCCAGTCAAAGATTCATTTCAAAATTTCACTCACTATCTTCCATTTGCAAAAGAACCTGCCAAGGGCCCAGGTACATAGTGTTTAGTAATTGGGCAAAGAGACATACTCCTCTGCTCACATGACTGTCAGTCACGATGCAGCATCATAATGACACAAAAGGTAGACACTCTTATGAAGTCATCCCACTTCAAAATTAGCTGAAATTCTAAAAGTAGGTTTAAAGTTGCCGTTTGACGTATGACGCTGTCCCACAGTACCCTGGATTCTTCTACTTCATAAACAAAATAGAATAGCAAATGAAAGGGGCTTGTGGCACCAGCATCATGCATCAAGTGTCAACTCTAAATCAAACTTATTGAATGCAGTCTGTCAGCTAGTAAGAAAACACTTCCAACAATGAGAAACCACAACTGCACGCTATCATACTGTTATAAAATAGTAAAGTGTCAAATTAGGTCTACTCATGTAAAAACTATAACTTTGCAGCCACAAATAAACACAGGAGATAGATGAAAAATTTTAAACCAATAAATTTACAAAGGAGCATTTAATTAAAGATATTGATGAGATACAATGACAGATCTCCCCACTGATCAGGTGCGCAATAATAGTTACAATTAAGAGAACACCACAAACACCGCAAACATTAAAAAGCCAAGAAACAAAACTTAATGAGTTACAATTTTGACACAACCTCTCTTAACTTTAAATACAAAATGACCGACAAAAATGTACATGAAACGGACATCCTCTCACACATCCACATATAACTGAAAATAACAATCACACGATGACAATAAACCAAAATTTCATCTTCAGTTTCATAAATAGTAACACAGATGGTTTCAGGGGTGTTATGGGTCTGATGAAATCACAAAGGTATAATTCTTTTGAAGTTCCATTAAAAATTTAATACAAAATCACAACTTATCAGACAACTCTTCGCACTTCAAAGAATCGTTTAAGATAATACACCTGTCCTACAGTCATCACAATTAGGACCAAAGCTTCAAAGAACGCCCACATAACCACACGGCTGTTTGTGCTTTCATTGATGGACCGGTGAATTCTGTCCCTCACTTGCATGTACTCTTGTTCATGCTTCACATTTGTTAAGGAAGAGGATAATTCTTTGATCATTTGTTCCAGCTGATTTTGGTGACCTGATATAAATGAAAAAAAATTATTGAGACTTGGCACGATGATCATCAAGCAGTTAGCTTCACTATATAGAAAAAGTTTATCTACTGACCTTCATCAGTGCCAGCAGCAACCTCTTCTTTAGGTGTTTCACCAATTTCCATATTGAACATAACAACTTTAGGTGTCATTGTTGACATCTGGTTACTAAAGCAGTAAGTATAGACACCAGATGTGTGGGCTGCAAATGTATATTTCCCACTGGTCTCTCGTTCACCCTGATGGATAACTTTGCCATCTGGACCAATAATCTTGACATCTATATCCAGAAAACCACCTTCCGCTATTTCAAACATTAGACCTGGAAAAGAATAGAGTAAAATGATTACCAGTTGGCATTTACAGAAATCATACAGAAAACTTTCAAAACAAAGTAATTTGGAAATAATTAAACACTGTCGAATTGAGATAAAAGCTGTGGTGTGAGTAATATAAATAAAATAACAAAAAAGTAAATAACATAAGCATAAACTTTCTTTCGAAGAAGATATACCGGCCTAACCCTAGCGGTTAAACTTACCCATCTTGGTTCCCGTTTCTACTTTGTCGAAAAAACATTCTTCTGCGTGTGCGTCTACCGTGATGAAATACGCATCGGCGCTCGTGAGATATACTAATAATGCACATGACAAAGCTATAAATTTGAAATCCATTATGTTAACAACTCAAAACACTCCGTCTACGACGGCCACGTCAGGTTAGCTGTGCGCCTTCCCGAAACGTCAAAACAGCTGCTGCAGGTAGAGGGCGTGGGTGAGGAGAGGGAGAGGAGAGGGGTCAGAGGGGGGGATGCCGATGCCAGGCGGCAGCGAAAACCGCGGAGGGAATTTCAAACTCCGACGCAGAAGTGGCAAAGCCGAGCCGAGCCAAGCCGCACGGAACGCCGTGATTAGAATGAAATTCAAAGACTTTCGAAGCTGCGACGAGACGGAACGGGACAAGCAAACATGGAAATTGGGGTTGAAAATGAGTGCCTAGCGAGTGAGGATACACAGAGGGGATAGGCAACCCGTAACAAAAATCGCAACAGCGGCATGTCTATCAACCGTTCCTTCGCCCGCAGAAGAATTCCTACGTTAAAAAAAAACTTCGATAACGCTTACAAAAAATGTGCGTGACGAAGAACATTGTTTGTAGGCAAGGTGGATAATCCACCTTGTTTGTAAGTAACGAAGGCATTCTTCGTAATTTCAAAAAGATAGTCTGCTAGTAATGAAGTTCGTTAAAAATAATCAAAGCCTCTCCGCTGAGAATTTTTCCCCTGGTCCTCTGTATAAGCTCATCCCAGAGTACACAGCAGCGCGCCTGCGAGGGAACACAGGGGGCCGTGGCTGGTCACTCCCCACCGGCCGAGCGGCCAGGACAGGCCTCTCCCGATCCTGAGCTCCGAGCCGGGAGTCCTTGCCGAGTCCCCTACCCGACGCTGCCGCTGCCGCTGCCGGCCCCGGCACAGTCTACAGCGAGGCTTCGTGTCGTCTGCTGCCCAGCCCCAAGACCAGCGCAGTGCAAGCCCCAGAGCGAGCCGAGGGCCGCACCGGCTGAAGGGGTTGCTCCACAAATGGTAAGCTATGGAATGCACGGCTAAGCGCGTGGCGTCGCCGTCCTCCGAAAGCCTGCCGTCGCACGCACTAGGCGAAGGGGCCGGGCGGGCCGGGCTCGGGGCGTCGCTGGGAGCCTCGGCCGTGGGCGTTGCGTAAGAGACGGCGCGAGCGCGTACCCGAACCAGGACCAGTTTGTGCCATTGTTTTCTGTATCTCCGCAGTCCAGGAGGCACTCGGGTGGATTTAATTAGAAGTAACTGACATTCGGGACGAAGGCGGAGCGGCGGGGGAAGCGATTCAGACCGACGTATGCGCGGCTCCCCTCCAAAAGCAACGCCACATCGGCCTCTGAGAAACGGGGGGTCCTTGCGCGTTACATAACGGGAGCTCCGGTGCTATGCATCTCTCATGGTGACAGTGGCGTCTGTCTCCCTCGCACCCATTTCCTGCTCCCGATGGGCTCAGATTTTCTTGTTTTAAGATTATCATGCTGGGACCCACCCTCCACCGCAAAAAAAAATCAAATGAGAATAATGATAAAAACAATACGAATAAACACATACGAACAATAAAATAGTCTTTCGCCCCATCGAATAAACTAAACCATAAAAAATGCCGAGAACGACGCGTTTCCCCTTTGCCTACTTAATGTCCAGATATAGCCTCCCCCTCCCCGTCACAACAGTAACACTGCTTAATTTGTGTGCAACTTTTTAGTTGAGTGGTTGCCAAAAATAACCCGCATGGGAGGGATACGAATCGGACACAGTGTAATAAGTTAACAACAACTCAAAGGAGGCGAGGGGGGGGGGGGGAGGTACGGGGAGGGTATTCTGCTTGATAAACCGAAAATGAGAACCCGCCGCACCGTTTCGAATAAAATCGTAGCCCACTCGATCCCATTTGTGTGTCTTTGCGCGCCAAGGCCGCCGCCCCGCTTCCTTACGTAACCAACGCATACATTCCTCTCCAACGCTGGCGCCGCGCCGCGTCCTCCATGCCTGCAGACTTCGCGCCGCTCGCTCTCTCTGTCTTCCCCGCAGCATATCGCAGGCAGGCCTTGTCGCACCCCCCTGGAGAGCGGGGGGTAAAGTAGATTCGAACCCGGAAACCATCGTGTCACCGACAGCCACCGCCGCAGCTCTCCCGCAGCGCGGAAACTACTCTAGATCTGTATAAGGGGGGGGGGGGGCGCTCTGTGGAGGGCCATGGTCATGGGCGACGCACGGCGCCCGGGGCAGGGCAGGGCCAAGGCCACGGCCATGGGCGCTCGAGCGCGGGGTGTGTCGTCGACCGCCCGGCCGGGAGGGACTTGTGCGTCGTGTCGGTGCCCCCCCCCCCCCCCCCCCGCCTCCTTCCCTCTTTTCTCCTAACGGGGCACACACGGGCGCCGTCTACCGTCAGTCTACAGTCGTGCCTCGGACGCCGACAGTTGAGAAGCGCGTTCACCCGAAAGGCTTGACGGCTGGAAGTGCTGCTCCGCCCATTTTTATTTTTATTTAAGGTCTCGTTTATTCCGAACTCGCGTGTGTACCTCAGTCATGGACAGGATTAGGGAGGGGGGGGGGCGGACCAGGTCTGGAGTCTGCCTGCCCTGGACGACCGCCAGGGCTGGCCAGGGCTCCCTGCCCTGCCTGCCCCCCGTCCAGTCCCAGCCGGTTGAGCGATGCAAAGTTTCCACGCCAGTGGCTCCCTCCGCATCTCTCTCTCTCTCTCTCTCTCTCTCTCTCTCTCTCTCCGACTCACTCTCCCCCACCTCTTTTCTGACCTGACGCTTATATGGAGCCGCGGACTGCATTGGGATCAACGCAAACAAACAAACAAACCGCGGAGACGGATTGGCGCTACGGAGCTGTGCGTCTGCGTTGTGGGAAGGAAAGATGAATTCGGAAACAGTCATTTTCGGCTTGCTGTGCACGCTCGCTGCACTTACCTGCCCACCCTCCCCTCCTCCAGCACAACGGCCGCGTCGGATGGGGCCGGTAGGCGGCCCCCGCTCCTGGATGCGCGCGCAGTGCGGGCTGGCCTACCCCCGCGTTCGCAGGCGCCCGACTGCGCCCGACTACCAACACCTGGCCGCCTGGAGGGAGCCTCCAGCCGTTGGCGGAACGCGGCCGGGAGAACTCTACGGATATTACATTATTCATATTATTTTATATTTTAGACATGTCGAAGGGTTACGTAAAATGATTGTGGACGGCGTTTTGTCGTTACGACCCTCCGGTGAGCTGATCCCTGTGCTGCGGCGGCGCGTGCGAGACAAGTGGGGCGGGGCCGCGCCGAGCCGACCAGTGCAGCCCTACACACACGTGGGGGGCGGCCGGGGCGGAGAGGGGGAGGTTTGGGACCCTTTCGGGGCACCGCAACCCTACCCCCACCTCAAGTCAGTCCCAGTCACCCCGACCGAGGAAATGCTGCGGGGCTGCTTGCAAGGAAAATAATAAACAAATTCTAAAACCAAAGAAAATAAAATTAAAAAAATAAAATCAGATATTAATTGAGTTCTTGTGCTGATCGGGAAAGGTGCATTGGATGAGATGGCGGCTGCAGTGCTTATGTAACGTGAGGTAGGCGCGCCGAGCTGGCGCTGCTAGCGTGCGCACGCAACACACACACACACACACACACACACACACCACCGCTCACGTCTATCCTCCATCCTTCACGGGCATCAGCTGTCAGGGGGCGACTGGGCGGGCGGCGTTGAGACCTGACCGTACAGAGACCGGAGGGGGCACCGTAAGGCCTGGACCTGGAGGCACGACGGCAGCTAACCCATCCCGGAGGAGACCTCAACGCGAGTCCATGATCAAGTTCGGCACGGGGCACTGCACGGCGGTCGACGTTAGGCGCGTCTGGCTCCCCCCCTCCCCTCCCTCCGGCCCTCCCCCGCCATCGCCACCCGCCCTCGTCCCCCCCAGGATAGGGAACCCGACGGGACGGGAAGTAGTGGGGGGCTTTGGTCAAGCCGGTTGAGGCGCGCTGCATACGTGGGGCACCACAGGACGCAGCGAGGGACGGTGGCGGCGTGTGTGTGTGTGTGTGTGTGTGTGTGTGTGTGTGTGTGCGCCCGGCGTCCCCCGGCACACCGGTGGCGCACACAGATGGCCGGCCTGACCACGCCACTCAATCCAGGATCACCTCTCGCCAAGAACTAACCGCGGCACGGGACACCGGCCCGAACCCTCCCCAGTGGCAGAGTTCCGCCCGGAGAGCAGGCAGAAAGCGGCCAACACGCACACACACACGCATAGTGAATCGTGGCTAACTCCGCTAGCTGCCTACTAGGCTCCCTCCAGCACCTTCCTCCTCCCCGATCCAGAGATCTCCAAAAATATTGTTTCCTATGAATGAAAAGTTGTACAACTGATGATTTTTCTCGTGCTCGTGGCAGAGTCAGCCAGAGGCAGCCTAGTCGCTGACCATGGCTACGGAGCGGACCCCGCTGCGCACGGGCCCCCCGTCCGGGCCCGGGGCGTACGACCAGGCGGCGCCCACCTATGTCTTCATGACCAACCCGGGCCGGGCGCACCGCAACAAGATACGCCAGTTCCAGTGCTGTGTCTGCGCCGCCATCCTGTACGTATACCCGGCCCCCGGCTCCCAAACGCGTCCCACGACGTGCACCACGATGACGCGTCCCTCCATTCCAGGGGCATCTTCGTCATGGCGCTGGTCATCACGATATCCTACTCGGTCGAGCACGACGACATCGACAACAACCGGACGACGCCGGAGCCCCCGACGACGACGACGGCGCTACCCCCCGCCAACGGGACGCTGCAGCTGCTGCTGGGCAGCTCGTGGCCGAAGCCAGGTGAGGGAGGCCGAGCCCCGAGCCCCAGGACCCCGGCGGCGCGCAGCGCCCTGCCGCCCACGCCGTCAGGCCCATCGAGACTCCCCGCTTGTTGCAGACGCGGCCCCGCCGCCGTGGCCCGGGCCCCAGCCGGACGAGGCGGCCCTGCAGCGCGCCGTGGCCCAGGGCCGCGAGCAGCTCGCCGCCCGCGCCACCCTCGAGGCCACCATGACCCCTCTGCAGCGCGACACGCCGGCGTACCGCGCCAACCAGGCCGTCCACACGAGGCCCGAGGCCACCGCCATGGCGCAGCGCGCCCTCCTGGAGGAGGAGGCCACCAAGCAGCTGCTGAGCGGGTGAGTGCTCAGAGGCGTCCGGCGGGGGAAGCCGCGAGGTGAGAGGGGTGAGAGCCGGGTATACGGAGAGTAGGAAAACCCTTCTTGATCTCTCGGCAAGCCGCAGCAGGAAGTCGCCAGCCAGGTGTGACAGAGTGACGGAAATCGAAACAGATATCTCTGTCTCTCTCTCTCGCTCACACTCCGTTTCACTCCCCCCCCCCCTTTCCATCTGAATCCGCGGTGTGTGTGACAGAGCGCGCGCGCGAGAGAGAGAGAGAGCAGGGGGGGGGGGGGGTGCGTGTGAAGCCCCACGGTGTTCCCGAGGGGTGCCTAGGCCAGCAGCGTGCGTGTCCTTCGGTGTCCTTCGGCGCCTTCCGCCCGCACGGCGCACGTGCCACTGCCTGCTGCTGCCTCCGTGCGCCGTTTCACTTTTCCCGATGGGAAGGCCGCGGCCCACGCAATAAGCCAACACCTTTAACATCGGGGCCGCAGAGGGCTGCGCAGTGCTGGGGGATGTGTGACGGGCCCTCCTGCCTGCAGGTCGGCGCCGCAGCTGTCCGCCACAGCCGCGGCGGGTCGGGGGCCGCGCCTCCGCTCCGCGGCGGCGGACGCCGGCTCGGAGGACGCGGCGTGCGCCGACGACGGCCTGCCGCTGCCGTGCCCGTCGACGCCCTACCGCAGCGCGGACGGCACCTGCAACAACGTGGACCACCCCAGGTCGTGGGGCGTGGCCATGCGGCCCTTCCGGCGCGCGCTGCCCCCCGCCTACCTGGACGGCGTGTCCGAGCCGCGCGGCGTGCTGCAGGGGCTGCCCTCCGCCCGGGAGGTGTCCCTGGGCGTGCACCGCCCCCTCTACCGCAACGACCCGGACTTCACCGTCATGCTCGCCGTCTGGGGCCAGTTCATCGACCACGACATCACGGCCACCGCGCTCTCGCAGGTGGGCTGCGACGTGCCGGGCATGCGGACGCCGTCCCGCCTGGTCCCGCCGCGGCCAGGTGCTCGGCGGGACTGCCTGCCCGTCGGGCGTCGCCCCCGGGGCCCCGGCCGGCCGTTGTCCCTGACCCTCTCGTGTCGCAGGCCGCGGACGGCAGCGCCATCTCCTGCTGCGACGTGGACCCCGCACAGCAGCACCCGGAGTGCTTCCCCGTGCGTCTGGCCCCCGGCGACCCCTACTACCACAAGTACAACGTGACCTGCATGGAGTTCGTGCGGTCCGCGCCCGCACCCACCTGCAGCCTCGGCCAGCGAGAGCAGCTCAATCAGGTGCGTGACATGTTGCAGACGGTGGTGTCCCCCTCCCCACAGGGAGGGACGGGGAAGATCTTCACCGGTACCACACATCTCACTTTATTAGGGGGAGACGTATCTCGACTCCTCCTTCCAAAAAATTAACATGCGTTCAGGCACACGTAGCACTCGAACGGTTTCTCTCAGGGTGCCCCGCGCGCGGCTGGGAAGTCATGCCCGGCCGACAGAAACGTTCCGCGCGAGCGAAGGACGGACGTACGCTCCGAGCGCCATCTCTCGGCCGGCGCCCGAAACAGTCAGGGAACGCAGGCACTCGTACTCATCGGAGACAGGGAGAGAGAGAGAGAGAGAGAGAGAGAGAGAGAAAGAGAGAGAGTTTTTTTTAGTTTTTAGCATAATTTATTTGGGGGATAAAAATTTATAAAGAGGGCCAGGAATGAGGAAATTTTGTTATAATTTTGATGATGCGTGCAGTGTGAAAATGTTTGCCTAGAAATAAATTTTGTGTGTGATGCTAAAAAGTGTGAAAAATGTTTGGCCTAAATGCCATAAACTTTAATTTTAAATTTGACATAAAAAGGAAATAGAGAGGGGGGGGGAGGGGATTAGGGAGTGAGAGGGAGAGAGTTTGAGACAGCCAGTGGCAGAAACAGAGAGACATACTCTCTCTAATGGCTCGCGGTCGCCGTGTACCTTAACCCCTGTAACGACTTTGCGGTGGGCTGAGGCTTGCAGCCCGCGGGCCCCAGCCAGCGACCAGAAGCACGAACCCCACTGCGTTTTGTAGAGGCAAATGTCCAACATTGCTGATTTTATTACGGCAGACGTATCTCGACCACCCTTTTCAACAATACACTACACCACGGTACGCACCGCTGATGGCGCGATCTCGGATAAGTTGAGCGGTGTGCTCAGGTCTTATAATCATGGACCAACAGAAACGCGCAGCGCGAGCGAAGAGCGACCGTCTGCTCCCAGCGCCATCTAGCGGGATCTGCCTGACTAGAGAGAGGGAGAGAGAGAGAGAGAGAGGGGGGGGGGGAGAGCTGAAAGCGCGTTTCTTTCGAAGTGCGGATCACTGCACACTGTGCACATAGCTCGCCAGACGCACGTCCGCAGTACCCCGTGGTGGCCTGTGCCGCCTATGTGCCCCCAGGCCTCGTCGTACCTGGACGCCTCGGTGGTGTACGGGCCCTCGTCGGAGCTGATGAAGTCGTTGCGTGAGGACCCCACCCACCTGACGGAGGACCGCGACGGCAACGCCGCGGTCAGGTCGTCCGCCGGCCGCCTCAAGATGACCCTCAGCCCGGACGGCAGGGAGCTGCTGCCCGTCAGCGAGGACCCGGCCGACGGCTGTAACCGGCAGGAGATGAACGACCGCGGCCGCTACTGCTTCAAGTCGGGCGACGGCCGCGCCAACGAGAACCTCCACCTGACGACCATGCACCTGCTGCTGGCGCGGCAGCACAACCGCCTGGCCGCCTCCCTGCAGAGCATGAACCCGCAGTGGAGCGACGAGCGCGTCTTCCAGGAGGCCCGGCGGATCGTGGCGGCCCAGATGCAGCACGTGACGTACAACGAGTTCCTGCCCGTCATCCTCGGTGGGTGCACGCGCTCCGGGTGCCTCCGGCCTGCGGCCCCCGCCCTCTCCTTTGCATGCACATGTTTTTTCAATTTAACTTTCGCCGTCCGCGTCCTGCAGGGCCGCGCATGATGGAGCAGATGGACCTGAACCCCAAGGCGGCGGGCTACGACACCTCGTACGACCCGGCCGTGGACGCGACCATCGCCAACTCGTTCGCCGCCTCCTCGTTCCGGTTCGCGCACACGCTGCTCCCCGGCCTGCTCAAGCTGATCGGCAACGACACCTCGAGCCCCGAGTACGTCGAGCTGCACCAGATGCTGTTCGACCCCTACAGCCTGTACTCGCGGGAGGGCGCGGACCGGGCGCTGCGCGGCGCCATGGACACCAGCGTCGAGAAGGCCGACAACTACTTCAACGCCGAGGTCAGTGACAGGGACGGGCGCGTGACGTTCCGGGTTGCTGTTGCTTCGCGGCCCCGACGTTGATGAAGGCCGAGCGCGACTGTCCTCGCCTTAACGTCGGCTCCGTGGACAGGTGACGACGAAGCTGTTCGCGCCGCGCTCCATCGGCCGGGGCTCGTCGGGCCAGCCGGCGTGCGGCCTGGACCTGGTGTCGCTGAACGTGCAGCGGGGCCGCGACCACGGCCTGCAGCCCTACCCGGCCTGGCGAGAGCACTGCGGCTTCCCGAGGCCCGCCTCCTGGGAGGACCTGGGCGGCGTCGTGGACCAGGAGTCCCTGCAGCGCATGAAGCAGATCTACAAGTGAGGCGCCCGCCAGACCACCGCGGCGCGCGGCCCGCGGCGCGGCCACCCGATAGGCTTCTCGACCAACGGCGCGTTTTGTGCTGCACACAGGTCGGTCGACGACGTGGACGTGTACACGGGCGCCCTGTCCGAGTACCCCGTCGAGACGGGACTCCTGGGCGGGACCCTCACGTGCCTCCTGGGCGACCAGTTCGTCCGGCTCAAGCGCGGGGACCGATTCTGGTACGAGACGGACCAGCAGCCGCAGGCCTTCACGCCGGGTAAGTGGCAACCGCGACCGGTGCACTGCACGCGTGCTGTGCGGGCCGGCCTATCCTAGCATTCACAGGCGCTCGGCCGCACCCCACTCTCCTTCGTTTGAAGTGTGCTCCGCGGGCTCAAATGGCCGACACCATCTCATTTTATTTTTTTATTAATTTTTTTTTGCTTTCGAATCGCGCAGCTCAACTGGCGGAGATCCGCAAGACGTCGCTGGCCAGCATCATCTGCAGCACGTCCGACGGCGTGCACTCGGCGCAGCCCCGAGTGATGCGTCGCGCCCAGGGCGGCGCCAACAAGCGGGTGCCGTGCGCGCAGCTGCCGCGCACCAACCTGCGCGCCTGGGTGGAGCGCGACGGACGCTACGTCGTCCAGCGCGCCGACGCCCTCGCGGCCACCGGCCACGAGCCCCGCCACCAGGACAACGTCCCCGACGACCTGGTGCTCGTGGGCGCCGCCTCGTCGGCCGACACCGCCGGCCTCACGGCCACCGCAGGTACGAGAGGGGACGCGGGACGAGCTTCTTGTGTTGAAGGACGCTCGCTTTTAAACGGGAATCGGGCCTGGAGGATGGGGCTTTGAAGCCAGATCGGGTGACTGCTGCAACCGAGAGTGGACGGGGCTCATGCGGCCTGCCGGGGCGGAGACGCAGTCCCGGCGTATACCCGCAATGCAGTGCCAACACTTTTCAAATTTTGAATTTTGTTTCTGGGAGCAATGAGGTCAGGTTTGATAACGCTGATTGCTGTGCGTTTGACAGACTCGGTCGCCGAGGCGTCGCTGCCGTAAACACCACAAGGTCCCAGGTATTTTTTTTTTGTGTGGTAGAGTAGCACGGTGTGGAACCCAACGAGTTGTAGACTAGACCCGCACACACCCAGGGGTTGTTTTGGAGATGGAAACCTCTTCTAGAACGAATGTTTTGCTCGATTGTCCCTAATATATTTTGCTCCGTCTCTCTCGTCTGCTTCTGAAACCGACATGCGCCTTGTAGCACTTCTAGCCGAACGACTGTTTGACTCGCACGCCGGCTCGCGAGCTGCGCGCTCCCGCCGCCGGCGTCTAGTGTCCAGTGAGTTAGTGCGGCCGGGATCGGCATGCTTTTACTCATCTGTGCCTCCCAGTAACCGAGCCGCCCTGTCCAGAGGCAGGCGGGCCCCGCTTCGTGTCGTCTGCTGGCAGCGCACACCCAGGCCGGGGAGTGAGCCCCCTCTCCCTGCATCACTGCGACCGCTGCCCCCCCCCCCCCCCCCCCCCCGCCGGCGTTGGCCTGGCTGCCTACCTGCTGCCTACCGCGCGCGGCGCTCTCCTACCCACCCCGGTGCCGGTGGAGGGGTCTTTAACGGAGACGGCGTTCCGCTCTCGACTCATGCACTTCCCTTTGCCCTGCAGCCCGCGCGGTGCGCGTCGGAGCCCGTGTGACGTCCGGGTCCGTGACCACGTCATCGGGGGCCTCGCTGTGGTCGGGCGCCCTCCCCGCGCCCATCCCGACGCGCAGCTCCGGGACGTTCCTGGCGGGCGGCGTGGCCTGGGAAGGCTCGATCGTCGCGTCCGGCAGCACGGCCTCGCTCAGGGGCACCTTCGCCGTGGACGCCTTCTCGCCCGCGGCCGGCGCCGCCCCTCAGCCCGGCCAGAGGGTGGAGGGGCGCTTCGACATCGACCTCGACGTGCTGTGGGACTCGTCCAGCGACGGCAACATCGACCTGTCCGGCTCCTTCCGCAGCCCCGTGTACCTCCGCGCCGGGGACGGCCAGCACGACGGGCCCCTCGTCAGCCCCAAGGGGGAGGGCGGCCCTCTGGCCCCCGTCATCCTGCACGGCCGGCACGACGCCGACGGCACCTTCCTGTGGGACGGCAACGTCACGCTCGTCCTGCCTACCCTGGCCGAGGACAGCGTCCTTGACGACGACGACGTGTCTGAGGACGGCGACGCTCAGCAGCTGCTGTCCTCCGCGTACAGCTCCGGCCCTGCCGTCGCGCCCTCGTCCTCCCAGGTCCGCATCGTAGCTGAAGTGCTCTCCGGCAGCGTGACCGCCCAGGGTGACGGCGGCGCCCCGGTGACCTGGTGGGGCGGCTCTCTGCCCACGGACATCTCGACGTCACCATTCGACGCCCACAGCGCGGACGTGAGCCCCGCGGGGGCCTCCGTCAGCCTGGTGAAGCCCTCCGCGCGCCTTGACGGCGTCCTGTGGACCGCCACGGTGGCCGCGTCCTCACCAACCACCGCGCAGGTGTCCGGGACGTTCAAAGCGCCGCGCTTTGTGCACGGCAACTTCTCCGGCGCGGGGGTCCAGGTCGAGTGGTGGTCCGGAAGCTTTGCGCTCAATCTTCGCTTGCTGGGCCGAGTCGACGACGAGGTGGAGGGCGGCCTGGAGGCGCTGCTCGCCCCCAACCAGCAGTACACGTCGCGCCTGCTCTTCCAGGCGGACAGCCCATCCCACGCCGACCCGGCCGCCGAACCCCGCGCGCCGCTCGAACTGATGGCCGCCGCCCAGGAGGTGGCGGACGGCGCCGTGCCCGCCCCCGTCATCCTGAAGGGGGCGTTCTCCGCTGACGGCAAGTCGTTCTCCTGGTCCGGCAAAGCCACCCTGGTGCTGCCGCGGCCCGCCGGGGCCCCGCCGAGCCCCGCGGTGCAGATGCTGGGCCAGAAGAGGGCTCCGCACTGGGCGCGGCCGCGGCCACGTCTCCTCGCGCCGCCACCCCCCAGCGGGCCACGCCTCGTTGCCACCGTCAAGTCCGGCACCGTGAAGGCGGGCCCCCAGGGTCAGCCCGCCACCACGGTGTGGTCGGGGTCGTTCCCGGCGGCCATCCCCATGCCGCTGTTGGACTCCGTCCGGTCCTCGGACACACAGTCTGCCGCCGCGGAGGCCGGCGACAGCGCCCCGCTGTACGCGCACGGCCTCATCTGGAAGGGAAGGCTCTCCACGTCCGCGACGACGGCGATCCTCGTCGGCACGTTCTCAGCACCGCGTTTCCTGCACGCCCCGCGCGCCGACAATGCCACGGGCTTCGCCATCGAGTGGTGGGAGGGCAGCTTCGCCCTGGAGCTGGACCCTACCTGGACAGGGTCCCTGGACGGCGCCGTCGACTCGTCGGCCACCTATTCTTCCCCCGTGTACTTCAAGGGCGTGAGCAAGGCCGGCGCGGACGCCTCCCCCGGGCAAGCCGGGCAGCGGACCCCGCTGTCCGCGTTCGTGGCCGCCAGCCTGGAGCAGAGCGAGGGCGCCCTCAGGGCCCCCCTCATCCTGCAGGGCGCCTACTCCGCCGACCGCAGCCTCTTCCTCTGGTCAGGGGCCCTGGTGCTGGCGCTGCCTCGGCCCGCGCCGCCGCCCCCCGCCACGCCGCCTCTGCCGCCGCTGCAGGCCGCCCCAGGGGCCCCCGCTCCTCTGGCCGTGGCCGACAAGACCCCGACGGCCGTCCGGCGCATCGGCGTCCGCGTCACGTCGGGCAACATGTACGCGTACCCCGAGGGCGCCTGGTTCTGGCGCACCTGGTGGTCCGGCAACCTCCCGGCCTCGGTGCCGGTCCCTCTGTTCGACTCGTTCAAGTACGAGTACGCGCCTTACCCGACGGGGCCGCTGTACCACGCGTGCGGCGTGGACTGGACGGGCTCCATCACCGCCACGTCCCCGTCGACCGTCCGGATCCAGGGCAAGTTCAGCATGCCGCACTACCGCCACAGCCCCTCGGGGGTGGACATCACGTGGTACTACGGCACCTTCCTGTTCGAGGGCGACCTCCTCTGGAGCACCTCCCTGCAGGGCCTGGACGGCCTGGACGGCGTGTCGTTCTCTTCCCACCTCTACTTCAAGTCGCAGAAGCCGCTGCCCATCTCCAAGTACCCCGTCCGCAGCGCGCCGTCGGCCTCGGCGCTGCAGCAGTTCGTCGCGGACAGCGTGGGCTTCCAGGACGGCGCCGTCCGCGTCCCCATCGTGCTGGACGGCTCCTACTCCCCGGACCGGCACACGTTCTCATGGTCGGGAGACGCCGTCCTCAGTGTGCCGGAGCCCACCAGGCCGGCCCTGGCGCTGCAGGCCGGGGCCAAGACCGAGGTGAAGAAGGCCGACGCCACCAAGCCGGGCAAGCCTGCCAAACCGGCGCAGCCCCCCAAGCTGCGACTGATGGGGACAGTAGTGGGCGGGTCTGTTAACGCCACGTACGACAACTCCACCGAGACGGAGATCTGGTCCGGGGGGGTGCCCATGTGGCTGCCCAACCCCCTGTCCGGGCTGTCGTCCTGGGACCTGGACTCCACCATCAAGTGGTCCGGCACCCTCACCACGCTCGACAAGACCGGCAAGCTGGTGCAGCTGGACGGCGAGTTCTCGGCGCCGTACTACGAGCAGGGCGCCGACGGCGTCATCGAGCACGAGTGGAAGGGGACGTTCTCGGTGCAGCTGCGGAACATGTACACGTCCGTGACGCACCCGGAGCTGCTCAAGAGCAGCGTGAAGTACACCTCCAAGGTGGTGTTCGTGCCGCCCAAGGCGGCCGCCGGCTCGGCCTCGGACACGGCGCCGCAGCTGTTGCTCACCGACTCGCAGGGCCAGAACCTGGCCGTCATCGTGCTTCAGGGGCAGTACTGGTTCTGGTCGAAGAGCTGGTTCTGGTGGAACGGCGTCGCTTCCGTGGCCGTTCCTCTTGACGACGACAGCGGCGTCAACCCCAACGCCTACGCCAAGCCCGACAAGCAGATGGCGGTCACCAGGGTCATGGCCTCGGCCGGGAGCGCGAGCACAGGAACGACAAAAGTGGCCGTGGCCGTCGTGGAGGGAAAGGTGACAGCTCAGCGCTCGGACGGCACATCCCCGTCGACCTGGTGGTCCGGCGAGCTCCCCGCCACTATTCCGTCATCGCCGTTCGATGGCACGGCGTCCGACACCTCGACGCCGTTCAATCGATCCGGCGTGGGCCCCAATGGCGTCGCCCGCGGCGTGTCCTGGACAGGCTCCCTGCGGCCGCTGACCGATGCGGGCGACAACGGCGACGCCATCCTGGAGGGCTCGTTCCGTCTCCCCAGGTTCCTGCACCCGGCCGCCGGCAGCGGCAGCGGCTTCTCCATCGAGTGGTGGACGGGGATGGTCTCGCTGCGGCTGCGGGCCCTGGCCGGCTCCTCTCTCGCTGGAGTCTTGTCACAGACGGCTACCTATTCCTCCCCGGTCGTGTTCAAGGCCATGGAGGCCAACGAGAGCATCGCTTTGCTGCTGAAGCGGTCTGGCGGAGACAACGCCGACGTGGGCTTCGTGATGGCAAGCGACGCCGTCGCCCAGGGCGCGGACAGGCTCGTTGTCCTGCTGCAGGGCAGCTACAGCCCCGACCGCGCCACCTTCTCGTGGACGGGCAACGCCGTGCTGGAGTTGCCGGCATCGGCGTTCGCCCCCATCAAGAAGCAGCCTCTCCGACGACTCACGGCCTCGGCGGCGGACAAGCAGAAGGCCTCCACGGCGTCCGCCAGCTTCACCAAGATCGGTGCCGTCGTCACGTCGGGGACGGTGACCGCCGCCGAGGCCGGCGGGGTTCCAGCCTCCGTCTGGACGGGGACCCTCCCGGCCAGCCTCCCCAGCGGCGGCAGCGGCCCCGCCAGCATCCTATGGTCGGGATCACTCAAGCAGAGTTCGCCGACGTCGGCCACCCTGAGCGGCACCTTTACCACGGCGCTGCCGGGGGCGGACGCGAACGCGACTCTGGCGTGGTGGAGCGGGGACTTCACGCTGCAGCTGCAGCTCCTGTGGAACGCGTCGGTCGCGAACTGCATCCGGCCGGGCGTCAAGTACGTCACCCCCCTGTACTACCGATCCGCCAAGCAGCAGCAGTCACTGCCGCAGCGGGTGGCTTCCCTCGGACAGGAGCTCGCCAGCGGCGGCCAGCAGATCCTGGCGTTCTTGGACGGCGACTATTCCGCTGACAAGACCTCGTTCTTGTGGTCCGGCAAAGTATTCCTCTCCCTGCCGAAGGGCTGCGTCGCCTTCCCCAGCCCTGCCCCCGCACCTGCCCCCGCCCCGCTCACCCTCAAGGCTTCGGCTGCCGGGGGGGCCGCCGGAGGCGCCGGCCGTGTAGCAGTGGGCGCTGTGGTAGCGTCGGGCTGGGTCACGCCCAGCTTGTGGTCCGGCAGCCTGCCCGTCGCCGTCCCCGTGGCCGCTGTCCGGAGTCTGCGCCCGCTGTCCTGGACGGGCACCCTGGCCCGCGGCTCCGCGGGCACCGTGTCCGTCAAGGGCAAGTACGCTGCGCCGCAGTACAGCCACGACGGCGGCGTCCTCGCTGTCGACTGGATCGGCGGGGACTTCTCCTTCACGGCGCGCACCCTGTGGGACACGGGAGCCACCCTGGACGGCGCTCTCACCGGCACGGCCAACTACACTAGTGTCATCCACCTCCAGAACTCAGACCCGCTCCGCGCCCTGGAGGATGTGCAGGCCCGGGTGCCCGCCGTGTGGGATCGTATGATGGACGGCGCGAGCTCTCCGTCGGAGATCACCGCCACGGCCAAGAAGGTGCCCATCGTTCTGCAAGGGGAGTTCGCCCCGGGCGGTGCCACGTTCATGTGGTCCGGCGGGGTGCTCATAGGCCTCCCGGCGGCTGCGTGAGCCGCGTGTCTGCACTGCCCGACTCCCTTCTCAGAATAGTTAGTTAATTATCAAGTTGCAGCAGCATTGTAAGTCGTTTTAATAGGAAAGGGAGAAAATTAAATGTGATATTAAGAATTGACTTTGTATTCATTGCTTCACAGCTGCATCAAATTACTAAATGATTCTTTGTGCCATACAGAATTAGTCAACTATAAATAATGATACGTGTCTCTTTTAAAATTAAGTGATTGTAGCTATTTCTTGTGTTTTATTGTTGTATGAGACATTCTAACCGTGGTCACGTTACATGAGGTGGACAAGTACTATGACTCTTAATATATAAACGATTTTCGGTGATAAATTAGATAAGTTGGAATGATTTGTTAGGAACTTTTGTGTTCATATCTTACTACTATTGAATGTGATGGATTAAATAATTTATTGAAAATCGTATTTTAATTGGTATTGTTGTGTTAGCCTGGTATGTCGAAGACTCTAATATTGAATATTTCTTGACCAATATGTATTGCGAATTACATTGCTTTTGTCGTCTCACATTTAACTTTGTCGCTAAAACGTTCTGTCTTCTACACGCATGCCCCACTTGACAGTCCTGTGTTTCAAATATATGAATCCGTGTACAAAATTAGGGTAAATAAACCCCTTTACTCTAGTTGAATGGTTGCCTTTCCTGTGCTTTCAAGCTTACGTCTATTAAGTAAAAACCCATAGAGTAGACGTAAAGCATAGAAATGAGAGAAATCAGTAAAACATCAGCATCAGTGACAACACTCCCGAGGCGAAACAGTGGTGGACCTTCATCTCGTCCACGGATATCCGTGTTCACTCATCACAACGGAGAATCTTTCATTTTCTTTTCAAACGCGTTTGCTAGTTAGCCCTGAGTATCCAGCCCTCGCTCAGCCCGATGAGCTCCCGATGGAGGACGGAAGTTCCGCCGGACCCCAACCCAGAGGCCGGGGGAAGCACCCCGCGAGAGCTAACTCGTGGTCGGCTCTTCGTAACCTGGGACGAGAGGTAGGCAACCCCCGGGCATGTATACCGAGGGGTTGCCTACCTGCCGCCTACGGTTAGGTTGAATCGACCACGAATTAGCTCGCGCAGGGTGCTCCGTCCGGCCTTTGAATTGGGCTCCAACACGTTTTCCTACCTAGACGGTTTCAGAATTGGCGCGGTGGAGGCGAGGTTCTCCACGGCCTGCCAGGTCACAGACGACGTGTGTCAGTTCTGAAGGCGGTGCGGCATTGTACCAACCCAAAACCCAACCCACCGGCCAAACAAACAAAAAAGCTCCGACTCTAACCTGAACCAATCACCATCTGAAACCGAACGCACGAAGGAGAAGAGAAGAAGAGGAAATCTGGGAAGGAAAGGTGGAAAGGGTGAAGTTGGGTTGCGATGCAGTGAGACGAAGTGTCACTCGGAGTCACATTTCAACGCATTCATGATAAAGTCCATCAAGTCTTTCACGTCGTACTTCTTTCCGGGGGCTCAGGAAGACAAGCTGTAAGTTAATGTTTACTCGTGTTTCGGATTGAGTCGGTGGCGGCTCGGCAGGCTCGGCGACGGGCGGGACGCGGTGGAGTTCGTATTTTTTCAATGTTGTTGCTCCTAAATTGCCGGCTCCTGAAGTTCAAGTAAATTAGATTTGACGGCCGGATCGTTCTCAATCGGTTCTCGGACTGAATCGGCCAGATCATTGAGCTCTTCAAGCCTCTTTAATGTTGTAAGGTACTACGAACCCGGTGGCATAACCTGATTGCTCTAGAACGTCAGTTGTGCAGCGGAACTCTTCTCGTAGTAGTAATATATGTGCAGCTGCAGCTGCAGCTGTACGCATTCTGCGCGTCGTACTTTAGACTGATAGTAAATCGACTTCCGCACTTATCTGTTTCTGTCTCCGACAGACGGTTTGTAGTTGTAATGCAAGATGGTAGTCTTGGTGGCCTGCATTCGTTTCCCCTGTTGTAAGACTAGTCAGACGCTTAGTTTTATTTTGATACAATTATTTTTGATTTCAGGCCAGAAGAATCATCCACAATGTCGCCATCAGATACCTCTCAGACTGTGTATGTGTTATAGCAGTTTATCTTGTTCCGTTTTGTTGAAGTTCCTGCCTAATTGATATTTAAATTTCTCTCCTCCTCAACAGGGAATTTCAAGGAAATGACGATCAGCACAGTACGGAAATCTACAGCTCTGATGTTACAGTCATTCCAAGTGCGGGAAATCATGACAAGAGCAGCTCGCATGTCAAAACCAATAATATAGTTGATCACAGTTGGGATGTGCGATTTTATAAGGGGCAACTGCTAGCAGTGCACCTCTCTGGGAAGTTTATTGCATTTGGTATCCAAGGTGCTATCATTATTCAACCTTTTGCAAATATTGGTAACATATTGTTGGAGCATATTCTGTTATAATGATAAATTTGCTTTTCAGTTGTTTCCAAAAGTGAAAGCATGGTACGCATTGTTAATCGGCAGAATAACCATCGGTATTTATGCAAAGGCATCACTGGTGTCGTTCAGGACATTGCCTTTGCACACATTGCCTCTCAAGTCATCCTTGGAATTGTTGATGAAGCAGGAACACTGTTTGTGTACCGCATTGAAGACACCCCAAATGCTTTGCAGTATCCTTTATATAAGAATTCTTCCGATTTTGACTTACGTTCACCCCATTTTGTGTGCTGTAACCATGTAATATATCCTTAACCATATCAAAGGACACAGTTGATTCTTCATGTTTCTCAAAAGATTGATCCCAAACCAACTGGCTTAATTCACCGCCTCATCTGGTGTCCTTACATCCCTGACGAAGATTCTGATGCAAAGGATCCTGAGGATGAAGAAGTTGCCAACATGCTAGTTGTGACACATGGTTCAAGAGTTCGTATCCAATTTTGTTTTTTCTACATGTGCTATACTATGTGTCCCATTTACCCCATGCAATGGGTGCTGGAACTTTAACACCTGGTATATTTATTCAAGAGCTTTCATCGAAACATTGTATTTGTTTTGCAGGCAGAAATATGGAATGTTGAGATGGTTGTTAAGAAGCATGGTATGGACAAAGAGCTTCACCCTGAAGACGTTATAGAGGGCTTGCTTTGTTTGAACCATCACGAAATGGATATTGTTGATGCTGCATTTTCACCTGATGGAACAGCTCTGGCAACTGCAAGCTTAGATGGTTACGTGAAGTTCTTTCAGGTATTTCTTTTATTTTATGAAATTGTGGCATTTATATGATGTATACTTTCTATCTTGGCACATGGGAACCTCTTGTTTGCGTAGGTGTATATGCAAGGTTCGGAGGAGCCACGGTGCCTTCACATGTGGCAGCCTCATGAGGGCAAACCATTGTCATCGCTTTTCTTCCTTGACAACCATCGTTCTCATACGTCAGAGCAAGTATCATCGTGGTTGTTATAATTATATTTGGTCAATAATGAGAAAATTTAATCTGTTGTGTGTTCCTTTAGGACACAGTTCTGGAAATTTGTCTTGACTGGCTCAGAAAACAATTCAGAATTGAAAATTTGGTCGTGTGAGACATGGTCATGCCTTCAAACTATATGCTTCACCTCAAATCGGACATCCCCAGTTCCCAGTTCCATAAGTTTGAAAGCTGGCATTGACCTGTCTGCAGATTTCATTATGCTTTCTGATATAAACAACAGGGTAAGTTTTGTATTCTTCTGTTAAAACCATTGGCCTGGCTGTCATCTATACTTCTACTTTTATGTCAGGTGTTGTATGTGCTTCAACTTGAGAAGGAAAACTCAGCTCGAGTGTGTGCTGTGTCTGAATTCTTACTGCCCAACCCTATCCTTAGTTTTGGTATAGTGGATGCTGGAATTCGAAGTGTCAAAAGTCACCATGATGTTACAAGTGACCTGGAGACTGATCTTATGGATAATAAGATTGTAGATGAAGATGACGATGATGATGATGATTATGCAGGTTTGTTTTCAATTCAATGGGGAACATTGTCATATATGTAGCTGTAGCAAAATCTGGTGTCTGGTGCAGTGACGCCATTAATATGCTCAAAATTTTTTTCTAGGAGAGGAGGACGATGAGAATTCACTGCAAGTCGTTGTACGTATGTATGTTGTCCACCCAAAATCCCTCAGAGGATGTATTATTTCGTTTGACCCTCCCTGTACTGCAAAGAAAACGCTGAGTATTTACTCGGAAGACAATTTAGGTAAGCTGCACTGCAAGTTTGTAGTTTCTATATTAAATTATTTCTGTTTCCTGGTGTGTATCAAATTTGTTGGGTTTGTAAATTGGAAAAAAAAAACAACAGTAGATTTTATTGCAAACTCCAGGGTATTTCCTGTTCAACACTGCTGCAGAAGTGTTGGTCCTCCTATTGACCTCAGTAGATTGGGATATCAGTCGTACTTATTAACAAACTTTTTACCATTATTCTTTCATATTACTAACCTCCTTTGGTGTATTTCTAGGCAAAGATTCTCCTGAGTATCAACCTCATTTGATTAAAGGTAATGTTTAAATTATCGGTGACCATGCATGTTGATCAATTGTTGGTTTAAGCAATTTCTGCACGAACCCTACTTCAGAATTCCACTTTATAAACACATCCCCATTAGTTTCTCCAGCTGTTTCAGAGCAATAAGTTTATCTTATATCCATTCTCTAGTGTTGCTGTTCATATGTTTGAATCGCATCGATTGTTTGAGTCTTATTGTTAATCTTTAATCATTGTCATTCTGCTCCAACTTGACAAACTCTGGTCTTAGTTTTGGCGCTGTCTTATGTTTAACTTTAGCTGAGCACTTTTTAAACTTTACTGATCTTGCTTCAGCATTCCCAGAAGGATTGTCAGATGTCACAGAGAACTGTGTTGATGAGGCAAGTGGGAACCAAGCATCTGTGACTTCTACGTTGGCTCTGGCTGGAACTGAAACCACAAGTAGTATAACGCCTCTTCCTGAGCTTCGTCAATCCTCTGAGCCAAAGTGTCTCAACAACCTCATGACTCCAGATGACTTCAGTTCCTCCACAGAGAAAATTGAAGTAGATGTTTCCAAAGGCAGTCCATTGCTGCCCGTAAGTACCCAATATTTGATGCCATGTTGAAATGAATACATTTTAATGTATCCTCCTCTTTCTATACCTTTTCGATTTCTATTTCTTGCTGTATTCCAATTTAAAAAGCATAGTATTCAATCCTTGTGGTTTGTAAGTTGTGATTTTGTGGACTATTTATGTAGCAAACTCTCATGCTGTGTCTTGTGTGACACAGGTGAGCGAGCACTTAGGAGCACAATTAGGTGACTTGCCTGCTGAGAAAACCAGACAGCAAGCTGATCCGTCATCCAAACTTGATGCTGCAATTAGCAGGAAGGCGAAAGGGAAAAGCAATGGAAAAGCCATGGTAATTCAATTTTAAATGGGATCACTTGGCTGTAAAGGTTTTGAAATTGTAGCAATTGTTTGCTTGTTGTTTGTAATGTAGTAGTTACACCACTGTTCCTTTTTTTTTTTTTTTTTTGTATTTTGTGGATGCATTGCATCTGATAATTTTCTTGCTTTCATCCCTTGGATAACTTTTTTTTTTTTTAATTTGAACTTGGCTTTCTTCATAAATAGCATGTGAATATGTACAGTTTAAAAGCACTGTTCATAATGTTCCATACTTCTAACCTATCTACAATTTTTTTCTGTACTTTGGCGTTTCTTATGTTTACACATTCAAAGATATTTGTGTTATCATAGAAAGAAGACCCTACACTATCTCTTTTCCTCCTTGGCTGTATTCTTTTCTTTCTGTAATATGTTGTGTATTCTGTTTAGTGAGCATGATACCTCCAAGAAATCTGCCTGACCTGTTATTTTCTTTGTCTGTATCTGTGTAACTGTTTTGTGTGATGTTCAGGTGGATACTTGTCTGGCGAGGAAGCGTGAGCCCACAGCAAGTGGTGGCAGTAGTCCTAGTCGGGAGGTTGAGGAAATTCTCTCTCATGGCAGTTCGGATTGTCCATCTAGTACTTTGTCATTCAATTTCCAAAACACTGCTGTGCCAGAAGACTCATCTATGTAAGTTCAGTTCTACTGCCGCATTGTGTTACTACCTCTTAATGATTTTTGAGAATGATGGGGAGTTACAGTGATGTTTCTTTGTTTTGCAGTATAAAGACAGAGACCTGTCTTGTCCCCGAGTCAGTTAGTGAAAGCAATCCCCTTATATTTCCAAACAGTGCCTGTACACAAATACCCTTGGGTCTCCCTAGCTCCCTTCAGGTATCTACCATTGCTTCCACTACTAGTGCGTTGCAAGCAGTTGTTGCCGCTGCTCAAGAAAAGCAGCCAGTTATGGTCACAGCTGAACAGCTGGAGAAGCAACAAACACAATGGAGTCGTGTTGACATGCTTCTAGAAACCTTGCAGCAGCAACAAAGTGAAATAAAGGTAAATTGGAGTAGATATATGAAATAGCAAATGCAAAGAATGCCCCCCCCCCCCCCCCCACCACCACCACATTTGTTTATTTTTATATCAAATCTTTTTCCAGATCTTGAGGCAAGAATTGAGCTCCTTGCGGCTTGTTCAGACAGCTTCAACGGAGCCATTAGTAAGTGAACAAATTCAGTCTCTTCTGCTCTCTCAACAAAAACAACTGGAAATGAGCATTCAGAATGCCATTCAAAACGCCCTTCAAAATTCGGTCCAAAATTTGCTGCGGGCTAGAGACCAGCAAGAAACCCAACGACATGAAACCCTCATGTCTGTTATATCCCAAACAGTTAGTAATATTGTCACTTCCCAATTGCCGTCTCTCATCTCCCAAGAAATACAGTCTGAGGTTGTTCCACGTAAGTTTGCGAAAGTTGTAACATGATGCTAAAGTGAATTTTGGACAACCTTGCTTATTGTGTGTGATCTTCTGTGTTTAGTTGTAAGAAATAATGTTCAACAAATGAAGCAACAAGTTGCCACTGAAGTGGCAACCAAACTTGCTGCAACGGATCAGTTAATGAAGGACAATTTAGCAAAGCTTGTTACAAACAAGGTAGGAACATAATTTATTATTGTGCAGTACTGTAATGATTAACTGGTTATATTTACAATATGTATTCCTTTCTAGTCTTTTGTGGACAACTTGACTCAGTCACTTTTGGTGATGGCACAGCCTTCTCTACAAAATCTGTACAAAGAATCATTTGGAACGTTGGTTCCTGCCATGGAAAAAGTTACCCAGAGTATGTTCCATCAAATTAATAGCTCTTTCCTTAAAGGGACCCAAGAATGTAGGTTTTAAATTATTTTGTTTTAATAACATATACACACATATTTAGTCCTAGTCATTTTAAAGTTTTGTTGAAATTGTAAATTTTAGATATGCAGTATGTTGATGGAACTGCTGAAAAGCAGAGGAGGCAAACTGAAAGAGCCCAAGAAATGTTAATACAGCTGCAGTCGGTTGCTGATTCGATGCAGGTGGCTCATGAGCAACAGACTCATTTACTTAAGAGCACTGTGGAAAACCAACTTCAAAGACTGCAAAGCAGGTGGGGTTGCTTAGAATTTTTGTGGGCTTGTGAATATTTGAACTTTGTCATTAATACTCTTCTTGACTGTTCCATGCACACAGCCTAGTGGAAAAATTAAACAAATCAGTTGGTGACACAGTAAAAGGAAATCTTGCCCAAGGTTTCAAGCAACAAAAAGCTGTAATTGAGGAAAGTGTTTTGACCAGTCTCACTGCTGCTCGCTCGAGAGCAGTGAGTCCGGCCCACTCTGTCAGTGATTATGCCAGCATGGAGCGACGTGTCTTCAACTTTATTCAAGAAAGAGACTTCAATGCAGCCTTCCAGCAGGTAAAATTTTACTGGTTGTGTGATTTGTTTTCTGTTTTTCTTTTTCAGTAACCAAGTTAGCTTTGATACAACTTTTATTTTTGTTTTAGGCGCTCTCCGCATCAAGTATTGCTCTTGTGCTTGCTGTTTGTGAACGTGTGGATCCCCATGAAGTGTTTTCATGCCAGCCTTGCCCATTGAAACAAAATGTTCTGCTGTCACTGATTCAGCAGCTGTCGGTAGATCTAAATGATCATACGGAGCTCAAGAGAAGGTATGGGTGGTTTCCATTGCTGTTAAATTTGCACTGTGTTTCGATAAGTTGTTTTTATCACGAGATACATCTGTGTTTCAGGTACCTAGAGGAAGCTCTCATGAGCCTTGATGCCTCTGATTCAGATGTACGCAAACATTTGTATATCATAAGCAAACTGCAAGAACAGTTGCTGGCGTTTATGAGTGCCCATCCAGCCTCACCGATAACTAGACAAATGAAAATGTTGTACATGGTCACATCAACTTTAGTCTCTCCCACTTCACCTTAAATATGGCTGTGTTCTATTTGGGGCAACAACTTCATTTATAAAAGCAGTCTACATTCTTTGTAGAAACACACATGGTTTCTTAAAATTTGTGAATTGATCTCGATTTGCACATTTTCCTGTCAGGAAATTGGTATCTCTGACTAATGTGGACATTCATCAACCAAGATGTGACTTACAAAAATCATTAATGTATTTTAATCAATATAAGTAACTTATATTTCTTGTCTGTATTTTGGTGTTTCATGATCGGTCATTTCTTGCTTTTGTGTGGTTGCTGGATTCTTTTTTCCTCAGATCAGTGCCTCAAGTTGGTGCTTTGTTTTATTTGGCTCCAAGTCAGTGTTTGTCATCGAGTTACGCACACCTATTCATGGTTTTCATTTAACTAAACTCACAGCATGTGCTGTTCAAAGGTATTTTAAGTTAAATACATTGTCTCTTTTAAACATTGTTGACATTTGTTTTGTTTTTTAATTCAAGGACGGCTGCAGGTGCATTATTTGCTTATGCTGCTGTAAGCTCAAATTATGTTTCGTTTATCCCCCAAATAAATTTTACCCACAATTTCTTTTATTTTTGTCCTCTTGACTGCTTTATCAATTTCAAAGTTAATATTTGGTAGATGCTCAGCGTGAAAAGTAGTTTTCTTCCCTATGTGTTGAAAGACCATGAATTGCAAAGAATCATCTTCCACAAATATCAATAATCCAATTAAACAAAAAATGTATTCAATAAAAAAAAAATTAAAAACCTCATCATGTAACCATTTCCTTCTGTAATTTATTTAGGGACCTGCGATTGGAGCCTAGGTGATAAGATTAGGTGCCTTTCTAAGGCGCAAGAACGGCAACTGTAAGATAATTAAGTTAGTGTAGTACAATGTAAGAAATGAGGACTTAAAGGACACCCGTTGAGATATGGACTGTGCCTGTGTTCTATGGCGAAAGCATGAAGGAGAAGTTCATTCATGTGCTTTAGGAGACGTGAAAAGATTTGTCCTGGAGGTGCGTACGCATATAATAAACTTCGATTATCATGGGGAGTATGCCATTCGCTTTTTCTTCCGCTCCGGGGCTGGAATTAAATCTTACCATATTCACACCATTATAAACTGCACATTTCTTTTGATTTTTATGACCCAAAAGCCGGGGTGTGGCTGAAAGCTGTACAAAGCTAACTGAGTGTGTCCACCCCTCTCCTGTGACATTGTGCTAAGGCAGCCGGCAGCGTCTCGCGAGGCGACGAAGCGTCTGAGCGCCGTCGCCGTCAGCTTTTGCTGGGGGAGTGAGCCCTATCTGAAGGTGTGATGTGTCTTAGTGTCGTGGCGGTTTGTAGCCGTGCACAAACAACTCCCCTCTTGCCATTCCCTGAAACCGTGGTGCGGATCATAATTATGTTAATACGGTAATTGCACAAGTGAAATAAGACTGGGTTCTCAAAAGTAACATAGTGTTAAGGCATAGACCATAAGATGCAAAGTGAACTAATCATGTCTTGTAAATAGACAATCATGTAATTTTCTTTTCTGTACATATATAGGAAAAATAAATTGAACATACAAATGATTCAAGTTTAATACATATCATGGCGTTTCAAGCAGACTTCATCCGCTGAACTTCTTCTTTAACATGTTGAGGAATTTTGATCCGTTTGCGTCTCTTCTTCTTTTCAATACCAGAACCAGCAGCTTGGGATTGGTTTGGGACCAAGTTAGATTTCTTCTGCTTCTTCTTGCATGCCAAAGGATTGGGACCCCCTTTCCGTTTTTTCTTATTGGAAGCAGGTTCAGTGTTAGGTTTTATTCCCAATTCCTCCTCTTTGAGTTTTGCTAACTGGGCCTCTTCGTACTTACTAATACCACACCTAGAGAGGAGTCGACATTCCTCAGAAAAACTTCAAATAACACAAAACAACAACAAACAGTTGAAAAACTTACACAGCATTAGTTGCTTTTGTGGCAGCCTTCAGACTCTCTTCTGCAGGTTGCTCAAGTGTAGGGGCTTTGTTGTGGAAATACAGTAGAGGAACCGCAGGCACGGACCTTATGGACTTTTGAAGGTCTCTGTCTTGCGTTGCAAAAATATACCTACAACATTAAATTAAGAAACTAACTTGTTATTTTGTCTTAAAATACTGATACACACCTGACCAAAACTATGGATAAAAGCAGAATATGTAAACAGCAACATACCTATCTGAGTTAGAAGAGCCAATCACAGACTGCAGACATCTACTACCTGTTAATGGCTTTTTGTGTCCACAAGGGTGTACCGGGAACTTTTTTAAAATTAACATAGCCCCGAAAAGACTTTTCCCTATGATTCAAAAACTATTATAACGCAACAATTGACAGCACGGGGACACTAAACTGAATAATAATTCCACTGTAAATGCTCACCTAACTTCTCTGTTTCCAACACAATACATGGTGTTGTGAGAAGACTAATATCCTCACCTATATAAATCTTCAGCTGATGCAAAATATCCAATTGGTCCTGCAGGTATAAATCACCATTTTAAGCATAGGACAACACACACACTCATCCCGCAACAAAGTGTGGTGTGAGGTTAACATACCTTGAGAGCGGCAGAACACACCGTTCCGTCAACGAGCACTCGAAAAGGCTTTCTAAAACCGAAATTGTTAACATAAAAAGACAAGTTTTTCTGGATACGTTTCAACCGAGTGATTCTCATGATGGCAAATTGTTAAGTTTCGTGAAAGAAAATGTGACACTTCGGATTCTGTTTTTGTTGTTCAGCTTCAAGGTGGATTAATGGGGAGGTGGCGGCACTACCGCGCCCCCACAGATAAGGGAAGGTAGAACCAGATGGGCAAGTAGAAGGGGGCACCCGAAGCGCTGCTGCACTCGGGCCGGCTCGGCTCGGCTCCGGCTCCGCTGTGCTCGTCTCAGTGTGGCTCGGCTGGCACCGGCTGGCACCGGACATCCGGCCGGCGCATACCAGACGTGATACCATCCCACGACATAAAAAAATGCACATTTACACACTCCAGTATGCGCTTTTTTTTATTCGGCATTCGTCTAAATATTATTTTTAAAATATAATAATATTGTTTTATCATCGTTCGAACCAAGACTTGATCTATTTTCGGCAATCTGCGTTTGTGGACGGTCGGCCGGCCTGTGGTTGGTACCACCGTCAAACGCGTCACACACGTCTTGATTTTGACTGCACGACATTGGCCAACTTTTGGCTCGCTCCTTCGTATGAGCACCATGCATGCCTGATTGAAAGACCGAATACTTTGTAAATATATGTTGTAATTTTTAAAAAAGTTGTTGACTTGTAGTTGTAAATAGCGTCAGGTTAGTGCGAAAGTGTCAGGTTAGTGTCAGGTTAGCGTGGAGAGAAAGTGGTAAGGTAATAAGACATTTTATAAAGCAAGACCTTATGAACTGTAAGTACTGTAAGTGAAAAGAACCATAAGAGATGAGGGGCTACTTTAAATTTTTCAAGAAGTGGTACATAATTGATTTCGTTTCTCGCCCTGTAACCAACAGATAAAGTTTCAGAAATGGTAGGAAAGGGACAGCAACTTTCAAGAGCCTTAAAGCTGGAACACAAGGCTGGTTAGCACAGCGAGACCTACCCATTTCGTTCCACCGAGCCTCATTTTTCTGCCAAAATTTCAGATCACGCAACGATGAACCGTCTGTGGCAGTGGCAGCGAATTTGGTGATTTCAATGTTCTCTTCCTTCGTGTAATGTCTGAAAGAGAGGGAAAGCAAGGAGAGTTAAAAGTAGCACGCACATGAAGGAAAATCACAAGAAGCAGCACAAATCACAGAATAATGCGCAATGTTCACTCCGAGATAATTGGAAATAATGCTTACTTTCCTTTCTTGAAGGCCTTTGGAATCGAGGTTCCCGCTGGGCAATCTTTAAGGACAGACAAAAACAACCAGATTTTAGCAAACATTTGAACAAATCTAGATGGAACTCAAAACAGAAAGCAAAATGACACCAACCCTGCTCCAAAATGATCTTTTCTGCGCCGCTGCCGTGTAGCAACATTTCCTTTCTTTTTAAATCCCTCAGCTCGGTTCGCAGGTTAGCTATGATAAGATCTACCAGGACAAACAAAATCAACCAGATTTTAGGAAACAAATCAACAAATCTACATTGCTCTCAAAACAAAGCAAAATGACACCAACCTCTCTCCTCTAACGAGGCCTTTTGGACATTGTTAAGTTTGTCCGCAACCTCTAGCGCTTGTGTGGCTGCACAGAATTGGTCTTTCAGATCGTCGCACTTACTCTGGATTTTTTTTATTTGTTCCTCTATAAGGACAGCCAAAACAACCAGATTTTAGCAAACATATCAACATATCTACATTGAACTCAAAATAGAAAGCAAAATGACACAAACCCTGACTCACAGCTTGGTCTTGCACCGCAAGACCAAGTGCCTCCTCCTTTTGCATCGCTAGTAAATATTTGTGTTCGTTATCT
>JAPTSV010000775.1:0-25146 GCA_026979955.1 Megalurothrips usitatus
TGAAGTCGTAAAAAACTAACAGAGCCAGTTTCCTTTCGCCCCTATTGTTTCCCGGATATCTCCAGTTACCTTGAGTAGCGCAGAGGCTGTACTGTGGCCAGCTTTGAAGCCCGATTGGAGTGGGTTCAGAAGACCATTTGAGTTTAAGTAGCTGGCCGTTTGAGCATGAACAATCTTTTCTAAAAGTTTGCCAAGGATACATAGAAGGCTTACCGGGCGAAATTCTTTGAGCTGGGATGCTCCACGTTTCTTAGGTAAGGGTCTCACTTTGGCAATTTTCCATAAGTCGGGGATTACCCCATACTTATGAATGGTTAAAGATGTGCAGAATGGCTGGAGACAGTTCCACAATACAGTTCTTAATCATGAAAGATGTGATACAGTCCACACCACAGGCGTTGGAGCGAAGAGTGCGAACAGCTTGCAAAAGATCACTTGGGTATACATGATTAAAGTGGAATTTATCGTTAACAGGAACCTTAAGACTCTCGTACTTATCTTAAGCTGCCTGGATAGCTTCCACATCAGTAAGTGGTACGAAAACATAATGTTTGTTAAGGTCTTCTACATGTGGAAAGGTGAAAGAAGTATGGGCTTTGTTAGCCACGTCTAATTTTTTAGCGCCTGCCACATAGTCTTGGTTGAACTGGAGTTTGCCAGGAGGGTGCGAGCATGTCGCATTTTAGAATCCTTGATAAGAGTTTTGGTTTTATTTCTGTGAACTCTGTAAGTCTCCGAGTCCTCCGCACTCTTCGACGATTTACAACGACTGAAGGCTTCATCCCTCTTCTTGACAATACAATCTATCTCGTCATTAAACTATGGTTTCTGTGCACATTTCAGCTGGAAGGGCTTGATGGGGGCATGTTTATCATAGAGAGCAGTACAGGTACTATAAAAAAAACTCCACTTTGTCATTTATGTTACTCAGCTGATGCAGGTTCTCCCACGGCGCTTGCAGAATATCCGATTTAAGAGCATTTATATTACAGTTTTTAAAGTCCCTCCTTGTCACAAAAATGGCTTTACGTTTTGTAGGCCCAAACCTCAATACTGCATCAATTAAATCGTGTTTTGAAAGACCTGGCACTGGTGTTTAGGAGAAATAAACAAGGTAGGCGTACGCCAGACCGCGTCGTGCCGTAACAGGCTTCGCTCATCGCGAATCACTGTTCCGCCACTCCACGCCTGGCGTACACCTACCTTGGCCTGCCGGCGGCTGTCACCCGACGAGTAGGACCCTGCGGGGCTAGTTGGTGTGTGTGGCGCCCTGCGGGCGCAATTCCTGCGCCGTCAGTCTTGCAACGTCAGTGAACTGAACACCGAATGTTTGAGTGAAACGCCATATCACATAGGCATTTCCTGCGAGGCCAGAGACCGGAAGTAGGAAACATGATTTACTTCCGAACAGTAAAGAGTAGTATAAGAAATCGCATAATTACGGGTACTCTTCCGTTCTTGACCATCGCTGGAAACGCCTATTTAATGCTCAACAGATCAGGCCTACTCTACAATTTTCTGTCGGCCAATCTTAACGCAGCCCACTAAACCCCATAACCGACCGTATCGTCACCTGGCCTCAACTAACTTACCCTAACCTACCCCAGCCTCACCTACTCGAGCCCATCCTTACCTCGCCCAACCTACCCTAACCTCACCTACTCGAGCCCATCCTTACCTAGCCTAACCTACTCTAACCTCACCTACTCGAGCCTAACCTTCCCTAACCTTACCTACTCGAGCCTAACCTTCCCTGGCTTAACCTACCCTAACCTTACCTACTCCAGTCCATCCTACCCTAATCTAATAACCTACTCGAGCCCATATCAACATACACCAAACAAACAAACGGACCGCAGCCCAACCAAACCTGTCCTACCCCAGCCTCACCTTTCCCTGGCCCACTCGTGTCCGTAACCCCCGTCAATCTCGCTCCTTACTCCTGCGGCTTACTCATGTGTTACACCATCGTCAATTCTACAATCTAGTCCGATACTCTATGTATTTCCTAAATGAACACCCTGACTGCGTACCGAATTGACCAGCGACAATCTTGAGAATGGCGTATGCGGACTCCACAGGTTCTCCCGCGACTGTAAAAATAGCGACGACTATGAGTCGAATCTTCCGTAGGCAGGATCATTCGTACCCCTGGCGCGTCTGAAGCGCGGTGGTCTCAGTGGAGGTCGGAGCTGCCGTGGGACCCGTCCATGTGGACAGAAGGTACCGGCCCCTGCAGTCCCACAGGATGGCGACCAGAATCACGCCACCCATGCGGGACAACAGGGTCCGGACGTGGAGTGGTGGCGGACGCAGGGGACACAGGATAGGCCGGTGATGAGTGAAGTGGTGCTCACAAGCAGAGGCGGAACGGCAGGGGGGAGAAGCACTGAGGGCGGCTGGGTCAAATACAACGCAGATGCCCCTCGGTAACCCTCCCTCCCACCACCCTTTACCTGAACAGAAGAAAAGCATTGAATTAGGAAACGAAAACAAGCAACATTAATGTACTGCAGAATAAAAAAAAAAGCAGATGCAACACATGTGACGACAACTTACAGATTGCTGGAGAACATGTAACAGAAACAACAGATTAGATGATACAATAATATGTACAGGGCAGCGATAACAAATTGAAAATAAAATTGAGATTGATGAAAGAAGAAATCAGAAATCGTATATACAATGGACAATATGGCAGTTGCGATTCGATAAAGCAATTAGATAAAAGCATTCAACACTCAGATTCTGAATTAAAGGGAATCAAAACTTACCGTAAATATTACCATACTTGTACACCTTACGCCTGTCTTGCTTCTTGACAAGTGAAGGAATACGGACGACGTGATGATAAGGAGAGGCGCAGTTGGCATGAATGCACGGCGAGCACCGAAGCCATATCGCAATGCATCATGTACAACTAGTTCTCTCTCTCCTCACACTCGCTTGGGAGTTGGCATGGATACACGGCGAGCACCGTAGCCAAATCGCAATGCACCATGTCCAACCTGCAGCGTCCATCTACCGACAACCCAAAATAGGCACCATGTTCCACGGCGAGCACCGAAACCAAATCGCAATGGACATCGTAACCTATTTATGGGAACGGCGAAGTCATAATGGGGAACTGTTCGTCACATTCGGGAAAATAACACCGTACGCCTCACTGGTAACTGCAGTGCTGCCCCCACGCGCGTCACTGCACCACGCTGTCGTAGTGGTTCCACATGGCGCCTGCGCCCTCTGCGACCCCGTTGAGGCGGAACACCACAGCGAGCTCCCGGTTGGCGGCGCCCACAGCGGGCACGAAGAGCACGGCCGGCATGCCCGCCTCCTGGTACATCCGCACGCTGACCTGCTCCATCTCGGCCACGGCCCGCATGGTCTCCGCTCCGCTCCACTGCTGCCCGCCCTCCAGCCCGCGGAGGAAGGCCGCCATGAGGGCCTCGAAGTTGACGACCTCCGGCGTCGTCTGCATGGTGGCCGCGACGATGTACCGCCATTCCTCGCGCGTGGCGGCGTCGCCGAGGCGCTGCCGCACATGCCGCACCATGCGTGCGCGCATCTCGGCCAGGCGCCGGTCGTGGTCCCGGTGGCCAGGAGCGACGCCGTGCAGCTGGTGCACCAGGGCCGAGAACGGGCAGTGCCCGTCCCCGGGCATGCGGGCCGCCGTGATGGCGCCCTCGGAGACGACGACCTCTTCGGTGGGCGGCGGGCGGAGGCGGGCAGACCTGGGCGGCGGGCGGAGGCGGGCAGACCTGGGCGGCGGGCGGAGGCGGGCAGACCTGGGCGGCGCGGGAGTTGCTGCGGGCCGCCGTGGAGGAGCCCGTGCAGGTCGCGGAGCAGGGCCTGCCCGCGGCGGCGGAGGAGTCGGAGGCGGCATGGGCCGCGTGGGTGGAGGTCGAGGCGGCGCAGGCCGCGGGGGCCGAAGGGGGAAGGGCACCAGCCGAGCCAGCTCCTCCGCGGTGGCCGAAGACATCCGCTCGAGCTGATCCATGGCCTGCAGCTTCCTCTGGAAGGCGGGCTTCTCGTGCTCGTTGCACAGACGAGACCGCATGAACGGCTGGTCGATGAGCAGGCTTTGCCAGTCCCTGCAGCGGGACAGCGCCACATAGGAGAGGCCGGCTGAGAAGTCTTGGGCCCGATGTTGGCCACCGCCCTCCGGAGGGTCTGCCCCTGCGACATGTGCACCGTGATTGCCCAGGCGAGGCGCAGCGGCACCTGCTCCCGCGTGCACCCCACGCTGCTCTTGCTCTTCCAGGAGCGCGAGACGGCGGGGATGGGCACGGAGCCGTCGGCGTGGGCCGCAGGCCCCCGGTAGCCGTCGAACCTAACCATGACGGCGGCCGGCAGCTGGTCCGGAGGGCCGGTGTCCTCCGTGTAGACGATGCCCGTGACGGTGCCCAGCGCGCCGTTGACCAGGCCCGCCCGCTTCCACAGGTTTGCCCGCAGCATGACCCGCGCGCCCACCGACAGATACAGCACGGGCTCCAAGCCGCTGGCTTCTTCAGCCCTCTCCGCCTTGGCGGAGGCGTTGTTGTTCTTAGAGGGGATGCGCACCACGGGACGCCCGAGTACCTCCAGGCTGTCCTGGTTGTGGCTGTCCGCACCCTTGTTGGTGGAGAAGATGCGGACGGCGTCGCGGAACAGTGCGCGCTGAGCGGGTGGCACGTTGCGGACGAAGCGCTTCTGCAGCAGCCGGAAGCTCTCCTCCGAGCAGCGACCGCGCCCTACCTCGTCCAGGACTTGGCGCAGGCTGGTGTCGGACTACCGCTGCGACTGCTTGAGCACGACGGCGTGCTTAAACTGGCCGAACAGGAACACACCCCGACACTTGAACTCGGAAGCGTTGGGCTTGAGGTCAGCGTACAGGGGCGACGCCATGACGGGAGGCAGCTGCGCGAGGTCGCCGATCAGGAACACATTCATGCCCCCGAACAGCTCCCTGACCTGGGGTCGCGCCTCGCAGCACCGCCGCTCCATCATGCCGAGCAGGGCCTGCCCGATCATGGAGTACTCATCCACCAGCAGGAACCGCAGGGCAGCGCACTCGTCCTGGAAGGCCTTGGCGCGTTCGCCGGTCAGCGGCACGAAGTCGGACTGCAGCGGCGGGATGTTGAGCCCGGCGTGGATGGTGTCCCCGCCGACGCCTGTGGCGGCGCTGGCGGTAGGAGCCAGCACGCGGTAGCTGCCCGGGCCCAGGCGCTCCTCCAGCGTATCCCGCATCGCCTGGATCACCGTGCTCTTGCCGCAGCCCGCCTTGCCCTGCAGGATGACGAGCCGCGGGGGCCGCGGGGCAGCCGGGTCCAGTTCGGCGGCGATCTGCATGTCCAGGATGTCCAGGACGACTGCTCGGCCGTGAACTCAACGTCGGGCGCTGTGGGGGCAGAAGCCTCAAAGACATGTTCGTGAAAATTAACCGGCACAAACCTATGCAACTCGGCGGAGGCGCCGTACACCAGGCGGTCCGCGCCCCAGTCGTGCTGCAAGTCCATCTCGCGGCAGCCGAGCACGACGCCCGCGAGCGGCTGGTTGGGCAGCTGCCTGGCCACGGCCATCCACTCCTCCAGGGGCTCCTCCGCCAACGGATCGACGTCCTCGTACTTGTCGTCCTTGTCGGCGTCCGGGGCGCTGAAGAGGCGGCCCTGGTCCGGAGGGAAGCCGTGGGCGGCGTACGCCTCCCGCCACGACCCGTGGCCGGCGAGCGCGGCCGCCTCCGCGTACCACGGCACGTGCAGCAGCACCTGCTGCCGGTAGAAGCGCTCGTTGCGCTTCTCGTCGTCGGTCAGCTTCAGCCGCGGGTGGACGCACACGATGTGGGCCTTTCTCGCCTTGGTGAAACTGCGAGAAAGCAAAACAGAATAAGAATTGCGTTGTTTTTCGTTTTTTTTTGCTGAATTTTAAAACCTTGAGGGCGGCAAAAAGGTTAATGTCCAAGCAATGCGTTTATTAATCTTGATGTCTTTGAGAATTTGGAAAACATTGAATCAACACACGGTATTGCTGGGGATGTTACGGCAGTACCCCGCAGCTCACTTAACGAAATTTTTATGTCAGATGAAGACGCCTAATGTACACTTCTAGCGAATATCCCTCACTTTATAGCCAGAACTTTAAGCAGGAGGAAGGCAATTATAAGCAAGTTCACTGTGGCCGCCAAATAGTTAAGTCATCAGCTTTTGGAAAATCAAAACCAATGTGACGACTACTCTCGCCGTTTGGTCTTGCGGTTGTAATTAAAATCTCGCGCGAAGACCCAGAGGGTGACGTGCTGCATAGCAGCCTGCCGGCCTCGGGCTGCGTACTTGTGGACGACGTTGCCGGACACCTCCCGGACGGAGGCCTGCCCGTCGTCGTCGTGGTCGTCTAAGTCACCGTCAGGGTCGTCCTCGTCGGCATCAGCACCAGCTGCACTGTCCTGGAGCTCACAATCAGGATCATTAGCAACAACAGAAGACCTACCAGCTGGTATCCAGGCGCTGTCGAAGAGGATGATCTTGACGAAGGTCCGGCTGCACTGGAAGAGCTTCTGCGACGTGGCCAGGTGGAGAATCTCCTGGGAGGAGAAGTCCCTCTCGCTGACGGACTGGATAATCCGCCGCTGGATGGCCTTCTTCGCAGTGTCACCGTCCTCCAGCTCGCGGACCACCTCCTCGAAAATCTCCTGCATGGTCATGGACTTCTCGGGCTTGGCGGTGTACTTAGCGAGGTAGTTGACGCATGCCTTCTTGGAGACGACGGACTTGGCGTCCACATTCGCCAACCACATCAGGATCACAACGATGATGCAGAAATTCAAGAAGCCGTCGTTCCTCTTGAAGATGAACACCGGCTCCCCCTTGTCATCGAAGTCGATCCTGGACTCTGGCTCCGGGGCGTGGAAGGGGAACTTGAAGCGGCACTCCACTTGCTGCGTCCGCGTGTTCTTTTTGAGGCAGTACCCCGTCGTGCACATGTGGCGCTGCACCCTGTTCATCAGCTGGCCCACGAAGCGGCCCCGCTCCTCCACGGGCATCTCCGAGACGCGGACACGGCACGGGTGCTCGATGGCGGGCGGCAAGCCCAGGCCCACGTTCCACGCCGTGATCATGCCGTCGAAGTAGTCCACCACCCAGGCCATCTCCTCGGGGACGCGATCCTTGAGGCGGGACACATCCGGGGCACCGTCCAGCCAGATGAGCGCGTGCACGTGGGGGCTGCCTCTGAACTGCCACTCGAAGCGGAACCAGAAGTCCTTGACGGGGAACAGGAGCTTCAGGATCTTCTTGAGGAAGAACTCGGCCCTCTTCACGAAGAACATGCTTGGCACCAAGGGATGGTTAGCGATGAAGTTCCTCCTCTCCTCCTCGGTGAGCTCTTCCAGGACCAGCTGCTCCTCTTCGGAAACATCCACGTTGAGCTGCTCCAGGATGAGCCGGAACAGGTCCGCCCAGTGCAGGTCCGCCGCGCTCAGAGTCAAGAACAGCGTGGGCAAGCCCAACTGCTCTATCATATCCAGCAGCTCTGAGAGGCGCGCGTTCCAGTACTGGCGGGTCCCGTGGATCTTCTTGCCGTAGAACATGATGTCCTTCAGGAGGCCCGGGCGGTTTCTCACCGCGTCCTTGAGCTCCGCCACCGTCATCCCCTGCAACTCGGTGTTCTTCTCCACGTACAGGTTGCCGGAGGTGAGGGCTTGGCGGCGCATGACGGTGTTGAAGGTGAAGAACCTGAAGCGCGCGTCGTCTGCGAAGCGGCCGTCGTGGTACTCAAGCAGGAAGTTGAAGTACTCGGCGGGCTGCAGGCGACAGGGGCGGTCCTCGTTCAGGTCCGCGTTGCCGTAGGGGAAGAGCGCGGGGAAGGCCATGGTGATGTAGCCCGGCGTGTTGAACTCGTCCCCGGGCCGGGAACGCACCGCCGGCCAGTCCAGCACGGCGCTGACCTGGTCCTGCTGGTGGTGCGGCTCCACCATCGGGACCCCCGACACGGCGATGCCGCTGGCCTCCTGGTCCTCCTCCCGGTGCTCCTCTTCGCGACCAGCGGGCTCCGGAGGCTGCGGGTCTTCCTCACCCTCGAACTCCTGCAGTGCCTGCGACACGTCGCCGTCCTCGGGCACCAGGGAGAGGTTCTCCTCGGAGATCTCGATGTGGGAGTAGAAGCAGTGGTGCTGCACCAACCACTGCAGCGCCTCCCGGACGTACTCCAGCCGCACCCGGAAGTCCCGGTGCCCGGCCGAGTCCGTCTTGCGGACGATGACGACGGACGTCAGGTCCTCGACGCGGTGCGGGAGCTGCGTGGCGAGCTGCTGGATGTCCTGCGGGAAGTTGATGACGTTGCCGCTGTAGCCGAACTGGTGGTCTCGGATCTTGTAGAGGCTGATGACGGGGTGGATGAGGGCGATGAGCTGCTCCTCCATGTAGGTCAGCCGGCACAGAACCTCGGGCACGGCCCCGGGGTCCATGTTGTTGTTGGCGGTGAACTTGGCGCACGCTCTGCCGCAGGTGGCCCTCGCATTGAAGTCCAGCCTCCTCCTCCTGCAGCGCGGACAGGCGGCCCAGTGCAGGTTTCGAATGCCCCGCTCGAACATCTCCAGCGGCTCCGGCGGGTCCTCGCAATGTCGCCGCGGCGCAGGCGTTCGGCGGCGGCCTCCGCAGCTTCCTCGCGACGTCTCTTCTCTGATCTGGCAGCGTCGGCTTGGCGGCGTTCGGCGGCGGCCTCCGCAGCCTCTTCGCGTCGTCTCTTCTCTGCTCTCGCAGCGTCGGCTTGGCGGCGTTCGGCGGCGGCCTCCGCAGCCTCTTCGCGACGTCTCTTCTCTGCTCTCGCAGCGACGGCTTGGCGGCGTTCGGCGGCGGCATCTGTGGCCTCTTCGCGACGCCTCTCCTCGGCCCTCACAGCGACGGCTCGGCGGCGCTGAGCGGCTGCTTCTTCCGTCTCCGCCGCCCTTGCTGTCGCTTTGCGGGCAGCATCCCTGGCACGGTGTGCAGCACCACTCTTCTTCTTGGCCATGTTGATCGGCTTGTCACTTAGCTCTCACTCACGGTTCGGATAACTCGCGTTCAGTACACTCACTCACGGTTTGGATAACTCGCGTTCAGTACTCACTCGGTCGTCTCGTCCTTTGATTAGCTGCTCGCTGTCTAGTCGTCGGCTCTGATGCTCGACTCGCCTACCTGATGTCCACCTACCTGCGTGGAATAAGGATGATTAACATATTAATCATAAAGCACAGCTGAATTAGGGCCATGATTTGTTAATGTTAACACTTTCTTAAACACGTAGCATAGGGTATTTCACTGCATCCAGACCGGAAGTAGCAAAAATGCTACCTTTGAAAATCCTATGCCTAGATATCGGATGCGGATTGTAAAGCGATCATTTTCTTCATTACTACCTGTTTGCACGCAGTGAAATACCCTATTCAAATCAGGACCCGGAGGAGACGTAACCTGCACGTACGAATCCGACAAAGAAACTGCGCCAGGTGACATCTTCAAGAAAGAGCAGGTTTTTACACACGTGCTTACCCGCGCCTTTAGGGTACGTCGGAGCTGGCTCGGAAGAAGGCGCGAGAATTAAAGCTGCGTCCGAGTGGTCCGCAGTGAATGTGGGGTACCCCCACTCCCACGCATGTCCAATCGGAAGCCGCTTTGTTATTCGCTTCTTCTTCCGAGCCAGCTCCGATATACCCAACAGCATAATCTAACCAATATTAACGGACGGCGCTACTAGTTAGGTGACGGACTAATCCATGAAGGGTTCGGAAGACGCGAATAACGAAGCGGCTTCTGATTGGACAAGCGCGGGAGAGGGGGTCCCCCACATTCACGCCGGACCATTCAGACGCCGCTTTGTTTTTCGCCCCCTCTTCCGAGCGAGCTCCGATATACCCTATCACAAGGTAGACGTACGCCAGACCGCGTCGTGGCGTAACAGGCTTCGCGCATCGCGAATCACTGTTCCCCCACTCCACGCCTGGCGCACGCCTACCTTGGCCTGCCGGCGGCTGTCACCTGACGAGTAGGACCCTGCGGGGCCAGTCAGTAGGACGCCCTCCGGGCGTCACTTTCTCCTCACGGCTGCAACCAGGCTCATGTTCTGGCTTCCGAACGTATCTTAGGTCATCCTTTCTTTGTCAATGCCACTCAAACAGTCCTAACCTACCCTTACCTGCCTGCACCTAACATACCCAGGCCTCCACTAACCTAACCTAACCGAGCGTAACCCACTCGACTCATTGACCCGCCCTTCCCTGACGGGCGCACGGCGCATACTGACTTCACCCAACCGGCGGATTTTAAATTTTAGACCACTTGCGAAAATTATCTAAGAAACCGCTTGGGCTGCGGTGCCCCTGAGAGGAGGTTGACTCTGTTATGATGTAAGAAAGATGTCCAAATTTGAGCTTTCTGCGTATAACCGTTGTCGAGAAATCGCGCGGATAAACAAACAGACGGACAGACAGACAGACAAAACATTTTTGACCCAGTCGGTCCAGGGCTTCGCTATCGCTCAGCCAATTATATCTCCAGAATAGAAAACAACTAGTGCTGTCACCACGAAAGATTCTGAAGCCACACCAATGTTCGTGCTGCTTGCGGAGAGCCTCTTGTGTTTCCGGTACCTTCTTACTCCCGGCATGTTTCTGATCTGAAATATTCTGATATCTCAATATAGTAGGGTATTTCATAGCATGCAAATCAGAACTAATGGATACGTTTATGTCTCCCAGTTTCCTTGGCCCAGAGGGAAACTACGCAAATCGTTTATCTTTTATATTTTTAATTGAGAGAAGCCCTGAATAGCGTACCACACTCAGCACGAAACGTTTTCCTGAAAATTCCCTAAAGCTCGACAAATGTCTTCCGGCGGTTTGCAGTTTCCGTGAGCGGCGCCGTTGTTTCGGGTTTCAAAAGAGCGTGCCCGGGTGCTAAGACGTGCCAGGCGGAACGTATCGTAACGACTAAAATCGCTAACCTCAGTCCGTTTAGAATAACTGAGAGCGCCTTGTATGCGCACCAGACGCAGCGGCCGACCCGAACGTAACAAATCTAACATTCCTCATAAAACAAACTTGCCATCGTGCATTTGTTTAAGTGACGAAAGAAATCTATCCTCCGAATTTAGACTTTCTCTGTGAACGATAAGACAGCGCGCATACGTCCGCCCAAACGAACAGTCAGCATAATGTTATTAGCCACTTCTGGAGAAACGAGTCTGGACGTGCTAGTCGTTACTTGTGTTGCCCGGCATTGCACTGCTGTTGGAGGTTCTTATGGCGACTCCGACTAGCCTGACGACAAACACACCTAACGGCTGAGTGTAGCTTCAGACGGGGGGATCAAGGCTTTGGTTGAGGTAGAGACTCGATTTTGGGTATGGAAACCACCAAGTACTCACTTCCGAATGCTATTCGTCCGAAGGCCGTGACACGTCTGCCGGCGCGTCGCTTGGCGCGTCGCGGCTCGGGCTCGGCCGCTCGCCGCTAACGCTAGCTCAGCACATCGTCAGTTCGTCTTTCCGAGCGGTGTGATGGCCGCCAGCGCCTCCCTGACAGTGCTGGAAACACCCCCCACACGTGGTTGGAAAGAGCGACATAATGCCGGATCGGAGATAAACACAAACATCAGTTTATATGTTAAATAATGACTGAACTGCAGGTGCAGCGCTAAAAAACATGGGATCTCGAAACATAAAATGCCTTTCCCTTGTGAAATGTTGCTGAAAACACTAGCTCACCTAAATGTCGGCAAACATATTTTACAGACCTGATGTTTTCCGGCGCTGTTGTGGATTCGATGAAGGCTGTAGAAGGTGAGAAGTCTCGGAGCACTGCTGTCCGGACGGCGTCACCAAGGAGACGGCACTCGCGCGGCGTAAACACTGACTCAGTCGGACCGGGCAGACGCTGCGGCGCGCGGTGTGATGGCGGCGACGAACAGGGCCGACTCCCAGCTGTGTCCGGACTGTGCGGTGCCGGACACGACCACCCACCACTTGGCGGAGAGCGGCCCCAACCGCCGCACCATCTGGAGGTGGGCGTCGACGACGATGGCGGCCTTGACGGGGGCCACCGCGCCGCTCCCGCCCACGACCATGGTCGAGCCCGTCTTCGACACGCCGCGCATAACCAAGGCAGCTGCTGCGATGTGGCTGTGCGGCGTCACCGTCGCTTTCCTGGAGACGCGGGCGAGCGCGGACGTCGGCCAGTTCCAGAAGTTCGTAATGAAGAGGAGGGCGGAGGCGAACATCCCGGCGTCCGTCAGGGACGTGCTGCAGCGGCTTTGACGACAGTGCGGGCGCTGAGAGGGGCTAGGCTGCCGGTCCCCCAGCAGCCGACGCCGCCCCGAGGACGGCGATGACGGAGCCGCCGCGCAACGCAGGGCGCCGCCACGCGCCGCCACGTGCCGCCACGCGCCGCCACGTGACGCGTGGCTAGGCGCCAAAACGCCACGCCACGCGCCGCCGGTCGGGCGACCGGGCTGAGCGCCGTTCTCCTGCCGCTCGCTCGCTGCGGATCGGACAAGGCTGCAGGCGAAGATCGCAGCTACGCCGCGCCACCGCACGGACAACAGCGGCCAGCGGCACCTCGATGGCACGCGCCGCCATGCGCCGCCACCACTCCGGCCGGGCTGCAGAGAAGAGAGGGGAGGAGAGGGGGCCAACCTTTCTTCTTTCTCTTTCTTCTTTCTCTTTCTTCTTCTTTCTTCTGCTCTTTGGCGATTTTTGCTGCTGCAGCTTTCGCTCTGCGTGCTGCTTCCGCTTTTGCATTGCTTGTCATGTCAGGTTGGTCCTCGTCTTTTTCTGATTCATTTGTCCCCTCTGACCCTGACCAGTCCATCGCGAGGCTGTGCCGCCGTGGTCGCTTGGATTTCTTTTTTGTTTTTTCACCACTGGAGACGGGCTCTTCTTGAATGTGGTGAGCGGTGTTGCTACGGCTATCGTCTTGGTCGGGGATGGAATTTGTATTTCCAGTCGACATCGGGGTCATAATAGGGGTTGAGGTCACAATAGGGGATGCAGTCATAATCGAGGATGAAGACATTGTTACCGTGCTAGTGGTAGCCGTGGCAGATGAGATGGCAACCGGCACGGGATTGTTTGAGCCCCACATTGACAGTAGGGACGCCAAGTCATTGTTTTCGGTGGGGACCCGCCGGCGCTCTTCGTCCACTTCCATGTCGGAGATGGCGGGGGAGGTGTTGTTTCCACTCTCCGGGTTTCCCCGGAGAGGGTGTAGTGTTTCACCAGTCGGGCGTGCACTGCCGGACGGACCTTGGCAGCCTTCGCTGGACGCTGGTGGCGGAATTAGGCTTAGCGAGAGCTCACCGCTTTACTCGGGAGAACAGCACCGCTTTGCTGCCCCACCGCCTCCGGGGGTTGCGGGCCGAAGCCGCCGCCAGACCAGAGTCTGGACCCCCTCGGGTATCTGCCGCGCTGCTTGAGCTGCAGGCAGTGTGTTCATCCGGCACTACAGCCTTCAGAACGAAAAATCTATTTGGTCGCCAGGAGGGTTGACCAAAAACTTTTCCCTAACGTTAACGCAACGCGGGCGGTTGCCTAACATTACACTGGGTACTACTACCACAGAAAAGATCCTGTGAAGTACAGTCTTAAACGGGCAGGGCGCTGTAGCCCATCCCGACCAGGAGTCTGTTTGCTGCGTATCAGCAGCGAGCAAAGCTGGGACGCCTTGCGCACCCTACATACAAAGCCAGCATCAGGAGTGGAGATGGATCTCGCCCGTCCGCCGTGTGGGGGTATAGCTCAGTGGTAGAGCATTCGACTGCAGATCGAGAGGTCCCCGGTTCAAACCCGGGTGCCCCCTGAAATTCCTTATTACTTCTTCTTCTGACGTAGATAATCGTACGTTGGGAACAATTTTCAAAATTTTGTCGCGTTTGTGTTCTTATGAGAATTTGTCTATTTATGATTTTCAAGGTGTCAGTGAACAAACTACGAGTGACTCGTGGGGGCGGGCGACTTGACGGCGGGACGAGCCAGCTCGTTCCCTCTCTTGGGCAGGATGAGATTCGAACTCACGCGGGCAGAGCCCATTGGATTAGCAGTCCAACGCCTTAACCACTCGGCCACCTCGTCTCACGTAGGCGCGGTTCGGAGACTATAGGGAGGGCTCAAGCTCACCCACCCGCACACGGTTGACGTTTTTACCGTGAATCGCTAGAACTGCGGGGAAAAAAAATGGGAGCTAGGGTCGAGGGGACGAGACAGGCAAGGAAAAAGCAAGTTCCGATACCGGGAATCGAACCCGAGCCTCCTGGGTGAGAGCCAGGTATCCTAGCTATATCGGATACGCGCTTACATCCGTCACCGACAACGGTCTTGGTCGGGTGGTATGCATGAGGCCTAGGCTACCGGCGATAGCTAATACATGGCCGGCTATGAGATGGTTTTCTTTGATTCTCCCGAGAGCAGGAAGAGGGAAAAATTGGCCACGCCCAACGTGGGGCTCGAACCCACGACCCCGGGATTAAGAGTCCCGTGCTCTGCCGACTTTTTTTTTAAAAAAAAAAAACATCATTTATTAAAGAGTTGAATGAGCAGAATAACAGTTGCATGACTAAGCTAGCCGGGCGGCTACGAACCTATCGCCGGTGTGAAGCGGCCATCATCAGAGGAGAGGGCAAGACAGCGGACCGTCAAGAAAGTCTTTACCAAAAAGGCGCAGTCGGTAGGATTCGAACCTACGCCCCCGGAGAGAAACTAATTTCTAGTCAGTCGCCTTAACCACTCGGCCACGAGTGCAGACCGACGGTCGGGTGGGGTGAGGGGGAGGGGGGGGGGGCTGTAAAGAGAGCCAGGCTGCTTTCGGACGGCTCAGCCGGTGTAGCGAGTCGAGCGAGTGGTCCGAGACGACCGCCACCGTGTCAGGATGGCCGAGCGGTCTAAGGCGCCAGACTCAAGGGAAACGCCCTTACCCGCCGTGTCAGTGCGGGCAGAGTGTTCTGGTCCTCATCTGAGGGCGTGGGTTCAAATCCCACTTCTGACATAGTTTTTGGGTTCGTCTTATTTTCCTGCGGGTTGTGGCGAGAAAAAAATAAATTATGATTTGAATCGAAAAGGAAGACGATGCCATACCCCTGGAGGGACTCGAACCCTCAATCCCCGGTTTAGGAGACCGATGCCTTATCCATTAGGCCACAGGGGCTGCCGGCGGAGGAGGCAGCGACCGTTCGTCAGTTTCAGCAGGGCATAGGCATGGAGGCAAAGGCGACAAAAGAAGAAGGCCTTTACACACGCAAGTGCCCCCAGGGAGATTCGAACTCCCGACCCCCGGTTTACGAGACCGGTGCTCTAGCCACTGAGCCATGAGGGCCTCCGGTACAGTGGGCAGGAAACATTTTCGTGTAGGGGCAAAATGTATGCGAAAGTAAAGAAAAGGTGATGATCCCGCCCAGGATCGAACTGGGGACTTTCTGCGTGTAAAGCAGACGTGATGACCACTACACTACGGAACCCGCCGGGAAACGGCCGCAACTCTCGCTGGGGCAGTAGAGAGGAAACGGAGAATATGGAAAAGAAGAGGAGAAAAACCAAAAGTTTTGAGTGATGGTCTGGGCGCACGCGTTGTGCCGAAACGGTGCCTTTACTCTCAGACGCGGTCCCACTACCACCGACCACGGGGACTTTTGGCTGCTGGGTTTCCCCCCTGACCCGATACGCCCCTCCTCAGCCAACCTGCACCCGACCGGACTCCTCCGGCAAGCGCATGTTGATGGCAAGCCCAGTGCGGACGCCCGATCAACGCAACGACAACGGTTCCAGTGTATCCCGACTCGTGGCCGTCCTCATCACTCAGCCTCCGGGTCGCCGGATTACAAGAGTGCGCCACAACTCCCAGCTGTGAGCCTACCACCCGTCCTCTGACCCCGGTTTTAGTGACGGTCGTTGGTGATGTCCATTTGTGTCGCTCGGTTCGATCCCGGCGCTGTGCGGAGAGACAGTGGGTAGTGTGGCCGAGCGGTCTAAGGCGCTGGTTTCAGGTACCAGTCTCGTTCTCGAGGCGTGGGTTCGAATCCCACCACTGCCATTGCTTTCGTCCCTTTGCTTGCTTTCATTCCATTTTTTTTAAATGACTGTTTTAGCCTGTGTGTGCATTTTCTTTCCATTCATTCGCTTTTGTCCTTCGTTATCGTTGTGGTCGAAGGGAAACGAGCCGGTAGTATTCAGAGAAATGTAAACACACGCACCCTAAAATGAAGAATAAGGAAGATATGAAAACCATACAGCGGAAGATACAGGGCGGGCGAAAAGAGTGGAACTCAAGAACGAATCTCGCTGATTCACGCCAGGTCCCACCGAGACCCGAACTGGGATCGCCGGATTCAAAGTCCAGAGTCTTCACCATTACACCATGTGGGCCCCGCCGCAGCGGCAGTGGCAAGTGAGACTGGATTGAGACTGGAGTGAGACTGCTTTAGAAAAAGGGGGTGCGAACGGGATTGGAAATAGTGTTGAAAAAAAGTAGGGCCCGTCCGGGATTTGAACCCGGGACCTCTCGCACCCAAAGCGAGAATCATACCCCTAGACCAACGGGCCCGTGACAGGCGGTGAAGCGCCCTCCCCATAACGTCTAACTTTGCACGGATTGTCAAGAGGAAAAGTAAAAGGAACATGTAGAGAGGAGACGATGCGGGCCCGTCCGGGATTTGAACCCGGGACCTCTCGCACCCGAAGCGAGAATCATACCCCTAGACCAACGGGCCAGCCGGTGGATCTGGGAAAGGATACACGGTCATGGGGCAGCGGGAGGACGACCGCGGGGCCAAATGCACGAAACACAACAGAGTCTCCGCTTCCAACGTGTGCAAACGTAACAGAGCGTGTCAATATGAGCGACTTGGAGTGCTGATGCCGGATGTCCGTTTCCAGAATGATTGTGCCCGTGCGGGCCATCAAAAATTGCCACGACGGACCGTATTGCAGATCCGCCGAGCGGGGTATTGGTAAAAGTTTTCAACTAGCAATGATCGCACCTCGGATGGACCTCATTGGTAACGATATCGCCACTGCACAAGGCTGTCGGGGCGGGTGGACAGGCAACGAAGGTGAAGACGGCAGTAGACGGCATCAGCAGTGAGCGCGAGCAGGCTCATGTCTCTATTGCAACTCTACGCGTGCCGTGCGACGACAGACGGCAGACGGCAAGTTGTGGATGGGGCAGTGTGGCCGAGTGGTCTAAGGCGCTGGTTTTAGGCACCAGTCTCCCCGTGAGTCGTGGGTTCGAATCCCACCACTGTCACCCCCTATCTTTTGCGACCCTTAATTTTCTGAAGTGTTTTCACCTTTCTTTTGGTGTCGAAGCGATATGCGGGTGCAGAAGGCGGCGTTTCCTCCGGATTCGCGGTGTCTTATCTTGTACTTGTACTTGTACTTGTACTTGCGTGTAGCTGCGTGCCATTAGTGTGCCGCGGAGAAGGCGAAAAAGAAGACTGGAGGTGCGGGGCGTAGAAAAGAAGATGCGGCCTCCTCGGCGGGGACTCGAACCCCGGTCTCCCACGTGACAGGCGGGGATACTAACCACCATACTACCGTGGACTGGTGGTCCTGAGGGCGCTCGTCAGCGTCCACAATCTGATGCACATGCTCATCTCAACGCACAAAACGAGCAGCGGCAGCGAAAATGGAGGTGCGGGGTATCGATCCCCGTGCCTCTCGCATGCAAAGCGAGCGCTCTACCGTCTGAGCTACACCCCCCTTGGTTGAAGTGGGCGGCGGGGGACCCCGACGAAATTGCAGCAAACCGTAAGACGGGGAAAAGGTGGACGCAGCCGGTAGGATTCGAACCTACGCTCCCAGAGGGAAACTGATTTCGAGTCAGTCACCTTAACCACTCGGTCACGGCTGCAACGTGGTTGAATACGAGAGCGTCGTAGCACACGAGCGGGGAGCGAGATGCGGGGAACAAGACGGCGATGGCCTGCGACAGGGGATCGCGCCAGCGGTTAGCCGTGATCTTATGGTGGTTAGTACCTTGCGTTGTGGCCGCAATAAGCCAGGTTCGAATCCTGGTCACGGCACGGGGTTCAACTGTTTTGATAGATACAATGTTTGTCTTTTGTAGAAAAAGAAGAAGAGGAAAAAAGCCGCCCGACGAGGGACTTGAAAACCCGACCCTGGGATTAAAAGTCCCATGCTCAACCGGCTGAGCTAGCCGGGCTATCCGTGACGTTAAGGCACGCTCGTTCACTTGCACACTGGAGGGGATACTGCAAAAGGAACGAAAAAGGGAGGCGGAGGCCGGCAAAGGGATACATGCCCCAGGCAAGGCTCGAACTCGCAACCCCGGCATCGCTCACGAGCACTGCTCTATAAGTACCGTGCGCTTACCGATTGCGCCACTGGGGCCGGCAAAGGCGGACGCAACAAGGTACTCCTCAGTCGAGTGCGCAGTGGAGGGGCCAGCAAAAGCATAAGCATGCACATGCCGAAACCCGGGATTGAACCAGAGACATTTCAGATCTTTAGTCTAACGCTCTCCCAACTGAGCTATTTCGGCTCCGTGCCTAGGTTCACTGTCGCACCACACAACAGCCGTGCACGCGGCCGGACCCACACGCCCACTCCATCACCTTCCCAATAGCTACCATCTTCATCCAAGGCCCATTAGCTCAGCTGGTTAGAGCGTCGTGCTAATAACGCGAAGGTCGCGGGTTCGATCCCCCCATGGGCCACATCCTTTTCATTTTGACAACAGCCTATTCATTTGGTTTATTTTTTTTTTCATTTCTTCCTCTTATTTTCACCACCAACAATTTACCTCGCATTACCACACCGCTGCACTGCACCACTGCACGACTGCACCACTGCACCAAGTCACCCAGTCACAGGAAAAAGAAAAACACACATCCAACGCACTTCCCGACGCACCTCGGACGCCCTCCGGACAGCGGGCATCCATAGGTCGCTGGTTCAAATCCGGCTCGAAGGAATCTTCATTTTGGACGTAGTCTTCACTCGGCTGTTTCCCAAATGGCAAAATGAGATGCGCTTCCGGTACCGGGAATCGAACCCGGGCCTCCTGGGTGAAAGCCAGAAATCCTAACCACTAGACCATACCGGATGACAGAGATGCGGACGACCAGGTCACGCACCCATTGTTTGACGGTGAAGGCCAGGTAATGCCAAAGTGGGTGTCGCCAAAGTGACTTGCAAAAGGATGTGCCCCGGGTGAGGATCGAACTCAAGGCCTTCAGATTATGAGACTGACGCGCTGCCTACTGCGCTACCGAGGCCGATTCGCAAGTGAAATTTTAAAACAGTTTTAAGCGAACAAACTCGGCAACAAAACACTTTTCTTTTCTTTTTTGTAATGGAAATATGCTCCTCCTGGGGTGACTCGTAAAAGGGGTGGCCAACAAAGCAGAATACGGTACAGTAGAGGCTTGCGTGCGAGTGTGCACCCTGTCGGAAGTGCGCAGTGATCGGCGATGTGGAGCGACAGTGGTGTAGTGGTTAGCATAGTTGCCTTCCAAGCAGTTGATCCGGGTTCGATTCCCGGCTGTCGCAGCCAAGCGTTTTGTCGACGGAGTAGGCGTCGAAAGGGTTTCAGTGCGGATGGACATTGAAGAATAACGTGCAGGTGGCCGTCGCCGCCGCAGCGATTCCGTAGTGTAACGGTTATCACATCTGCCTAGCACGCAGAATGTCCCGAGTTCGATCCTGGGCGGAATCAGCTTCGTTTAATTTTCCTACTTTCTTCATTTAAACTTGTTCCGTTTCGTGTGCGTGATTTTTTCTCCTCCTACCCCGAAAAGCGCGTCGCGGTACCGGATGCGGGAACACACACAACCGAGCTGGGCGCAATCGGTAGAGGAGGTAGCTTGACCAAACGGTCTAAGGCGGTGGTTTGGGCCATCAGTTTCCTCGGGAGAATGGAAGAAAAAGAGAAAAAAAGAGAAAGAGAGAGACGCGAGAGAGCAAGAGAGGAAAAGGGGGAGGGGGTGAAGGTCATTGGGAAAAATGGGAAAATAATAGGCGCCCCCGGGTGGGGTCGAACCACCAACCTCTCGGTTAACAGCCGAACGCGCTAACCACTGCGCCACGGAGGTTTGCTGTCGACTGGTAGGATGCGGGTGCGTAAAACGTGTGTGACGCACACGTGCGGATGAGGCACGTTGGGGTAGGAAAAACAAATTCTTGCATCCGCCGGGAATCGAACCCGGGCTGTCCGCGTGGCAGGCGAGCATTCTACCACCGAACCACCGATGCTGCGCGCCGGGAGGTAGAATGGTCCACGCCGCTTCACACGTGCGCTACGGACGCAGGCTGAAGTGTTGGAGAAAAACAGGTTTATAGTTTCGCCCTTGGTCAGACAGTCTGTGTGTAAGGGGAGGAGAGAGGGGGGGGGGGGGCATAACGTCTGTCAATTGTGAGCTCTCAGCCACAGGGGAAAAAACAAAACAGTACAGTACGCAAGACGCAGATCCTGCCTGCAAGGATTCGCACCTGGAATCTTCTGATCCGTAGTCAGACGCGTTAGCGGTTGCGCGACAGGACCCGCCCAGAAGGGTGGTTCAGATGTATGTGATTGACTAGAGCATGCGCACCATGCGCATGGGGCACACGCTGTGGAGGACTCGCCCACACCATGTGTCACGGGGGTGTAGCTCAAATGGTAGAGCGCTCGCTTAGCATGTAAGAGGCACGGGGATCGACGCCCCGCACCTCCATTTTTGCTGGCGCTGCTTGTTTTGTGCGTTGAGATGAGCATGCGCGTTGGATTGTGGACGCTGACGAGCGCACCGCCGACCACCAGTCCTCGGTAGTATAGTGGTCAGTATCCCCGCCTGTCACGCGGGAGACCGGGGTTCGATTCCCCGCCGGGGAGGCCGTGTTTTTTATTCCCGTGTATATCTTCTGCGCCGTTCCTTCGCATCACGCGGTCCAGGCTACACATTGGTCCCGTCTGTATTTAGGACCGCGGTTCCGTTGGCGTGACAGTGAGGGGTCAGGGGGGGGGGGGGGGGGGCGATGTGGAGATATAGCTGGGTGGTAGAGCGTTCGACTGCAGATCGAGAGGCCCCCGGTGTCCCTTCTTGTCTTCTATTACCTTTTGTCCATTTCGTATTTTTTTTATGGTTGCTGTTAGAGGAAAACAAGGTGCGAGACCGGAAGGGGAAAAACGGGCAAAACACAAGCTGATGTAACAATAAAGTGAATGGACCTTGAATAGTCACTAGCAGAGCAAGGTTTCGATCCTCGGACCTCTGGGTTATGGGCCCAGCACGCTTCCACTGCGCCACTCTGCTTGCACGGGGCGAGCGCGACACTTCGCGCCTCATGCACGACGCCCCATAATGACATGGCCGGCTGCATAATATTTCTAATGGAAGAAAAAAAAAATGAGGACGCCGCGGACAGGGTTCGAACCTGTGCGGGCAGAGCCCAAATCCCTAACCACTCGGACACCGCAGCTGCAAGGCGTATTTGTCGCTGGCACGCCATTCCGCCTCTAGAGTCTCGCTGGCGCCGCTCCGCTAGTCACGTTGCAAGATGGCAACGTTGGCGGCAGCGTCAGGTTGGCCGAGTGGTCTAAGGCGTCAGATTTAAGCTCTGATCCCCTCACGGGGTCGTGGGTTCGAACCCCACACCTGACACTCGTCCTCTTTTTTTAATGTATTCACCTCCCCCCCCCCCCCCTTTGCCTTAAAACAAAAATAAATGAATGAAATAAAATAAAGGACAAGAAAAGAAACCATTCCTGTTCTCTTCCCTTCTCATACAATCACGGAAAAATGTCCTGGAAAGTCAAATAAATGACGAAGTTATAAATATGAGTTTGAATCAATGGATGGATAGTCAACTAATTTGCTTCACCTTACCCAACAAAAACGCATCCCTGGCGGGGATCGAACCCGCGACCTTCGGATTAGAAGTCCGACGCGCTATCCTCTGCGCTACAGGGACCTCCCAGACGCACACTGTTTCATAAGCCGTACAACCCAAAACACACCAGATGTGCGATCGCGGAGTGTAGGGAAAATAACAGAAAAAGAAGTATAGTCACCACACGTTCATCTGGTAAATTTATGGAGTCGCTTGGACCGGGCCAGCGCGAACGCTAGCCCGACTATCAAAAATTACACGCCCGAGGTACCTGCATTTGAGGTACTCGCAGAGGTCAACGGCGCCCGTAAGTGCAATGGTACCGTCTCGCCCTGGGGGAACCGCCTTCGTGATCACGGTTAAACCCCTGCGCCAGGTAAGTTTTTTTTTTTTTTTTTTTTTAATCATCATCGGCCTTGCCTACCACCAGTTTGGTTGGCTTGGGCGTTGGCCTCAGTGTGTGGGGGCCCGGCTCCCCACACCGAAGAAGTACCTGGTGGGGTGGAGGGAGAGGCCCAAGCACCAAAACCACCAGGCTTTTGCTGCAAATAAAAGATGGGTTAGTTAAAAATTTTGCCGCAATTAATGAGGGGGTGCATAAGTTAAAATAATAAATTAGGATGAAATTTTAAAAAGCCCCTGAAGGGGGTGGCCGTAGGACAGAAAAGTTTTGCCAGGGAAGTTCCCTGGCGCACCCAGATTTTTGAATAAGATTAAAAGCAATGCCGGGCATTGATAAAAGAGATGAGGCCAATGAAATAAATAGGAAGGTGAGATGATTAAATTTAAAATAAGAAATGGGCGGATCCGGGGGCGGGGCGCGCGCGTCCTAGGGTTGGACCTCTAGGACCCGTGCACCCCTAACCCGTTCCTATAAAAGAGGGGGTCCCTAAGGTGGCAGGTGTTGGAGCGGGAGGCGTTTTTTCCAGTACGAGGGCCGTCGAGTGAGCTGGATGCCCTCGTACTTGCCGATTTGGCTGACTAGGGGATTGGCGTGCTGCCAGCACTTGTCCCTAAAGTTTTGAGCTTGAGTGTCTAAGAAGTGCTGGAGCGGTGGAAAATTAGCGGCGGTGTAGACATGCTCTTTCTTGACGTATTTCGGGATTTTATGAATTTTCCGAATCCACCGCCGCTCCTGGATGTATATGATTTCTTTCCAGGTGTCAGCCACCCCTAGCCAGCTCGGCGTGCCGTAAGTAATGATCGGTCGGATTAGTGCCTCGTAGAGTGTTTGACGTGTTTGCTCCGAACACCTGCCAAGAGGGATTGCCAGTCCGTCTAGCTGTGCCGTCCGCGCGATGACTCTGGACTTCAGGTCTCGGATGTGTGCCTGGAAAGTCATGTTGTTGTCGTAGTGCACCCCGAGATACCGGCAGTTCTCCACCACCGGTATCCGGTTCCCCTTGATGGTAAGACTGGGGTCAGAGCCATCCGCGGTCGGGCCGATAATCATGACTGTAGATTTGCCTGCGTTAATTTTCGTTTTCCACCTGCTGCACCACCTGTCCAGCCTGGCCAAGGTGGTTTCCATGTAGGTGCGAGCAGTGGTCTCGTCTTTGTCTTGTGTGACGTAGCAGGTATCATCGGCGTACTGGCAAGTTATCCCTCGTCCCTCAGTGGGGGTGGGCATATCGCTAATAAAATTGTTGTATAAAAACGGTGATAAAATAGCCCCCTGAGGGGTACCCGCCTTAATAGGATAAGGGGCGGATACCTCCTCACCCACCCTAACGATAAAAGACCGGTTGCTGAAATAAGAGGATAGGAGTGCTAGGACCCACTGCGGGTAGCCCGCTTTCGACATTTTAAAGAGTAGGTGTCTGTGAGGTACCCTGTCAAACGCTGCCTCTACATCTAGCGCCACCATAATTGAGACTCTCTTCGAGTTCCAGCCCGTGAGAAGATATTCGGAAATCCTTGTCAGCTGCTGCGTGGTTGAGTGGTGTGCCCTGAAGCCCATCTGGTAGTCCGGGACTACCTTTAACCTCCTCTCGATGTTAACGAGGAGGGGCAACAAGGATTTCTCGAATATCTTCGACACGCAGGGGGTGAGCGATATGGGGCGGTAGTTGCCCGGCTGGTGAGGGTCTTTGCCTTCTTTGGGGAGGGGGATGACGACCGCTCTCTTCCAGGCGTCAGGGTAGACCTGGGAAGAGATGACGGCGTTGAAAAGTTTTAATAGAAAATCCCTCCCCGCCGGGGACAGGCACTTCAGCATTTTGTAGTCTATGCCGTCGTGGCCTGCTGCCTTATTGTCTTTGCTGCTCCGGAAAGCAGCTTCGACATGTTCTTTTTGAATTCTGGGCGCAGCCCCGGCGCGGCGCGGTATCTGAAAGCGGGCTACCTCTGAGTCCTCGACTCCTGTGACGTGCTCCGTGAAACGCTCCGCCAGGCTTTGTGCGATGAGGTTGGCCTTGGCCCCGTCTGTGTAGGCGGGGCTGCCGTCCGCGGAAGTAAGCGTTGTTATCCTAGTTTGCCTGGCGTTGAGTCGTTTCAGCGATTTCCACCTAGTCGTCGTGTCATCTAAATCGGTTATGTCCTGCAGGAGTCTTTCCTCTTTCCATCCTCTTATTTCAGCAGCGATGCGGCGGTCAAGCTGATTTAGCTGAAGTTTTGTGTTTTGGCTCCTGGAGGCAAGAAATTGTTTGTGTAATTGTGAGCGCTGTTGTTTTAGTTGCCTAATCTGTTTCGGGAGAAGCCGCTTGTGCCGCGACTTGACCCTGACAGTGTGTGAGTGGTTGATTAAAATGGCTTGAATTTCTGCCTCCAGGACCTCCGCCGCATCGTTCACGCCCTCCGATGTATGAGTGACCTGGTCGGGCCAGGCGACGCTCTGCAGCGCCGCGCGGATGCCTTCCCAGTCCCTGACTGTCCTATACTCGGGGGGCGTGAAAGTGTTTAGCTGGTTCAGACTAAACACTACCGGTCTGTGATCGGAGAAGACGTGGGGAAGTACCTCGATATCCACCTCTGTAAGCAATTGGTGGCTGATGCCGTAATCCAGGACGGCATCCCGTCCTTGGATTCTCGGATCGATCCTCGTGTAAGTAGCGGGGATATGGATGTTTAATCGTAGTTCGTTTATGTAATGATCGAGGTACCGCCCCACGTCCGAGTCCTTGTCGCCGCCCCAGGCCGTCCAGTGTGCGTTTAAATCCCCCCCGATAAAGAAGTGTGGGCGATGAGTTAGTATTTTGTGGATATCACCCTTCCTCCCTTTGGAGGGCGGGAGGTACACACTGGCCACGTACAAGTCCCCCGCCGGGGAGGAGACGAGGCCACCTACGACTTCGGCTTGCCTCAGCCCCGCGGGGCTGGGCTCCA
>JAPTSV010000777.1:0-39598 GCA_026979955.1 Megalurothrips usitatus
TCGTCGTCGTCCTCTCCCGTTGCACGCGGTGGGACGGACGCGCTGCGACGCTGCTGTCCCCGCCGCCGCCCCCGCTGGAGCCCGCCCCGCTCGTGCCCCCGCCCGTGCCCCTGCCCCGCCCATGCCCCTGCCCCGCCCATGCCCCCGCACCCGCCCCCCACCGCCGCCTCCGCAAATCAGCACCCCTCCCAGTACCACCATCCCCACCCCCACCACTATGTCCGAGGTGTTCCTGTAATGTCGCACCGACTTGATCATGAGTTTAATTCTGATATGGATGAGATACCTCGAGCTTTCGATATAATAAAAAGGGAAGGAGCAGCAGCAGCAACGCCGTTGACGGATGCAGTCGATTCACGTATCGATGTTGCTGGTGGTAGTGGTGATGGAGTCACGGAGGGAGATATCAGTTTAGAAAAAATGCTGGATTTCATAGCGAGCCACGTCAGTGAACGCTACAATGAGACCAACACTAGCAGTGATATGTGGCGGAGTAGGGACGGTCTGCAGCTGACGGCATCATCACCTTCCCCCGCCGCGCTAAATTCGCCGATATCCTACTCTACGCCATTTACGTCGAAGCAGTCGCCCCCTCCTTCTCTCCCCTTCCGTCTCTCTGTTTCTCCCCCTGGTTCTTCTGTTTTACCCCATCATAACGAGTATGGCCATCGTGTGATGGTGGATGGCGAGGAGCCCCTCAGTACTGCTACTGGCACTATATCATCAGGTGAGTGCGCAGTGCGTGACCAGTCGAGTGCACACCTTCCACAGGAGCGTCACTTGCGCTTTGGGAGGGTAAAGAAATGGACACCGCTTCAGCTCGCTCCGCGAACACGGCCACCGCGCCAGCAGCAGTCAAAAACGCAGCGCTGGGCAAAGCATGCTGAGCAGCAGCGGCGACGACAAGAGAACGCGAAAGTCCTAGAGCCTTCGTCGCCACCCGCCGATGTCGCCACGGCTGCAGCACCTGTGGCAGCGAGTCAGGAGGAGGAGGCGGTGGGAGGCTCAGGGGAGGAGACGGTAGCACCGGCACCAGACGAACCGCGAGAAAATTATATTCACGAGCAAATGCAAAAATTGTATTTTGATTTTGAGCAGTCCTTCGGCCTTCTCTTCTGTTGCAAATCTAAAGGCCGTTGCTCGCGAGAAGGGTATCGCAGCCCATTAGGTAGATATGTGGCTCTCAAAACAGGAGACAGATGCACGATTTAAAACAGCACGGAAAAAATTTCCTGTAAATTTCTACAATATTCGAGCTGTGGATGATGTGTACGAGACGGATCTGAATGATATGAGAAAGTTCGCTCAGTTCAATGATAACTATAATTATTTTATGGTAATTATATGTTGCCTGAGTCGCTACGTTTGGACTAATCCTATGAGGACAAAGACGGCACGTGAAACGGCAGATGTTTTAGATCGACATTTCAGTACCAGCGGACGCAAATGCCGCCTGCTACAGTCGGACAATGGGCGAGAGTACAACAATCACAGCGTTGCGCGCGTTCTCAAAAAGCACGGTATCCAGCTTCGAGTTTTACAGAATACGGGGAAGGCGGCGATGGCAGAGCGCGTGAATGCTACCTTAAAGGCACCGCTTTTCAAGCACATGGAGCACGCTAATTCGTTGCGGTGGTTGGAGCCGCTCGTACAGGTCACGGCAAATTACAGCTCGAGGACACACAGATCTACGAACATGAGGCCTAAGGATGTCACGACAAAAGATTCTTATCGTTTATGGTCCTCGATATACCTCCGGGAAATGATTCCGTTTGCGGAGCGACGTTCAGACGTCCCAGCGATGCGCGCCTCCGTGCTAGATTCGCACCCGGCGACCATGTTCGTATCGCTTTAAAGAAGGACGTACTAGAAAAGGGGTACACTGCGAGGTGGTCGCGGCAGCTATATAAAGTGGATGGAGTCACTCGATTTCGACCATTTCCTATGTACACATTGACGGATTTAAATGGGCAGCGGCTGACGGGCAATTTTTACGCGCAGGAACTTTTACGGGTCGCTCCACCCGATCAAAACACGGTGTTCCGCGTCGAGAGAGTATTGGACAGACGCAAACGCAGGGGGTATCCTACGCAGCTTTTGGTAAGGTGGCAGGGGTATGATGCGAATTTTGATTCTTGGGAGCCGGAGCATGAGGTTAAGGAGATCTAATTGTTTTTGTTTCTTCGCGTTCTGTACTCGATAGGCGTCAGCATGTATTTGACACTGTCCAGCGACAGCTCAATGGCATTTTTTGAGGACAACACAATTGCGCATTTCTCGACGCAATTAAACTCGCACCTCTGCACAAACACTGACGTGCAGTACGAGGTGGGCGTTGTCGAGGTCTTTCTACCACCTACGCGATCGGACAACGCATCCCCAATTTATTTGTACAGCGACATCTCGAAACCGGTACTCGTATCCGACACAGCGGCACGCCTTCTCCGCGTCATCACGCCGTTTAGTGTAACTGGACACCACGAATTTGCTACGGTGCAGTACGTACCACTCGAGAAGTGGAATTTTTCAACGATAACGCTATCGTTCCGCTCGAAATCAGGCCAGCGCTACCCTTTTCCTAGCAGCGGACATCCGTCCATAGTAGTTTTGCATTTACGCGAAAAGAGCCAATAAATATGAGTGTCTTGGCTGTGCACCCCTCAGTGTCTGCTATGAAGGCGCTCTACACGGATTATTTCCTACAGCAGGCTGGAGCGGGGAGGAGAGGGGGTGGAGGCAGTGTAGGGCCGGTGTATCAGGCGTCCTACACTGTGCAACGAGGTCGCGGCGGCTGCTGCGGACTGACCGGCCGGTATCTCTCGGCCGTAGCAACGCCGATTATAGTGAAGGGATTGAGAGCCGTAGGGGAGGAGGTGGCGCACGCGGGTTACGGGTTTTATCGCGATATGGCAGCGAAGCCCTTCTCCATTCGCGCTGCAGGGGAGGCGGCTGCCTCGCGGCTAGCAGAGGCGTCACGTAACCTGAAGCGTCGAGCGCGAAAGACACTCACTGGTCGCGGGGGCAAGCGGACCCGCACATCCACGAAAAAAAAGAGGCAGAACATTTCAAAAGCGAAAAAGGCAGCACCAAAGCGTTCGAAATTGAGCTTAAAAGCGAAGCGCAAACGCGGACAAGCTCAGAGAGGGCGTGGGCTTGCAAGGAGGCGGACCACTGCTGCAAGCTCCACCTCCTCCGCCAGCCACTCAACTAGCTATTACCCCGAGGATATTTTCTCGTAGCAGAGCGGTGCTATGGATTCCACTACAGCAGCAGTCGTGCCCCCGGAGCTAAATATTTTCGCTCACTCCAGGATCCAAAATGCTATTTTGGGGCATAAAATAGTAAGCCTAAAACCGGTGAACGCGGTCAGCTTGCCTCTCTCAACGCTGGAGGTTTCACATAACGGAGGCAACGGAACGTATAGGGATTTGTCGTGCACGTATTTGAAGCTGCGTGTTTGCCTAAGGGGAGAGGATGGTGCCGCGCCACTGTTGGATGAAAATTTCGCTTGCTGCAACAACCTGCTGTACACTCTCTTTCAAACAATGGAGGTGTATCTTTCGGAAAAGTGTGTCTGCCGAATCGACAATTTCGGCTACAAGAGCTACATACGTAGAAACGCTTTTAAAGTCATCTCCGGATGCTGCCAGTACTTATCTTACCACAGCCATGTTTTACCTGGACACTCCTGAGCATCACGACACCCCATCAGACGATAATCAGGGCTTCAAATTGCGCAAGGCACTTCTCGCGCGAGGCAAAAGCTGTGAACTCTTTGGCCGACTGCGCTGTGGAACTTTTGACCAACCGCTACTTTTGCCTCAGGGGCTCGACTTGAGAATAAAACTAACATTTGCGAACGAGAACTTCTTTTTGTGGACTGCCCAGGGCGCCACCCAGTTGAGGTTGCATGTAACAGATGCCACACTATTTGTAAAGACAGTCACGCCTTCTGCTCCAGTTCTGCTCTCCCACGCACGCATCCTCGCACAGACTCCGGCACTATATCCTATGAAACGAGTAGACAGCAAAAGTTATACGGCTGCACCCGGTGCGCGGAATATCTCTTTAGATTCCGTGAATAGTGGACGGCTCCCCTCTTTTTTGTGCATGACCTTGATTGAGAACTCCGTGTTCAATGGAAATTTGCACCGCAACAGTTTAAGTTTTGTTCACAAATCCATAATTTCGATCTCCATTTACGTAAATGAAGCTGAATTCAAGATCGGCCCACTGGACTTTCACTCAACTGAACCAAACTTTTCGCATGCATACCACCTGCTATTTAGCGCCATCGGCGCGGATAAAAGGACGGGCTCTATGCTCATTACGCCACAGATGTATCGACAGGGTTCATTTCTTGTGGGCATTGACCTCACGCCAGATGAGAGCGGAAACCTAAATTACGTGAATGTGCCCGACAGTGCAGTGGTTCGAATCGAGTTATCATTTGCAGAACCACTCGACTCGGCGCTAACGTGTCTCGTCCTCCTGGAATACGACAGGGTTCTCGAGGTCGATTTCAACCGCCAGGTAACAGTCACTGAGCGAGCGATGGACAATTTCGCTATTGAGGCAGCACTGCGAACAAATCCATCCACACGCAGATATATTATTAGAGTGTGCGCTGCGAATCGCCTGCCTAAACGGCCGCCGCTCCGGCCCGCGATATTTATAGCGAACACAGACGCAGATCACCTGCCTGGCACCCACTGGGTGGCTTTTTTCCTGCCAGAGCATGCCTTGGGGGTAGAGTACTTTGATAGTCTGGGTCAAGGCATACGTAACCCATATTTTGTTCGTTTCATAGCACGTAATGGGGGCATTTTATTTTGTAATACGCGCTCGCTGCTTAGCGACACATCCGACGCGTGCGGAGAATACAGCTGTACATTCGCTTTTTACCGAAGCACTGGTGTTACGCCTACGCAGTACATTCGCACCTTCCGACAGGATGTGCGATGGAATGATATGAGGGTTTTAGAGATGTTTAATGAGCACTTCAGTTGCGAGACGCACTTTGCAAGAGCGTCCCTGCGAGCATTTCACGCACAGACATGTGCTCCGCTTTGCCATGCGGGAGGGAGGGGGGAGGGACGTTGCCCAGCCCGCGCGCCACACACTAGCCGCTCGACGACGAGCGTGCGCAGAGGGTCAGTAGCCTCCCTTCTACACACATAGACAAAGAGGGTGGGCTGAGCAGCGCTTGGGAGCCGCTGCACAGCACCCCTCCCCGCACTCGTCGCTGCTCGCTCCCCGCTCTCGCCGCCGCCCGCTCATCCAGCGGTGCTGATATCAGCATTTTTCACCAATCAAAACCGCAGCGCCCATGTGTTTCGGCCTCAGTTCTCGCAGCAGCGTGAGACAGCCCCTACGCTAAACAGAAGCAGCAGCAGCGGTGGCAGCTACGACTCGTAAGTAGACCGTCTTTCTTTCTCTCGCCACACCCTTCAGCCTTCACCCTCGGTAGCTTGACGTTTCTAATAGTTTTGTCTATTTCATCTCGCACAGACCTGAAGTTGAGTGGAGCAGTCGCACCAACATCAGAACCGACAGCAGCAGCGCCGCATGCAGCAGCATCCAACAACGCTCCAACTATCAGGGTGAGCTTAAGTGAATTTTGTGCGACAACGATGCCAGTGTGGGGACTGCCCCAGGTGCGCGTGTGTGGTGTGGTGTGTGTGTGTGTGTGTGTTAGCGTCTCTAGGGAATCCTAACCTAGCTCTCAGATGTCTGGCCATCAACCCTTTTTTTGTATTATTTTCAGATGGCAAGCAACGGCAATGCTAAGACTCCGTCAGACGTCGCGGCCCGTGGGGCAGCACAGTTCTTCAACGCCCTAACAGCCAGCGAGGATTTCTACACTATTAGCAAGTTATCCGAGGGCGATGAGTACGAGACTGTCCACTGGTCACGGCAGACAACAACATACGGCGAGAGGGTACGCGTAGCCGTCAAGGGGTTGGAGTCAGCAATATGGCAAATTATGCTAACAAAACGGTTCAATGTCCTCAGCGACGCGCACCTGGACATGTTCAATGACATGATCAAAGCGGGCTATGCCCCGTGCATAACTTATAAGGGGATGCGGGGGCAAATGTATGTTGTACAGATGTCGACACCGCTTGACACGGTGGAGGAGGATGATATGAGTTAATCCCAAATAAATACGGAATTGCTTCTATTTTTTCTGTTTTGTTCAACTCACGTCCTTTACCCACCGTGTGCACACAAAGGAATGAGAACAATTACGTTTAATTGGCATTTTTTTATTTTCTACTGTACATCTGACGTTTTACATGTGCGTTTACGCTTACATGGAGAAACGCGCGCATGAACTTTGCAAATTTTTAAAAGAGCTTCCGCAAATAGGCTACACTCAAATATACACCCACTTGTTGCAGTACTGTTGTCAACTTGTGAGCTTTTAGTATTCTTGGCGGCTTTTTGTGGCCGTGGAGCAGGTAGAGAGTTCCCATAACTAGGCGAATTTTGCTTTCCGCCTCGAGCTGTGTTGGCACGCCTTCGCCGTGGTCGTCCTAATCAAAGAGAATGGAATTAGTCAGAATTGTACACTCGCACTGCGCGATATGAAGAGCTACATGGCTATATCATTTACCTTCTAGTGATGGGGTACCTGCAGCCTCCCCAGTTTCGTGTGCAGGCGGATCTGAGCAGAGCACCACCACCTCGTCGCCTGCAGAACACACACAAACATGCAGCCCAACATCCATATGACAGACACAGAACATTACACAATTTGCGTTACGTACCGGCGGGAGGGGCGGACGGAGCCCAGTCGGCAGACTGCACCCCCCAGAGGACACGGGCAACTTCCTCACCCGTCATGGTGCTCAGATCCATGATCTGCCCAGCGGGTGGAAACGGCAGTGCACGGCCGGGGGGCAGGGCTCGGCCTCGTGACGTCACCTGCTTACCCCCTCCCCTCGGACCGACCACCGCAACAACACTCAACTTCGCTTCACTCTAACCTGGCCGTTTAAAGTAACTCATCAGATATGTACTCCATACGCGTGAAAATTAAAAAATACAGGTGCTAACCTATGTTCTAGACACGTTTTTGACCACTTGGGATTCTTTAAAACATTTAAAAGCCGAAAACAAGTGGCCGCTGCGGGCCTCGGATCCCTCGGCCCGTCGCACTCATATTTAGGGGACCGCCAAACGAGACGTACGCAATGTTTTCGCCGCCAACTTACCGACCACATCTCAGCTACAAGGTCCTTGGGTGCAGTGGCGGACTCAGTTTTCTCAATACCGCCCACAATAACCGTAAAGAAAATATTCCGTTCAGATCTGCATTCGTAGGTGAGATCCCGGCTGGCATCGTCTGCTTCGGCCAGCACTCTATGAGAAATCGCGGGAGCGGCGGCGCTGTAAACAGCGCGCGCGTCTCCCTGTCGACAACAGAGACGCCGCCGCCGCGATTTCTCATAGAGTGCTGGCCGGAGCAGACGACGTCCGCCGAGATCCCTTCAACAAATGGGAACTTCGAAAAAATCGTTAATAAGCGGTACATGGCCGGTGCGCCACTTGTCACATCAAAAAGACGTAAATGGGCAAGTCTCGTACTTGATCTGGCACTTCGTGGCCTCCTCCAGGCCCACGGCTGCAGCCTACCTCGGCCTCAGACATCGCGGACACCACATTGGGCATCGAACGCCACTTTGCACCTGTTTGGCACGTCCCGTGGACGCGGTAAAGCATGTTTCGTAGATGATTGGGCACTTCTCGGCCTTGTCCAGGACCAGGATTGACTCGTTCACGAGCAGGAAGTCGGCCACGAAAAATCTCGTGGCCACGAAATCAGCTTTCACCGGATCGACTATACCCATGGCTAAAGGACAAGGCGGCGCAAAACCTAACTAAACGCCGCAAACTAATGCACCGTAGTGTAAGGATTGTAACAAAAATTCCCTAAATCGTTTACACCTATCATATACGCTCTTAGGCATATCTGTAATTTCCTCGACACATCACAGACCAAGTAGTGGATAATGCTCAGAAATCTCCAAGCGCAAAATCAAATATTCTAGACCCCTTCACCAATGTGACAAAAATTCCCCGACCATCTTAACAGTGTGAATAAAATTCCTAAACCCTTTAAACAGTGTGACAATCATTCCCAGACACTCTCAACAGTGTGACAAAAATTCCCAGACCCTCTTAACGATGTGACAAAAATTCCTAGACCCTTTTAACAGTGTGACAAAAATTCCTAGACCCTTTTGGCAGTGTGACAAAAATTCCTAGACCCTCTTAACGTTGTGACAAAAATTCCTAGACCGTTTTAACAGTGTGACAAAAATTCCTAGACCCTTTTGGCAGTGTGACAAAAATTCCTTGACCCTCTTAACGTTGTGACAAAAATTCCTAGACCCTTTTAACAGTGTGACAAAAATTCCTAGACCCTTTTAACAGTGTGACAAAAATTCCTAGACCCTTTTAACAGTGTGACAAAAATTCCTAGACCCTCTTAACAGTGTGACAAAAATTCCTAGACCCTTTTAACAGTGTGACAAAAATTCCTAGACCCTTTTAACAGTGTGACAAAAATTCCCAGACCCTCTTAACAGTGTGACAAAAATTCCTAGACCCTTTTAACAGTGTGACAAAAATTCCTAGACCCTTTTAGCAGTGTGACAAAAATTCCTAGACCCTCTTAACAGTGTGACAAAAATTCCTAGACCCTTTTAGCAGTGTGACAAAAATTCCTTGACCCTCTTAACGTTGTGACAAAAATTCCTAGACCGTTTTAACAGTGTGACAAAAATTCCTAGACCCTTTTAGCAGTGTGACAAAAATTCCTAGACCTCCTAGACCGTTTTAACAGTGTGACAAAAATCTTTCCTTGAACAGTGTGACAAAAATTCCTAGACCCTTTTAACAGTGTGACAAAAATTCCTAGACCCTTTTAACAGTGTGACAAAAATTCCTAGACCCTCTTAACGTTGTGACAAAAATTCCTAGACCCTTTTAGAGTGTGACAAAAATTCCTAGACCCTTTTAACAGTGTGACAAAAATTCCTAGACCCTTTTAGCAGTGTGAAAAAAATTCCTAGACCCTCTTAACGTTGTGACAAAAATTCCTAGACCCTTTTAGCAGTGTGACAAAAATTCCTAGACACTCTGAACAGTGTGACAAAAATTCCTAGACCCTTTTAACAGTGTGACAAAAATTCCTAGACCCTTTTAAAAGTGTGACAAAAATTCCTAGATACTCTTAACAGTGTGACAAAAATTCCTAGACCCTTTTAGCAGTGTGACCAAAAATTCCTTGACCCTCTTAACACTGTGACAAAAATTCCTAGACCCTCTTAACGTTGTGACAAAAATTCCTAGACCATCCTTACAGTGTGACAAAAATTCCTAGACCCTTTTAGCAGTGTGACAAAAATTCCTTGACCCTTTTAACAGTGTGACAAAAATTCCTAGACCCTTTTCACGTTGTGACAAAAATTCCTAGACCCTTTTAGCAGTGTGACAAAAATTCCAAGACACTCTGAACAGTGTGACAAAAATTCCTAGACCCTTTTAACAGTGTGACAAAAATTCCTAGACCCTTTTCACAGTGTGACAAAAATTCCTAGACCCTTTTAGCAGTGTGACAAAAATTCCTAGAGACTTTGAACAGTGTGACAAAAATTCCTAGACCCTTTTAGCAGTGTGACAAAAATTCCTAGACACTCTGAACAGTGTGACAAAAATTCCTAGACCCTTTTAGCAGTGTGACAAAAATTCCTAGACACTCTGAACAGTGTGACAAAAATTCCTAGACCCTTTTTACAGTGTGACAAAAATTCCCAGACCCTCTTAACACTGTGACAAAAACTCCTAGACCCTTTAACAGTGTGACAAAAATTCCTAGACCCTCTTAATGATGTGACAAAATTTCCTTGACCCTTTTAACAGTGTGACAAAAATTCCTAGACACTCTGAACAGTGTGACAAAAATTCCTAGACACTCTGAACAGTGTGACAAAAATTCCTAGACCCTGTTTTAACAGTGTGACAAAAATTCCTAGACCCTTTTGGCAGTGTGACAAAAATTCCTTGACCCTCTTAACGTTGTGACAAAAATTCCTAGACCCTTTTAGCAGTGTGACAAAAATTCCTAGACACTCTGAACAGTGTGACAAAAATTCCTAGACCCTTTTAACAGTGTGACAAAAATTCCTAGACCCTTTTAAAACTGTGACAAAAATTCCTTGACCCTCTTAACAGTGTGACAAAAATTCCTAGACCCTTTTAGCAGTGTGACAAAAATTCCTAGACTCTCGAAAGTGCTGCAAAAATTCCTAGACCCTGTAGCAGTGCGAAGCGTAAAGACATTTCAAACTTAACATGAAATAATGGCTGATCGCGATGGGCAATGCTTGTTTGAGTCGCCTGCCTAGGTGGGGATAGGCCAGCCCGCAATACACCCACGCGTGCACTTGCCTATGCCCCAGGCGCTCGTCAGGGTCATGCAGTGGGGGAAAAAAGTAAGGTGTGTGTGTGTGTGTGTGGGGGGGGGACTGAAGTGAAGACTGAAGTGGGTACTTCGTGCTAAACTTTTTGTATTACGTACTAGGGTAAAGAACGAGACTATGGCAATCCCACTAATGTGGGTTGATTTTCTTCTTGTTTTACTTGCGCCGGGGATGAAGAGGTCTTTAGGTAAACGAATGATCTACGTGTTACGTAAAATATGAAAATGTGTCAATTGTTGAGGGGGGGGGGGAGGGAGGGTGAGGTGCAACCCGATGCGTGCGTGTCGGTGTTCTGCCAGTTGCGTGGTATGTGAACGGCGTCGATGCCATAGGCACGACTACACCCCTCTCCTCGGCCTAACCTAACCCATAGCGTCCTCTGATCCTCCTTTCAACTACTCAGTGCCTAACCTAGCCTCAGATTATATTCCGATGAGTACCCCACCCGACCAAAGCCACCACCAGGAGACGACCCATCCACTTTTATCCTTATTGTAAGTTTTGCCCTGTTCGTCATGTAGGGTCTCTTACAACTCGTATACCCCCCCCCCCCCCTCCCCTTGGCCTTCACTGTTGCCTGGATTATTCTCCTTCCTGCCCCAAAAAGTGATGTTGTAACACTGTGCAAGAAAGAAATGATAATTTTTAAAGAAAGAGAAAAGTAGTTTTTGTTGGGTTCAGACATAAAGATGATTTATTGCAATTTATAATTGCTTTGAACTGAGCAGAGTTAAAGTAAGTCATTAATAAGCATTACATAAACAATTTACAAATCGCATTGATGCAAAAATCCATGTATAGAAGCCCGAAATAATTTCAGAGTCCTAAACGAAAGTAAATCAGGCACAGCTAATGTGCGCATACTGTGAGCATCACTGATCTAGGGAAAGACAATGCATAAGTAGCAAGAAGGCAATTTTATTTATCACATTTAGACATTTTATCAAGTTCAGGGCATCTCATTTACAGGTAAACAATTCATAGAGATTGGTAAAGCCAAAATAACACTGAAAAGTCTCTAAACTAATTGAGGAAACGGTTTACAATACAACTGTCGAGAATGTTTGAGCTAAATTAAGGGTGTTACATAAGGGCAAAGTTTTCAAAGTTACATCAACAATTTATGTTCTATGAATGGAAAAAATACAGGATAAAGATCTGAACTGTTCCAAATAAATGAGAATGGGATGAACAGACACTATCAAAAGAACCTTTTACACAGGGATCAGCTGAGCGCTTTCACGAGGAAGCAATGGTAACAGGAGTGGACAGGAACGGTCTACCATTTCCATGAGGCACTGGCACTATATATCATGAACTTTCGTACACTGCCGCCAAATGTTAGCAACAGTTGGAATGTCTGGAAAAAGGAAAAGCATAATAATGATACATCTAACATATCAGTCTAAATAGTCATCTGAAAGCATTTCCATATTCGCATGAAGTTTAGTGGCAACTTACATTAGAACTTCAGGTGCTTGACAATAAAGATTGCGGACTCAAACACCTGAGAGCATATGGAATGCCCCTTTTAATGTGTCGACATTGATGTGCTCTGAAACAAAAAAAAATTAGATACTAGTTTGGCCACAGAAGCATGTTGATGTCAACGTAAAACAAATCAATCAGAGATTGCTGTAGGCGTGTTACAGCCACACATTCCCCCCACAAGCAAAAGAATGTTTATAGGCAAATGAACTACTGACCAGGTTCAGCTCAATACGAGCCCAGCATAAATTTACACTCGGGTACAACAATGTGCTCAAAGCTTGTCTTCGTCACCTGAAAGAAGAACAGGACTTTGAATGAAAACAAATAGGTGTATGAACAGACTACATAAACAATATTTAAATAGATGCTTAGACCCTTTTAATTACCTCATAATATTTGAGATGGTCTCTTGACTTGAGATTGGAAACATGTCACATGAGAACCGAACCACTGTCACAGCAAAGTGGTTTCGCCATACATTTGCATCATCACCGCAAGAAAAAAGCACTGCAACAAATTGAAGACATGGTTTTAGGAAACGCACTTTTTCTTTCACCTGTAACGGTGCTTCCAACTCCCTCTTAGTTGGTTGCGACAAAAGTATGCTACTGATAACTGAGCGCAAACAGTACAGTAAGAAATACTTCCGGACAGTTTAAGGTTATGGCATGTAGCACATGAGTAGAAATGCGATTAAGAAAGAATATATTTGCAAGGTTACGAAGTAGTCCAAATCGTGAATACTTATGCTGTTTCAACAATAGCCAGGACAGGCACAGGGGAACATAACCTCTGAACGTTGTTTGTAAACAACTGCATCTTTTACTTATGTAACCATAACACAGCGGTCTAGTAAGTGTCCGCGGATGCGAAATTGCTTTACGAAACGCGTAAACGAATGAAGACAGTCAATCGACCCCCACTTCATGATACATTTTATTCCGTGTCGTAAAAAATTACGTCATGGAGCGGGGAGACGTACGTGAACGCAAACTGCTTTGCAGCCGACGTACTACTTGTCACTTACCTGTCATCACACCACACCACAGCAACAGGAAATCTCGAATTGAATGTCCAAAAATCATGTCGAACGAGCAACCGGCGACATAATATATCGCAGCAAAGTCAAACCACCAGCCTGCCGAACGGCGCCGGACGGCTGCCGTGACGTCACTGAGTTCCGTCAGTGTGCCAACCGCACGGATTGAAATGTCCTACATCTGCTAGTACTACGAAATATTTCAAACGCAATTAATCGAAAAAATGGCTCGTCATTTTGTGGGCCGATTATTATAGAATCGATACTTAAAAGCGGAGCTAAAACGGTTGTGTGGTGTTTCTGGAAAGTCCGTGACTGACAGACAGACAGACAGAGTCACGACCAAAGTTGTCGCGGGGCCCGTTTTGAGAATCTGAGCTCGCTTCGCTCGCTAAAAAAAATTCCCAGACCCTCTTAACACTGTGACAAAAATTCCTAGACCCTCTTAACGTTGTGACAAAAATTCCTAGACCATCCTTACAGTGTGACAAAAATTCCTAGACACTTTTAGCAGTGTGACAAAAATTCCTTGACCCTTTTAACAGTGTGACAAAAATTCCTAGACCCTTTTCACAGTGTGACAAAAATTCCTAGACCCTTTAAGCAGTGTGACAAAAATTCCAAGACACTCTGAACAGTGTGACAAAAATTCCTAGACCCTTTTAACAGTGACAAAAATTCCTAGACCCTTTTCACAGTGTGACAAAAATTCCTAGACCCTTTTAGCAGTGTGACAAAAATTCCTAGAGACTCTTAACAGTGTGACAAAAATTCCTAGACCCTTTTAGCAGTGTGACAAAAATTCCTAGAGACTCTGAACAGTGTGACAAATTCCTAGACCCTTTTAGCAGTGTGACAAAAATTCCTAGACACTCTGAACAGTGTGACAAAAATTCCTAGACCCTTTTAACAGTGTGACAAAAATTCCTAGACCCTTTTAGCCGTGTGACAAAAATTCCTAGACCCTCTTAACACTGTGATAAAAATTCCTAGACCCTCTTAACGTTGTGACAAAAATTCCTAGACCCTTTTAACAGTGTGACAAAAATTCCAAAACCCTTTTGGCAGTGTGACAAAAATTCCTTGACCCTCTTAACGTTGTGACAAAAATTCCTAGACCCTTTTAGCAGTTTGACAAAAATTCCTGGACACTCTGAACAGTGTGACAAAAATTCCTAGACCCTTTTAACAGTGACAAAAATTCCTAGACCCTTTTCACAGTGTGACAAAATTTCCTAGACCCTTTTAGCAGTGTGACAAAAATTCCTAGACCCTCTTAACGTTGTGACAAAAATTCCTAGACCCTTGTAACAGTGTGACAAAAATTCCTAAGACCCTCCTAATGATGTGACAAAAATTCCTTGACCCTTTTAACAGTGTGACAAAAATTCCTAGACCCTTTTAGCAGTGTGACAAAAATTCCTAGACCCTCCTAACAGTGTGACAAAAATTCCTAGACCCTTTTAGCAGTGTGACAAAAATTCCTAGACACTCTGAACAGTGTGACAAAAATTCCTAGACCCTTTTAACAGTGTGACAAAAATTCCTAGACCCTTTTCACAGTGTGACAAAATTTCCTAGACCCTTTTAGCAGTGTGACAAAAATTCCTAGACCCTCAGTGTGACAAATTCCTAGACCCTTGTGACAAAAATTCCTAGACCCTCTGAACAGTGTGACAAAAATTCCTAGACCCTTTTAGCAGTGTGACAAAAATTCCTAGACACTCTGAACAGTGACCCTTATAGCAGTGTGACAAAAATTCCTAGACCCTTTTAACAGTGCGACAAAAATTCCTAGACCCTTTTAGCAGTGTGACAAAAATTCCTAGACCCTTTTAACAGTGTGACAAAAAAATTCCTAGACCCTTTTAGCATTCCTTGACAGTGTGACAAAAATTCCTAGACCCTCTTAACAGTGTGACAAAAATTCCTAGACCCTCTTAACAGTTGTGACAAAAATTCCTAGACCCTTTTAACAGTGTGACAAAAATTCCTAGACCCTTTTGGCAGTGTGACAAAAATTCCTTGACCCTTTTAACGTTGTGACAAAAATTCCTAGACCCTTTTAGCAGTGTGACAAAAATTCCTAGACCCTCTTAACAGTGTGACAAAAATTCCTAGACCCTTTTAACAGTGTGACAAAAATTCCTAGACCCTTTTAACAGTGTGACAAAATTTCCTAGACCCTTTTAGCAGTGTGACAGTGTGTGACAAAAATTCCTAGACCCTTTTACAAAAATTCCTAGACGTTGTGACAAAAATTCCTAGACCCTTGTAACAGTGTGACAAAAATTCCAAGACCCTCTTAATGATTCCTAGTGACAAAAATTCCTTGACCCTTTTAACAGTGTGACAAAAATTCCTAGACCCTTTTAGCAGTGTGACAAAAATTCCTAGACCCTCCTAACAGTGTGACAAAAATTCCTAGACCCTTTTAGCAGTGTGACAAAAATTCCTAGACACTCTGAACAGTGTGACAAAAATTCCTAGACCCTTTTAACAGTGTGACAAAAATTCCTAGACCCTTTTAGTGTGACAAAAATTCCTAGACCCTGTGACAAAAATTCCTAGACCCTCTTAACACTGTGACAAAAATTCCTAGACCCTCTTAACGTTGTGACAAAAATTCCTAGACCCTTTTAACAGTGTGACAAAAATTCCAAGACCCTTTTGGCAGTGTGACAAAAATTCCTTGACCCTCTTAACGTTGTGACAAAAATTCCTAGACCCTTTTAGCAGTGTGACAAAAATTCCTGGACACTCTGAACAGTGTGACAAAAATTCCTAGACCCTTTTAACAGTGACAAAAATTCCTAGACCATTTTCACAGTGTGACAAAATTTCCTAGACCCTTTTAGCAGTGTGACAAAAATTCCTAGACCCTCTTAACGTTGTGACAAAAATTCCTAGACCCTTGTAACAGTGTGACAAAAATTCCAAGACCCTCTTAATGATGTGACAAAAATTCCTTGACCCTTTTAACAGTGTGACAAAAATTCCTAGACCCTTTTAGCAGTGTGACAAAAATTCCTAGACCCTCCTAACAGTGTGACAAAAATTCCTAGACCCTTTTAGCAGTGTGACAAAAATTCCTAGACACTCTGAACAGTGTGACAAAAATTCCTAGACCGTTTTAACAGTGTGACAAAAATTCTTATTCCCTTTTGGCAGTGTGGCAAAAATTCCTAGACCCTTTTGGTAGTGTGACAAAAATTCCTTGACCCTCTTAACGTTGAGACAAAAATTCCTAGACCCTTATAGCAGTGTGACAAAAATTCCTAGACCCTTTTAACAGTGACAAAAATTCCTAGACCCTTTTCACAGTGTGACAAAATTTCCTAGACCATTTTAGCAGTGTGAAAAAAATTCCCAGACCCTCTTAACACTGTGACAAAAATTCCTAGACCCTCTTAACGTTGTGACAAAAATTCCTAGACCCTTGTAACAGTGTGACAAAAATTCCAAGACCCTCTAAATGATGTGACAAAAATTCCTAGACCGTTTTAACAGTGTAACAAAAATTCCTAGACCCTTTTAGCAGTGTGACAAAAATTCCTAGACCATCCTAGCAGTGTGACAAAAATTCCTAGACCCTTTTAGCAGTGTGACAAAAATTCCTAGACACTCTGAACAGTGTGACCACGGCCTACAATGGCAGTAATAGTCGGATTTTTACGATACCGGTGTGTTATAAATACCATACGTTGCGTGACATAAACAACCATACATTGTTGTACATTTCCCAAAACAGTGTCTAGTGTGTGTGAATAATAACGAATTCTAGTTTTACCATACATCAGCGCATTATCTTACTGGCTGGGCCGTGTAGCAAAATTCCGACGCGACATGTGGCAGTTTTCTTATACATGTTGTGGTAAATCCAGTTATAGTGATTTAACAATAAATTAAATAAAGAAACAACGCTGTGGCATGAAAGTGGCATTGCCATGCAGTGTCTGGACAGCTTGTGATTCATTGGCTGTGAATAAAGATGGGTTTAGAGTGCTGACGCTTGACGCTTAAAGACCGTTCGTTAAAGGAACGTGAAACACATGCGAATAGAAAAATCGCCAGTGCAAATAAAATGGTGTCTGCGAATAAAAGGGTCAAGGAATTTTTGTCACACTGTTAAGAGCGTCTAGGAATTATTTTCACACTGTTACGTGCGTCTAGGAATTTTTGACACACCGATAAGAGGGTCTGGGAAATTTTGTCCCATTGTTAAGAATGTCTGAAAATTTTTGTCACACTGTTAAGAGCGTCTAGGAATTATTGTCACACTGTTTAGTGCGTGTAGGAATTATTGTCACACGGTTAAGAGGGTCTCGGAATTTTTGTCACACTGTTAAAAGGGTCTAGGAATTTTTGTCACACTGTAAAAAGGGTCTAGGATTTTTTGTCACACTGTTAAGAGGTTCTGGGAATTTTTGTCACACCGTTAAGAGGGTCTAGGAAATTTTGTCACATTGTTAAGAATGTCTGGAAATTTTTGTCACACTGTTAAGAGCGTCTAGGAATTATTGTCACACTGTTTAGTGCGTCTAGGAATTATTGTCGCACGGTTAAGAGGGTCTCGGAATTTTTGTCACACTGTTTAGCAGGGCCGTAGCCAGACCCTCCTTTCGGGGGGGGTTTTTTCCCGATGGAACCTTGTGTTGGTGGTTGCCTACCTCAAGGGGGCTGAACGTTTACTGCGGTCGTGGATGTGCAAGAACCACAGAAAATAAGCCAACTAACTTTTATGGTAAGTTTGGGCGAGAATGCGTGTTCATGATCTAATGAGCTGCTGAGGTGCCCAAGAGCGAGGGCGCGCAGCAGCAGCCGTGATCGTCGCGGCAGACCGCAGCTCTTTTCCCGCCCGTCTCTACTTGCTTGGACGCAGTCCTCACTCGTCCTCCGCTCCTCCGCTCTTCCTCTTTTTCCCAGCAAATGCTTCCTTTCTCTTGCCTTTCCCTCTCCCTACCCCTTCCGCTTCTCTCCTCCTCTTCCTTTCCTCCTCCCTTTTCCTCCTCCTTTTTTTCCTTCGTCCCAGAATTTCGGGGGGGGTTTTGACACCAAAAACCCCCCCCTCGCTACGGCCCTGCTGTTTAGTGCGTATAGGAATTATTGTCACACGGTTAAGAGGGTCTCGGAATTTTTGTCACACTGCCTCAAGGGTCTAGGAATTTTTGTCACATCGTTAAGAGGGTCTGGGAATTTTTGTCACACCGATAAGAGGGTCTGGGAATTTTTGTCCCACTGTTAAGAATGTCTGGAAATTTTTGTCACACTGTTAAGAGGGTCTAGGAATTTTTGTCACACTGTTTAAGAGTGGTCTAGGAATTTTTGTCACACTGTAAAAAGGGTCTAGTAAAGAGGGTCTAGGAATTTTTGTCACACTGTTAAAAGGGTCTAGGAATTTTTGTCACACTGTTAAAAGGGTCTAGGAATTTTTGTCACACTGTTAAGAGGTGTCTAGGAATTTTTGTCACACTGTTAAGAGGGTCTAGGAATTTTTGTCACACTGTTAAGAGGGTCTGGGAATTTTTGTCACACTGTTAAGAGGGTCTAGGAATTTTTGTCACACTGTTTAGTGCGTCATAGGAATTTTTGTCACACGGTTAAGAGGGTCTCGGAATTTTTGTCACACTGCCTCAAGGGTCTAGGAATTTTTGTCACATCGTTAAGAGGGTCTGGGAATTTTTGTCACACTTTTAAAACGGTCTAGGAATTTTTGTCACACTGTTAAGAGGGTCTAGGAATTTTTGTCACATGTTAAAAGGGTCTAGGAAATTTTGTCACAGTGTTAAGAGGGTCTGGGAAATTTTGTCCCATTGTTAAGAATGTCTGGAAATTTTTGTCACACTGTTAAGAGCGTCTAGGAATTATTGTCACACTGTTTAGTGCGTCTAGGAATTATTGTCACACGGTTAAGAGGGTCTCGGAATTTTTGTCACACTGTTAAAAGGGTCTAGGAATTTTTGTCACACTGTAATAAGGGTCTAGGATTTTTTGTCACACTGTTAAGAGGTTCTGGGAATTTTTGTCACACCGTTAAGAGGGTCTAGGAAATTTTGTCACATTGTTAAGAATGTCTGGAAATTTTTGTCACACTGTTAAGAGCGTCTAGGAATTATTGTCACACTGTTAAGATGGTCGGGGAATTTTTGTCACATTGGTGAAGGGGTCTAGAATATTTGATTTTGCGCTTGGAGAGGTCTGAGCATTATCCACTACTTGGTCTGTGATGTGTCGAGGAAATTACAGATAAGCCTAAGAGCGTATATGATAGGTTTAAACGATTTAGGGAATTTTTGTCACAATCCTTACACTAAGGTGCATTAGTTTGCGGCGTTTAGTTAGTTACTTCCTGGTTTTGCGCCGCTTTGTCCTCTAGCCATGGGTATAGTCGATCCGGTAAAAGCTGATTTCGTGGCCACGAGATTTTTCGTGGCCGACTTCCTGCTCGTACCTCCGCCTGGAATGCAAGCGCGCCCCCAGCGGGCACGGTGCACGGCGACTGGCGCTCGACCGTGCCACACCCTTCGGGTAGGTCCCAACTAGCGCCTCAAATGTCCGAAAGGCCGATCGCAATCACTTCAAACCACACTAAATGTCAGAAAAGACAACTTTCAGTTTGTTTTTTTTCGGATTTTGGCCAAACTGGCGAACTTCGTTCGGTTTCTACGGGTGGGGCAGAGAGGCTTCCCTAGGGTTCGATGTTACAAAACCTCGGGGTCACGCTACCCCACCGCGTTCATAGGGATTTCACGCTGGGAATGTTCGGCGCAGCCGGCGCGCTCCGTTTGAATCGCCCGCGCGCCGCCGCCTGTTTGAGTGGTGGGGAGCGTTCGGCTCCGCTCGGTTCGCGCGCTTTTCTTCGTGCTCGTGATGCGCTCGCTGGCTTGGCGAGCCGGGCAGGCGACTGCCAGGCCGGCTTTCGACAAGCGAAGGCGTTGACTGTCATTGTTATTGTTGTCGATTCGCCATGTCCGGGACCGAAGGAAGTTTCTCTAATCAAGTGGTGGGTTATCGAAAAAATTCTGTCACTCCAAACTGATTTTTTGAAGAAAGATCCTGTTGAATGGGAGACAGATATGTCATTCCAAGAAGCGAAACAAGTTGTAGTCGCTCTACAGGTCGTGAGGTCGTGAATGATGTGGCAGAACGGGGAGTTGCCATAGTTAAGAACTACAATGGAAAGGTTACTAGGGACGAGAACAGTTTCCAGAATCTACTGCTGGTGAGTAAAAATTGATTTAAAAAAACAATATCACAGCTGGACGGATAACAAAACGTCGCTGTTTTATTTTCAGACATCCAGGCATTTGAGATCAAAAGTTAAAAGAGAAATTAAATTTTCTGAATAGCAAATATACGTTAGTATATGTATGTATTTATTAATGTTTAGAAATTTTGTTTAGAAAATGTTAAGATGTTTAGAATGTTTAGATGTTTAGAATGTCTAGAAAATAAAATGAAAATTAAAATTAGATGAACTTTGAAAGAAACAAAAACGTTTGATTGGTTAAAGCATATATTTTCCTCCCAGTCCTACACACGACTAATAACTAAGAACATAGCAGACGAGCGCGCGGTTTAAATATTTTTGGCGCGCCTGCGAAGCGCGCGTACCGAGCGGAGCCGAACGCTCCCCACCACTCAACCAGGCGGCGGCGCGCGGGCGATTCAAACCAGCGGGTGGAAACGGCAGTGCACGGCCGGGGGGCAGGGCTCGGCCTCGTGACGTCACCTGCTTACCCCCTCCCCTCGGACCGACCACCGCAACAACACTCAACTTCGCTTCACTCTAACCTGGCCGTTTAAAGTAACTCATCAGATATGTACTCCATACGCGTGAAAATTAAAAAATACAGGTGCTAACCTATGTTCTAGACACGTTTTTGACCACTTGGGATTCTTTAAAACATTTAAAAGCCGAAAACAAGTGGCCGCTGCGGGCCTCGGATCCCTCGGCCCGTCGCACTCATATTTAGGGGACCGCCAAACGAGACGTACGCAATGTTTTCGCCGCCAACTTACCGACCACATCTCAGCTACAAGGTCCTTGGGTGCAGTGGCGGACTCAGTTTTCTCAATACCGCCCACAATAACCGTAAAGAAAATATTCCGTTCAGATCTGCATTCGTAGGTGAGATCCCGGCTGGCATCGTCTGCTTCGGCCAGCACTCTATGAGAAATCGCGGGAGCGGCGGCGCTGTAAACAGCGCGCGCGTCTCCCTGTCGACAACAGAGACGCCGCCGCCGCGATTTCTCATAGAGTGCTGGCCGGAGCAGACGACGTCCGCCGAGATCCCACCTACGAATGCAGATCTGAACGGAATATTTTCTTTACGGTTATTGTGGGCGGTATTGAGAAAACTGAGTCCGCCACTGCACCCAAGGACCTTTTAGCTGAGATGTGGTCGGTAAGTTGGCGGCGAAAACATTGCGTACGTCTCGTTTGGCGGTCCCCCAAATATGAGTGCGACGGGCCGCGGGATCCGAGGCCCGCAGCGGCCACTTGTTTTCGGCTTTTAAATGTTTTAAAGAATCCCAAGTGGTCAAAAACGTGTCTAGAACATAGGTTAGCACCTGTATTTTTTAATTTTCACGCGTATGGAGTACATATCTGATGAGTTACTTTAAACGGCCAGGTTAGAGTGAAGCGAAGTTGAGTGTTGTTGCGGTGGTCGGACCGAGGGGAGGGGGTAAGCAGGTGACGTCACGGGGCCGAGCCCTGCCCCCCGGCCGTGCACTGCCGTTTCCACCCGCTGTTCAAACGGAGCGCCGGCTGCGCCGAACATTCCCAGCGTGAAATCCCTAGGAACGCGGTGGGGTAGCGTGACCCCGAGGTTTTGTAACATCCAACCCTAGGGAGGCCTCTCTGCCCCACCCGTAGAAACCGAACGAAGTTCGCCAGTTTGGCCAAAATCCGAAAAAAAGACTGAAAGTTGTCTTTTCTGACATTTAGTGTGGTTTGAAGTGATTGCGATCGGCCTTTCGGACATTTGAGGCGCTAGTTGGGACCTACCCGAAGGGTTTGTTACGGTCGAGCGCCAGTCGCCGTGCACCGTGCCCGCTGGGGGCGCGCTTGCATTCCAGGCGGAGGTAGGCAACCCGTGAAGCACCAGAATCTGTTTTAGCGCTTTGCCTCGACTAAACGTCGTCCGAAACCCGAGGTAGGCGTCGTGGAAAGGTGGAACGGTGATCCGCGACGAGCGAAGACCATTACGCCACGACGTGGTCTAGCGTGCGCCAAGGGTCCGTGCAGCCATTGGAATCACATAAGGCAAGTTGGTAACAGTGCAATCCCAAGTGTGATGTAAATCACACTGTGGGTGTAATCAAACCCTATGTCAGCGGCAGGTGTAGTATTTTTCACTAATCACTGTAAACTGGGATGAGCTCATCACACGTAGCTGCGATGAAGTTCCATCTGCGATGTTCATTGCAGCTAATTCTAATGAGCCCAATACGTTTAGCTGTGAGGAAGGTCCAACTGCAATGGACTTTGCAGCTCTAGGTGTAGTATTTATGACTAATCACACTCGGTCTTCGTCACATTGATGACAGTGAAGAAAATGGCAGTTTTGCTTGTCCATTGTCTTAGCTGCCAAAGAACAGTATTTATGATTTCAAAATATCTCTCACACCACGAACAACATTCGAAGGAGGGGTGTTAGTGTTAAGTCACAGAAGTAAAAATTACGCTTTTTATTTTGTTAGCTGCACGAGTTATTTTTAGCCAAGGATAAAGCAGTCGGCGTGGGTGCGGTTTTACTTGGCCTGCATTTGGCGGCCCTCGTGAAATAGGGACTCCCCCGTTTGCTTTTGAGAAATTTGTGTTTTTATAAGGGGCATGATGCATCACATTTGGACTTTAAATCCACAAGAAATGGGACGAGGAACAGTATTAGGCCTAGAACGGTGCGAAACCAAAGTTACAAAATACGGGATTCTAGTGGCTGCACTGCCCCTACCTTGAATTATGGTGCATTCCCATCAAAAATATGACGACAAAACTTACCACAACGTTCAACAACTAATTTTAACATTCCAAAAAACAACAAACTCCAAAAATTCACATTTCAAATACACCTTTACAAAATACTTTCCCTGACACTGAAAGAAAAAACAAATCCTTGCCTCAAACTTTGGTACTCCCATTTTTCCACAATATACAACCACTAAAAAAAATGTACAAAACGCCCACTCATGTTCAAAACTTCGGGCCTACCAGTATCCCACTTGGTGGGACAGTATTTTTTAAAGTGAATATCAATTGTAAAAATTATCTAAGAAACTACTAAAGCTACGGTAACCCAAATGTAAGGTTCACTCCGGTATGCTAGTAGGAAGATGTAGTCCAAGTTTCAGCCTTCTACGACTAACCGTTCTAGAGAAATCGCGCGGACAGACAGACACACAGAGAAAACATTTTTGAGCTAGTCGGTCCAGGGGTTCGCTATCGCTCAGCCAACAATAAATAACCAACTGACCCTTGAGATTTATCAGACTGTGTTTTAACTGTGTACAGACGCGTGTCGCAACGGTCTTGGTACATTAACAACTGATGCAACGGACGAGTCCTTAGCGCACTCAAAAATAATGAATTTCATAAACTAGCACACAGTTTTACTAATATCAGCCGACGAAAGATAATTAAGGGTAGAACAGAAATATTCATTACCTGCTGACAGTTTAAGGTATCGCGAACAATCACTGATTTAATAAATCATCAGAGAACACAACACTCTCTAAAACAGCGCTTTGTTACCAATGTACAATATTGCACGCGATTGAATACAAATCTTCAAAACTGTGTATAATTTACGCACGAATTCGCACGTAAGCTGCGTATGCATAAATTCGTGGGCACTTCTGCACGAAATTGTACAGTGGAATGAAGTGTGGACAAGGGGAGGGGGCGGCCACTCGTGTACTCGGTTCACCCAAACGTTCTAACAAACGCAATAGTAATAGAATTCTGTCGAAATGAGCCCAAATTGTCCTCAAAAACTGATATTAAGGGGTGTAAGCAAATGAGCAACAACGTAATATTGCGTAGGCTAATAGTACTTCCTTGTAGTAGTCCGGTCGCATTTTTAGTCAGTCCCGACATGTTTCGGTAGAAGCGAACAGGAGCCCTTAGTCTGATGCCGACTGTTCGGGCGGGCGGATGTGCGCTGACTAATCGTTTACAGAGATACTTCAGATTTGGAGGATAGACTTCTTTTGTGACTTAGATAAACGTACGGTGGCAACAATTTCCAAATTTGTCGCGTTTTTGTTTTATGGGAATTGTTCGAGTTGTTAGGTTAGGGTTGGCAGCTGGGTGTGGTGCGCCTGCAAGGCGCACTTCGTCGCGAGTCGGGACGGGCTGAAGTTGGCGATTTTAATCGTTACAAAAATGTTTACCGTCGGACACATCTCGAGCGTGGGGGCCGGAGGCTCGCGCAAACGCCGCCGGCAGGCCAAGCTGGCCAAGTCCCCCTGTCGAACCGAGGTGCCGGTGGAGCGGAGCCGAGACAGGTTCGACGGAGGGGCGGGCCAGCTTGTTTCGAGAGTGGACGCTCCCCGGGAACAGGCGGGATGGGCCGAGAGGGAGAGAGCGGGAGCATGGAGGTGGGGGATCCGCGGCGCCGCGCTGGCGCTTAGTGTAGCGAAGCCAGTCCGCCTGGAAGCTGCGCCATGGCAGCACGGCTGGTGCTGATACTGCTCTTCGTGGGAATCTCAGCCGTGTCCCCGTTACTAGATCTCACAGGTAAGAACACTGCGTGCGCGCTGCCGTCTTTAACCGCCGTATGGACGCTGAACATTGCATGGGCACTTGTTGGCACAATGTGCATCTTCTTCAATGTGGAGCAGAAGGTACGAAGCGGCCGTGCGGCAAGCACTGCTGCAAAACAGTGTTCGTACGAATGTGCTCATCTCCAATAAAAATAACGTAACGAAAATTGAATACGTCCAAATGTGAAAAGGTATAAACTGGAGGACATACCTTTTAATGCGTGCGTCGCGGTCTGTGTACGCTAGATATGGTAGGCACGGGCACGGGTCGGCATGAAGTCAGAAAATTAGTACCGGTGCATATACGACTCAGCTTTGAACTACCAATTTTGGGGAGTCCGGAAATCCTTTTCCCCCGTTTTCGGCAGCCTTTGAGTACAACATAGAACAGAAATGAATAGTTAATCGCTTTCCTTCGTTCTTGAAACAATAATAGATGTTTTTACACTATATGGTAATGTACCATTTTTGTGCATAATTATGTACACATATGAAACTTTATTGCTTATGTACGACTTAGTAGCTAATTACGCACTAAAACTGTACAGTTTTGTGCATGATTATGTGCTTTGTAACTCATATCATTTAAGAGTTATGATCAACCCAAATCTCTCATGAAGCAAATTTAACGCAACAGTGACATTCTTTTCTAGCTGGGATGGCAACTAGGTCGGACTTTCCCGTCAGGAGAGTCCCGACGACATCTTATGCAAAACCAGAGTTCTGCCGTAAAGTGACACTATAAAGATGTGTGCCGACAGCAAGAAAGTGCTGCCTACTGTACCCAGCGTCAAACCTATCCCCCCCCCCCCCCCCCCCCTTCGGTCTCACTCTGACCTCATTCCTGTCTACCACATTGTTCGAGTGCTAATATGGTCCTGGGCATTGACGCTACGCTCAGGACCGCGACCTGAAGCACTTGCGTCGACTGTCCCCTAGTCGACCTCAATACAAGTTCTCCCCGGCATAGCGGCGCCGCCCACACGGAGACGGCAGGACAGTTGCCGCGGCCGTGACACATTAGGGAGCCTGGGGCAGCGGAGGCGCTGATGCGTGCCGGTAGTGGTGCGCGTCCCGCGAGCCCCGTGAAGTTGGACCCGTGCGTCTCTACAATATGAACGACAATTTTTTGACTAATTGTTCCTTGATTGTTCTTTTGTGTTCCACAAAAAAGTTCTATTTGTTCCGAAAGATACGTCGAGGTAAAATTGCTGAAAATATTGCTACTCGGGAACGGCTACCTGCCGCGAAAGTGTTCCGTGTGCATTAGTTTCCTCCATACTACATGTGTCTTGCGTTTGTTCTCTATTGTTCTGATCTCAATTTCGTCGTATCTATCGTTTACTTGATGTTTGGGAGAACGGGGTTCTGTGCCTTACTCCCGGGTTTAAAGTTCGCGCGTGAGCTGCAGCGCCATCTAGCGCCGCAAGGCAAACTACGCCGCCAACTCCGACTTGGTAATTTCTCATCCACATCTCCACAAGTTTAAGTGTAGCACGGGGGAGATTCGATGACACAGCGCGTGTGCGCATTGTGCACCCGATTCAAATTCTATTCAGAAGAAGTAACGCTCTCCAGTTAAATCGTGGTGAGCCCGCACTTCTAACCAATACAACACATCACACATTTGTGTCGTAAGTGTAAATGAGTCTGAACTGCAATAAAACTGTAGTATTAAATTTATTGTGGACTTTACAGTTTGACTTGTTTCCCTTGGACGCGAATAGAAAGTACAATATATTGGCTTGCGCCTCAATGTAATGCTCCGGTTGGTAGTAGTTTAACCCCGTCAACCGTCTCGTCTCGACCATTGCTTGAGCCGATCTTTTCTCCCATAAGAGCCTGCAGCCCCACCTGTCTTCTCAGATTTTAATATGCAAAACTTCATTTATAACTTTTGAGTCTTCGTATGAGCAACGAAATCTGAATCTGGGTGTCTCTGTTTCTCCTTCCAAATTTCATCGACATCGTATGATTCCTTAATGAGAAATCCACATGAGGCCATGTCAAAAAATTCCAAAGAATGCAATTGGCTTCTTTGTACCTACAAAAAATATGTTAGTATTCTACTTAGAAAGTAAGTGACGTAGGAAATAAAATGATCAAAGGCCTGTGTATACTAAATACCTTTTGTCTAAAAAAAAACTTTATTAACAGGATAGTTAAACATCGTTAAAAAACAGTAAGATGCAATGCAACATTTTCCTGACAAGTAATTTTTGAGAAATATTTCTCACAAAAAGCATACTTATGGCAGGTGTTATATGAAACCAATATGCATGCATTCCAAAGTCAGTATAATAGAGAAGGGTCAAACAAAACCCTCATAAAAGTATCACTGGAGCTGAGATCAGTCTTTAACCTGATATCACACAAGTAGATTGACAACATTCTAGCAGATGCTACAGAATTCTTAAAAGATATGACTAAGGAACATGACTATCGTAGAAAAATAACTTTTGGCAGGAATTATAGAGAATATACACAGTGAATGCCTACAAAAATAACTAAAACAAAGAAATGCAGGATGAAAACTCTCAATACAAATTTTTTGAGATCAGGAAAACTCGTACCACTAAGAACAGTCTTTTATCTCATATCACGCACAGGAGTGGCCGGAATTCTAGTACAACGTACAAAGTTCTTAAACGATATGACACAAGAACATCACTTTCATAAAACCAGGCGAGAAGACAAAGTGAATAACTACTTAAAGTATTTAAAAAAGGGATTTATAAAAAACTCAGATAGAGCAGGAGACAAGGACGAACCTTTACCTCGGCAATCACTGTGACGAGAGACGGCGAGAGAAGGGTCAAACAAAACCCGCATAAAAGTATCACTGGAGCTGAGATCAGTCCTTTACCTGATATCACACAAGTAGATTGACGACATTCTAGCAGATGATACAGAATTCTTAAAAGATATGACTAAGGAACATGACTATTGTATAAAAATAACTTTTGGCAGGAATTATAGAGAATGTACACAGTGAATGCCTACAAAAATAATTAAAACAAAGAAATACAGGATGAAAACTCTTAATACAAATTTTTTGAAATCAGGAAAACACGTACCACTAAGAACAGTCTTTTATCTCATATCACGCACAGGAGTGGCCGGAATTCTAGTACAATGTACAAAGTTCTTAAACGATATGACACAAGAACATCACTTTCATAAAACCAGGCGAGAAGACAAAGTGAATAACTACTTAAAGTATTTAAAAAAGGGATTTATAAAAAACTCAGAGCAGGAGACAAGGACGAACCTTTACCTCGGCAATCACTGTGACGAGAGACGGCGAGAGAAGGGTCAAACAAAACCCGCATAAAAGTATCACTGGAGCTGAGATCAGTCCTTTACCTGATATCACACAAGTAGATTGACGACATTCTAGCAGATGATACAGAATTCTTAAAAGATATGACTAAGGAACATGACTATTGTATAAAAATAACTTTTGGCAGGAATTATAGAGAATGTACACAGTGAATGCCTACAAAAATAATTAAAACAAAGAAATACAGGATGAAAACTCTTAATACAAATTTTTTGAGATCAGGAAAACCCTCCACTAAGAACAGTCTTTTATCTCATATCACGCAAAGGAGTGGCCGGAATTCTAGCACAATGTACAAAGTTCTTAAACGATATGACACAAGAATACCACTTTCATAAAACCAGGCGAGAAGACAAAGTGAATAACTACTTAAAGTATTTAAAAAAATGATTTATAAAAAAACTCTTCCGAGAACAATAAGAAAATCTTCTAAAATCCTCTTATCACTAGAGGTTTGTCTTTTTCCAAATTCAAGTCTTTACAAAATTCGAACAGAAAAAAAAGATACGAATATCGCATCCCTAAACCATAACGGCGTTGATGAGGAAAGACAATGTGAATACCTAAGAAAATTATTATAGCAATACAAGGCTACACAAATTAGGTTTTTAACAATAGGAAAAAATGCCTCGCAGGGACATTTAATGTAATAACGAAAGGGAACACCTTTACAACCTAACACTTTGAATCTTTCACATATAGCAGGAGACAAGGACGAACCTTTACCTCGGCAATCACTGTGATGACGCCATTTCTCAAATCGTCATATTTCTCCCACTTCTTGCCCAGGCGAGTGCCGTATGAAACTGAGTGGCGAGGCTGGTACGCGACTACACCACAGAGCCTATACTTGATGGTTTTTATTACCAAGGAAGGGGGAAACTCTTTGAGTTCGTACGAGTTTTGAGCTTTCCCGCTACCCTTGTCAGGCACCTGCATCAGACATGAAACGTCGATGAACACAACAGAGTTCAAGGCGAGATTTTGTTTGCATCTTCGGGAGGAGCAAGATTTCGCTGGCAGAGCTTCATTGCATGAAGTTTCAAGTGCATCTATTCCATCACTTTTAAAATGTGATATTGAGGTCTTTAAGATTCTAATTTCTTCAGGACCAGTACAATTTCTACACCTGTCAACAAATTTTGCTGCTGATTCTTGGGCCAGTAGAAGATGGGCCTGCTCGTTTAGTTTTCCCAGGCAGTCGTACGAGCTTATATTCTTTTCCTGTTTGCTCCTTGTTCCCGGTGTCTCGAAAACGACTACGTCGGTCTTGGGTACCACACGAGCAACAGCTTCAGCCCGCAATATGTAGGTTTCTTTGGTAGCTCCAATTGTAGCCAAAGAGCAGGCGGTTTTGAAGAGGAGGTTAGGCGAATCAGTTAAAGCACCACGGATGTGCGGCACGTCAACGTAGGCACTGCAGACCAGCTGACACAGTGAATCAAAATTACAAGAATTTTTCACCACCACCTTCTCATCAGCGCCTGTGGTCTTCATGTTGAGGTAACCCAGTACACTGCCGTTTTTCAGCAGCCGATCCTTGGGCACATTGATCTTTTCTGACTCCTGAGCTAGCCTCACCTCCGGTGAGGCAGCAAAGAACTTGGTTCTCGACTTTCTGGCTTTGTCAGCTAGGTTCCTGAAGTTTTCTTTTGCTTGAAGTTCGAGAGTGGACACTGCAACATTGTTGGCAATTTCTTCAGAGGGCGCCGGATCGTCTTCAGTGTCTGATATCTCATCTACTTTCTTCCTTTTGATCCGCGGCAGAGCTGCAATTTCCTCAGTTCTCTCAGATGTCCCTGGTGTTTCGGGCGTTTTCTCCATTAGTACTGCTGCTGCGAGCTTTGTTTGACCGTTTATAGAGTTCAGGTGTGTAAGGACCATTTTTTCTAATTTCAACGGCCTTGCTTCGTTCTTCAGAACTCTATTCTTTAGGTCATTAAAATCACCCTCCGCAGCTGCTGAGATTCCGCGCAGATACGGAGATTTGTACGTCTTCACAAGAACAGCACTCCAGAGAACAAAGTCTTTCGCGTACTCTGCAAATTTGCCAGCAACCTTGGGGTTATGATACGGACTGACCCGGTTACCCCGGCATTCACTCCGCTTTTCTGCCTCTTGGCAAACATGGCTGACCCAATCTCTAATATTCTGAGGGATTTCATCCATTGGAATTTCTAATGGCAGCCGCTCCTTATCCTTTGGGTCCTCTTTTAGCAATGAATCTATGTCAAACCTTGCCGGGTCTCCTATTTCTTTGCCCAAAACTTCAACACATGTTTCTGCTGGAACTGCTTCTCCATCATCTGATTGTCCAATGGTTTCTGACAAGGCAACTGTCAAAATATTGCAGAGCAAAATGGCGAACTCTTCAAAAGCGGTACATTGGACCAATACGGCAAAGCAGCGAACATAAAAATCCTTGACCAGTTTGTGCTCATCATTCCTCCATACTTTCCATTGGGTCACGTTTTTCATGACATGAGCGACATCTTTGCGAATGAAAACTTTCGCTGGGTCTTGTCTCTGCTCAAGAAGGAAATCAAACTGAATTTCTATATATTGTTTGAGAGTATGGCACTCACCGAATGCCCGAGCAAAGGAACACAGCAATGCCATGGATGAGTCAGCAACGGCCTCATTCGGAGGTTCGCCTCCTCTTCTTAGCCAGTCCATGAGCCAAGAGGTAATTTTAACCGTGTCCTGCTTCTCAGAAATCATCTGAGCAATGGGAATCTGAGCCTTTCCACTCAGGACAAGTTCATAAAGGAACAATGTGGCACTCAGCCCACTCACTGGAAGAAGCCGCGGTACCCTTTCTACGACACCTGCCGTGGCGTCAGCAACAACCCTCGTGTATCCACTCTTCTTATGTGTCTTGTACACGAGGAGTTGTTCCGGCGTATCGTACGTAACACAAACAGGATCAGCCCCAATTTCGTGGATAGACCCAACATGAGGTGGAGACCGCTTCATATGAGCCACTTTGGCCAGCTCCTCGACGCCTTTGCAGACCTGAAGTTTTTTATCTTTGTATTCCTGCTTACTCTTTCTCAGGGTACTCAGTCTTGACACGTTAGGTGGAATAACGTCACCTAGCTCCATTGACGCACTTGCAAGGCCCCTCTGATACACGGCACAACTTATATTTTCACATGCTTCTCCAGCTTCTGATCTCGCGTTCCCTCGTAGCTGTCTTCTTTTCTGGTGAATTTTGCCCCGGGTGTCGGTTGCATGCCATGTGGCACTGACGCCAACATTCTCTTCGGGTGGAGTAAGAATTTTCATTGTGCCCTCTCCAGAACACTCTTTGCAGACACCCGAGATCACCACATAAGCAGATGATACAGACAAATCTTTGTTGACTCTGGCCTTGAAGGTGTATGGACATGGCAGAGCATGTTGGTTCCAAAGCAGGTCACAGAGATAGTGACCCCAGCCCTCTTGCAAAAGATCATCACGTGGGGACTTGGGTTTCATTTTGGACCAATCCTCTGCTTCAAAGTTAATGACAAATCTCCTTTTCGGAAGAATGGCGTGATCACTAACAGATTCAGTTGATTCGTTGTTATTCACATCGTCATCCTCGTCACTGACGTTTACAGACTTCACCAATTCGGGAAGCTGATGATGAGCTCTTAACAGGGATTGAGAGTCTTTCCTGTTCTCGTGAAGATACTGCCACAGATACATTGGGCTCATTTTATCCTCAAGCTCCTTGCTGATTTTTTTCCAGACACCGTGTGATTTAGTCAGCAGGTTCCCTTTGTCATCAAAAATTGTCTCCTGCTTCTTCAGTGCTAATATCACACTCTCTGGTGGAACTGCAGGTTTCCTCGGCATCTGAAACAATACACAAAACATCGACATAGTTAGACAAGTCAATAAAAATTTACATTTTCAAAAGGATATCATTGCCTAAACAATAATAAAGGTAGAACAAAAACACAGAAAACAAGTGCAGAATCGCCATCAATACAACGCAGTACAGAAAATTCAAATGTACACAAACGGACACTATTGATATGAAAACGATGTTCCCCGTCTAAGAGATCAACGTACATCACACACACAGTGACACAATAAGAACGCAAACTAACGCAGAACAAGCATAGAAATAATGGGAACAAAACATCAACGTTATAAATAAAGGACCTTGAACGTGAGCACCGTTGCCAAAAGCTTTGTACTAGAGCAGTACCGCTTGCACGAAATCTCACTGCGAACAATAGAGAACAAAAGTAGAACAAACAAAAACAAACGTTCTCGATAACTTCCGATAGAGTCAGACAGGTTTGTAAGGCTTTTACTTGTATGTGTACCAATATACCCGAAAGCTCCGATTCAAACACATTCTTATCGGAACAAAAAGGAACAAACGCAGAACAATCCGGAACAAACCTTCAATGTTATAAATCTAAAGCCTTAAACGTGAGCGACCTTACAAAACAGTTTTCAACAGAAGAATGCCACTGGCACAAAATCTCACTGAGAACAATAGTGAACAAGATGAGAACAAACAGAAACAAACTATTATGGATGATTTCAATAGAGTCAAACTGGTTTGTAAGGCTTTTACTTGTGTGTGTACCGATTTACTCTACAGCTACCATTCAAACACATTCTTATCGGAACAAAAAGGAACAAACGCAGAACAATCCGGAACAAACCTTCAAAGTTATAAATCTAGAGCCTCGTACATGAGCGACCTTACAAAACAGTCCTCAACAGAAGAATACCACTGGCACAAAATCTTACTGAGAACAATAGTGAACAAAAAGAGAACAAACAGAAACAATCTATTTTAGATGATTTCGATGAGTCAAACCGGTTTTCAAGGCTTTTACTTGTGTGTGTACCAATGTACCCTAGAGCTCCGAATCAAACACATTCTTATCGGAACAAAAAGGAACAAACGCAGAACAATCCGGAACAAACCTTCAAAGTTATAAATCTAGAGCCTCGTACATGAGCGACCTTACAAAACAGTTCTCAACAGAAGAATGCCACTGGCACAAAATCTCACTGAGAACAATAGTGAACAAGATGAGAACAAACAGAAACAAACTATTTTGGATGATTTCAATAGAGTCAAACTGGTTTGTAAGGCTTTAACTTCTACGTGTACCAATGTACCTTAAACCTCCTATTCAGACACATTCTCGCTCGGAACAAAAAGGAACAAACGCAGAACAATCCGGAACAAACCTTCAAAGTTATAAATCTAGAGCCTCGTACATGAGCGACCTTACAAAACAGTTCTCAACAGAAGAATACCACTGGCACAAAATCTCACTGAGAACAATAGTGAACAAGATGAGAACAAACAGAAACAAACTATTATGGATGATTTCAATAGAGTCAAACTGGTTTGTAAGGCTTTGTCTTCTACGTGTACCAATGTACCTTAAACCTCCTATTCAGACACATTCTCGCTCGGAACAAAAAGGAACAAACGCAGAACAATCCGGAACAAACCTTTAAAGTTATAAATCTAGAGCCTCGTACATGAGCGACCTTACAAAACAGTTCTCAACAGAAGAATACCACTGGCACAAAATCTCACTGAGAACAATAGTGAACAAGATGAGAACAAACAGAAACAAAATATTATGGATGATTTCAATAGAGTCAAACTGGTTTGTAAGGCTAAAACGTGAGATAAGGAGGACTCCGGTATGATGCAAACAAGATATGGTCCAAATTTGAGCCTTTACGCCTAACCGTTCTCGAGAAATTGCGCGAGTAGACAGACAGACAAAACACTTTTGAGCCAGTTGGTCCAGGGCATCGCTATCGCTTGCCCAACAAACGTAGGACAACCAGGAACATACTATGTTACCACTTATTATCGACGCATAGTTAAGAAAGTGAGAATGAAATGCCGTAGTGTTACCTTCAAATAGTATAGTGTCGTAGGCTTAGCTGCAAGCTTGGAAATGCCTCCCTTGAATCATCAAAAAGGAGTTTCTCAGCATCGGTCAAAAAGATTTTACCAGTAACTTGAACCGCAGAACTTCGCTGAAGTATGGAGCTGAGGCCACGCCAGGTGAAGGCATTTGTGCACATTGCTACTTTTGATAGACTTAAGGCCGTAGGAGCGGCGTGGAACTCTGAGCACGGGGGCCGCGCGGGTCCGGGCCCGGGGCTGGGCCCGGCCGGGCCGGGCTGGTCCTGCCGAGGGATGCATGACATTGTGCCGAGAGGAGACCGTGAAAAAATCTGTTACCCTCGGAGCCCCTCCCCCGCTCTGCAGGCAGTGCAGCCTGCCTCGTCGGAGCTCTGCCGCGAGTCCGGACCGTCTCCGGCCGGCCGCTGCCGTGGCTCCGTCGTGCAAAACACCCGTTCAAGTGAAGCTAGAAACTTCATTCAAACGCCAAACCCATCTGAAACCGGAGTGATAAGCCGTTTGGTGAAGTCTGTTTTGACACCAAAGATGTAGTTTAGAAGTTAGTAATCTTGACTGGGCCCTCAGAAAAGAGTCCCGTACGTTTCGCTGCCTCCAGTCTCGTCCTTTTCTGTGTAAACAAAGAATCGTGTCGCCTGGCCCGGCCCCACCCCCGCACACCGTCTCCCTCCTGTAACTATAAGCCAGTGACGGCAAGCCCCGTCCGATGAGCTTCGGATTTTCGCGTGTTTTCAAAGCGTTCTAGGAGGCAGACTAGGCTCTCCAGGGCCGTTTGAACACGTCTAGCACCTGGCCAGACTGATTTACTGCGCTCCTAGAAAAAATGGCGGTTCTGCGACGCCTGGTTTTTGAGATTTTTGATCCCAAAAAGCGGAGAAATCGCGGAAACCACAAGCGATTAGTGCGTTCCTTCGAAAGTATGCGACGTAGTTCAAATTTGGTATCATTGTTATTGCCATAAAGCGAGGATGTCAAATAGTTAACTTATTTTTCAGTACGTTCAAATTTCAAACATTTGATCTTGTGAAGTGAGCTGATGGGTCCGGAACTAAATGGCACCATCACCCCCGCATGCGCTGCAGCGGGGCCCACAATGGCCCGACCCGGCCGTCCCCCCGGCCCAGACCCGAGCGGCAGGCGACTACCTGCTGAGCGAGAGAGACGGAGAGCTCCAGGATCGTCTGTCTCTCTCTAATCATGCTCGAAGTACCAAAACATGACATTTTCGGAGGTGCAAAACACTAAAAAGAAAATTTTCTAGAATATTTCTGATTGCAGACTGTGATAGGGGAAAGATGGGTTTAGTGCCTAACGCAAATCTCATCCCTGGGAGATGTACGGTGCCCCCGCAGACAGCTGCCAATGTTGGGCTATGTTCAAGGCGTTCCAGGGGCCAACCTGGAATTTCCAGGACAATATAAATAGCGTTAGGCACTGGATCGACTCTTTGACTACGCTCTCCAAAAAACCGGGTGGCGCTGCGATGTGTGGTTTTTGAGTTTTGCACCGCCGAAAATGCTTCAAAAACGGCTCTCGGAGGCATGCCGCTCCTACGGCCTTAAGCTTGCAAGTAGATGGTCTAATGCTTGTGACGGCCAGTTATCACCTTCCACATATAAAGTGGTTGTGCAGGGAAATAAAACTGCGCACATTGTAAGTACTTTGCTGTTATCCTCTGACACAAAGCTTTCGTGACCATAAACACCAAGATATGTAACTGCTTCCAAAGGACGAGTGTCGCTACTTCTTTCTTCTAAATGCGATAGTTCACTCGTTTGTAGCTCTCCATATAGATCGAATGATACTTTTTCAAGAGTAGGTAAGAACGGCAGCACTGCGAAAAGAGTCAGGACAGGCAGGCGAACCTCTGTCAGACTACAGCATTGAATCAGTGCACTGGACACGTTGTCATAAAGCTTGTTTTCAGCTTGTTGAAGATATTCAAATTTGCTGAGATAGGAGATGTTGCTGTGGAGCACACTGGCAGTAAATGAGTCTTTGTCATGAAAGTCATCGAAAATGTTGTAGACAGTAAAAGAACGCAAGCCACTAATGTTGCAGTCTGCTTCTCTCAGAAATCTTCTTGACTCTCTGTCAGTGGAAATGCGCAGTGTGACACGCAAACTCTTCAAGTCCGTTGATGACAGCACCACTGCCACATTCTCAGCAGGCGAGACTGCACACTTGTAATAATCTGAGGATTCTCCAATGGCAATCTCTAAAGATTTTAAACAAGGAAACCGTTGCAGAAACATCAATAATTGGTCACCACTAGGAAAATCTTGAAGGGAAATACATAGTTTCCTATGCACATCAGCAGACTGTGCCACAGCATTGAATCTTTTGCAAACAAGGGGAATATTTTTCAAGATGTCTGCAATGGGTACTTTTGACAAGACTTCTGCCAGCATTTCGTCAGGAAGGACGTCAAATGGTGATAGATCCACTGAAAAGAATGTTAAATTGGTATCAAAATCGTGCAATTTCAGGTAACATTACATATAAGAACCATCAACTGGAATGAAACTATGTTCTATTTGAAAATTGTACTGCACTGGAGGATGGCTCTACCAATTGACACCGTAGCATTTGACTTCGAGAAGTTTTAGTTTTTGACACGTTCATTATTTCATCATAGAATGTGAACATAGTTTATGAAGGAACTTCAAAATAATCTGCATTGGATTAGTTATTTCAACAAGAAAGTAGTGAGATTGTCAGATAACCGTAAAATCTATTTACACTATAAATGCCCATGACCCAGTTTTGTCCAATGAAATATTTCGATTCTAAGCTTAACACCATTGTGAGACAATTTGTTGCGCTAACATGCGAGATAAAGTTTGTCCTGTAATTATGCTGCAAATTGTATCTCACTTATGTTTTGCTTAAAAACGCAACATTATGTGAGACAATAATTTACCACGACATTTAGTGTAAAGCTCACCAGAAAAGTAAATTGAACAAAAAACGCAGAACCTTGGTTTCAGAAAAACAGTCCTGCGGCAGTGTCCCACCAGGTAAAAGTTTAAAATGTAAATCCCCGATTTTGTTTAGACTTCAGTGGTCGAAGGACCTGTAGTAGGTATGAAGATCCCTCATAAAAGTTTTTTCGGAATTTATATTTTTCATACACTTCTGGAGGTTCAAAGTTACAAAAATAGGCCTGGCGGTGTCTTTAGGGTGGCTCGTCCAAAATCAAAAGTGTGAAAGTTGGGTGGGTCGTAACAATATTAGGTGCCAAAACATGAACAAACACCCCCAAAAAATGCTTGCAACACTTGACATGGCAGCAGATGATACCAATCTTGGTCGTCACCGGAAAGCCCAGACAACACACAGGTACGTCTCGCTTACACCCGCCATCATAACCCAATCGTTCACGAACTGAGCCCAAAACCCCATGTCGCAAGCTCTTGCCGTTTAAAAGTTGGCTCTCGATGACGGGGTTCCGGGTCTCGAGACCGGCAGTCAAACTGTGTCTTTCAATTGGCCATGGCCAGCTGGGATCAGTGCTCACAAACCTAGTCGCTAGCCCTTGCCGTTTGAAAGTTCCCGCGCCCCCCGGAGTGGGTTGTCTGCAGGTAAACTAAAGACGGCGGCCATCTTGACTAACCTCAAAATGCGTGCTCGTACTTTCGTGTTCTCGCTGTGATCGTTCCCAAACCAAGTACTCTAATCCTACTATTCATTTTCTATCGACTGGGACCATCCGTTTTTAAAATAAGTACTGGTTGCTGAGATTTCGAAAAAGAGCGGTGAGCGTGGCCGTCGTCCGCTGAGGGCTACGGAATGGGACAGGATGGGACGATCCCTACGTCGGAGTTTCACCACTCGCGGCGCTGTTAGCGCTGTTTCGGATGGTTTCGGCTGCTCGCGTTGCGTATCAAGTTGTTTACGCAGTTTAGATTATTACCGATTATTGGTTTAGTGACCGGAACATTTCTAGACCTCCGCCGCACTTGAGGCGCAGATTTAATATTTATTAAACCAAGTGAATATTGCGTGCGGGGGTTTTGGCAGCCGAAAAGAAGTACTTCAGCATAACCTCAAAAAGTGTGCACTGCGTTATTAGATAGATTACTAATAGATCGATTATTAATAGATTTATTTTAAGACGCAGATAAACGTACGGTGGCAACAATTTTCAAATTCTGTTCGTTTTGTTAGGTTAGGGTTGGCGGCTACGCGTGGTGCGTCTGCAAGGCGCACTCCGTCGTGAGTCGGGACGGGCTGAGGTAAACGATTTTAATCATTACAAAAATTCTGGACCATCTCGAGTGACTTAGCCTAGGGCGGGGGCCGTAGGCCCCCACACACGCCGCGCCGCCGGCAGGCCGAGTTGGCCAAGTCCCCCTGTCGGAGGGACGGGCCAGCTTGTTAGAGGTATCATCTGCTAAAAATTTCAGCTCAATCGGACGACATCTGACTGCTGGTGTGCATTTGCAATTTGGGTCTATTTGAACCTTTGTACAGCATACAATTATACATCTTAGCAGCCCCTATCTCTAAAACGGTAAGAGATAAGAGGCAACGGATGAAATTTTCTCCTGTGATGCTACTTAGATTGAGTGAAATAAGTTTTATCCGAAAATTTTCGACGACTTTCGTCTCATACTACAACGGCCCAAATATGCATAAATAAGCCCAAAATGTTTGAAGAATATAAATTCCGCCAAAATTTTTGCAAGGAATCCTCATGCCTACAAAAGGCCCTTCGATCACCAAAGTTTGAACAAAGTCGGGGGTTTACACCTCGTGGCACTCCCCTGTAAGTCAGGGGTCTCAAACTCGCCGGAGCGCCGAGCCACTGCCGGGTATGCAACCGGCAATACGCGTCTCGGCTGTCACGCGTGTCACGTGCTAGCACTTGGAGTGGAGGCTAAGAGATGCGCCAATGACCGAGAGGCGGGCGTGCGAATTGAGGAGAGGAGAAAGGTAGATAGACGATATTTTTCGTTTCTGTGACTGGTGCAGCCCCTGACCGGCCGGGCCGGCCGACTGACGGCAACTGACGGTGTCTGCTTTCGGGCGGCTGACTTGACGAGCCAACGCACAGGGCATGTCTGTCGCTCCCACATGGGCGCTATGCTGGGGACAGAGACAGCACTAGCCAGTACGGCGCGGCGGCTCGCTCGCTCGTTGTCGCTTGGTCCCTCGTCTCGTTCGATCTCGGCTCCGACTCATTTGATGCAATGTGTCCAAAAACTTGCGACAAAAATTCAAGGGTAAGTGAAATGGGCTAAAGTAGAGCCCTTGAGAACGAAAATTTCGAGATAAGCGCCGCATTACGTACGGTTTACAAGATATCGACGTTTTTAGTGCAATGCATGACCAAAACAACTTTTTTAAAATCTACAATAGATTTAAACATTTCTAACTTTTTCCCTGGTGGGACACCCTACAGTCCTCCACTGAGGGGCAAAAATAGTTTTCCCAGAAACTCAGAGGACAGTAGCCATTATAAAAATCCTCGCGAAGTAGTGCCGCACCTCACTAGTTACGGATTTGTCTGCCAGGTGTTCTTTGAATTGATTTTTTCGCAAATCAAC
>JAPTSV010000069.1:0-14590 GCA_026979955.1 Megalurothrips usitatus
ACCTCTATTCCCAAGAATGCCTACAAGAAAATGTTAGCTGTAAGTTTTCGAGCAGTGAAGTACCGCCGATCTCCATTTAACTCAGGGATCACACGTTTTCATGTTTCAACGCCAGCCATGCCACCATGTATTGCTCATGACTTGTTTGAAGGTATTTTGAAGAATGTGCTGCCCAGAATAATGAAGTATTTTATCCTTGAAAACGAGTGGTTTGACCTCCCTACTTTGAATAGGCGAATCAGGGCCTTCAAGTGCAAAGGTTCAGATGCGTTAGACCCTCCCAAACCATACAAATCTCTAGATAGCTTGTCAGGAAATGCGGTGCAAAACTGGAACCATTTAAGGTTGCTCCCTTTCATTATCGGGGACTTAATTGAAGACCCAGATGATGAGGTCTGGCAAGTTCTCTTAAATTTAAAAGAAATTGTTGAGTATACCACTGCTCCTAAGATTTCTATGGTCCAAGTAGCTTATTTGAAGCATCTAATAAGGTCTTTTATCGATTCTTTGAAAAGACTAGAAGGGGTCTTTCCGAAGTGTCTGATTCCTAAAGTTCATTTTCTGTGCCATTACCCAGATTTGATTGCTGTCTTTGGTCCCCTCATCCGACAGTTCACTCAGATTCGATAGTGTTCATAAGTTTTTCAAGACTGTTGTAAGGAACTCAAGGAATTATATCAATATCACTAAAATGATGGTTCAAAAGTACATGTTCCGTTTTGCCTCAAACCAATCGGCTGGAAGAAAAAGAGGCCATTAACACCTTCCGTGGATATTTTAAGCTGGAACCATCTCAGAGCCCTCGGTTCAAACTTATATCTTACGAGGACCTTTTGGATTTCTACCCTCTTAGTGCGTATAGTTTTAATGGCCTTGAATGCATTTCACTGAAGCACTCAATCTGTGCTTTATGAATATACTGAGGTATGCGATGACTTGTCAAATTATTAACATTGTTTCTTTGCTTTCCGTCATAGAATTACTGTTTATCTCTGCACAGGTTCCAAGCACATTTCGGAAAATATATTATTTGGTGTGACTCGCTCTTTCAAACTTTTAAATATTGACTTCCTGCTCTGAAGTCCTGCATTAATTTGTACCTTGTACCAGTACTTATTGTTACTGCCCAAGATTCTTCTTCCATGGGTGCTGCTGTAGAATCCAGCTTTCAAGCAATAATGCAAAGTAGGCTTTGTAAGTCCAGTCAGCAGTTCTCCAAATTCACAAATTTCTTTTTCAGTGAAATTTTTAATATTGATGTTTTTGAATTGCTGTTCTTTGTGCAGGCTGGCCCAGAAAGTCATTTTGATTTCTTTCACATCAAACGCTCCCTTTGGAAGGCTAGAAATTTCTTTGGATAATTGTAAAGGCATGTGAAGACCAGCCTTAATTCTTTTTATTTTTGTGCTTTCATGTTTCATACTTCTTTCTTTTCTTCCAGAGGTTCCAAACAATCATATCACTATATGAAGTACTGAACTTTGAAAATTCAACTACTGTCTGTAGTGTAAATGTTGGCTCAGCACAATCTCGCATATGTTGATTTCAAACAATGTGAACATGAGGTATGTGATGGTCAAAAGGGTTCCTCTGTTTCCTTTCCTAGTCTCAATTACAAGCCAGTATAACTTTTATTGTTTCAGATGTTTTCCGGTGTAACATGTGCTATGAAACTAAGTCCATGGGCAACACCGTTAGAGTGAGTCTCTTTGTATTGCACCGGTTAGGAAGTAACCAGACTTCTTTCCCCCTAACGTTGCAATTCTTCCGAGAATTGAATAAGGAATCTGGTTTCATTATTTAAATCTCGAAGTGCATTAAGGGAAACTGCAGGAATTCATGGACATAATGTAAGGGACAACCAACAAAGAGTGCTAGTATAATTTGTACCTACCTACTGCTGAAACCTTTTTATCTCTGTTTTAATTTTGCTCCAATTCAACAGGAACTACTTTCAGATTCAGAATATTGGGTGTGGAAAATTAATGGAGCCCTTGTCTCACTGCAAGGAAATGCAACTCCCCTTCATCTTGCAAACTTGCCAGACTTTTAAGAACTGTTTTAACGGAGGATACTTGATTCTGGCAAAACATAAGTACTTCACTTTAAATACTGTGTAAGTATAAATTCTAAAAAGTAATACATTGTTTTAATCACCTTTGGCTCTGTGATTTGTCTTTGATAGTAATTTTAGGTTCTCACATACAGGTGTGTACACAACATTTAGAGGAGCGTAAGAACATGTATAATTTGGATATTTGCTGAAAAAAATTGAATCCAGTTCCAATACATTGAGTGCTTCAAGGGGAAAAAATTAAAATTTTAATTGCTGTTAATGTGGCACCCCAAAAGGTATTAGAAGGGACTTGAATTGACCTTGTAAGTGATTTTTAACAAAATTCAATGGTTTACTTTGCCCAATCTCATTGCACTTGTCCTCTCTCTTTTTTGGTGTTGTTTGTGGTGATTATCAAGAAGGGTTTTTTGCATTATAATGTTTGTTCGTGTTGCATTTATCCTCTCTTTTTTTTCTTGGTTCAGGCTCACCTCGTATTCAATAAGTATCATGTCCAGGCAGGAGGTGTGAGTGTAGAAAATTGTAGGACATAATGGTGTTTGGAGAGGAGGCAATAACGTATTTGTGTAAGTCTAATTTTTAGCTGCCTTCATGGGCCTTAACATTTTTTGCAAATCATTTTTCCTCTGGTTCTAGGTCTGAAAGGGTATTTCCTGACTGATGGAATCCGGTTTCAATGTTGCATGAGGGAGATTTATGAGCTGTTCATGCTTAAGGTCAAGAAATGTATCTACTGGATTTGCTTTTTTCCATGTGTTTGTGAGACATTACAGCATGAAATTTTTTCCTGTGATCAGTCAACATGAAGGGTGCCCCAGACAACGTTACCAGCCCCTACTCTTCTCTTTTCTCTAGTAAGTAATTTGTAAAAAGTTATCAGACTTCTTCAGCATTCTTCATTTTGTGATAATTTTTGTTTCTCATGAACAGCCCCATTTTTGGTGTCAGATGTGGAATGGATTCCCTGTCTTTCTTGGTAGTGTATCGAGGTGGATGAAATGACCATCCACATGAAAGCTTCGTCTTTTTGATGTCTTTTCCAAACTGTGGAAATTGGGTATGCTGGATTGCCTATCATGTCAAATGTCAACACCATAACAGTTGCTTATGAAACTGGAAGCGTGGTTTCAATTTTTGAACTATATCTCTTGGTGGATTTAACTGCTATTCAAGTGAAAACCCAAGATTTCTTAGAGGGGTATATTGTGTAGTTTGCTGATCTATATTTTGTAAGCAGATGTCACCTTTGATTATTTCCTCCTCTTATCAATTGTGATTTTTGTTTATGTGTGTTTGCTATTTATATCAGAGAGTTTCTGGTGTCTTCGCAGCGTTTGTGGGAAGGGCTGGATGGACTTTTTGTCCAGATTTCAGTTTTAACTTCCTTTCATGAGTTAAGTGATAGTTAACTGTTTTTCTCTTTTCCTTTCCATTTTTTATCACTTTTATTCATTCATATTTATTTATTTGTTGTGCTAGATCTTTTCCTATTACTGTAGGCTGTAAGGCCCTGCCCAGAGAGGACTCTGTTGAAATGTGTACCTACGTATTCAGTTGGTTTGGAAAGGGAAGTCTCTCTTAATAACTGCTGCTCTTGGCTGTTTTTTCTTTATTCTATTTCTTTATTCTATTTCTTTTATCTCATTTTGGGTATGTTTTGTTATACACGGGTGACACATTCCACTGCCTTTTTCTTTTCACTAATTTTCTGCTTTTGTTCTTTAGGTGGCAGATTTGGAATTATGATGCCCTTTATCTCATATGAACTTCACCATCGCTGGGTCCAGTGCTCATTACTGCTACTGTTCAAAACAGTGGCTTTTGAGAAAAGATTGCCTCGGTATTTGATGGAGCCTCCAGCAGAGAATGTTGACATACTTCTGAAAACAAACATAGTACATAGTTTTTTGGAAAGATAATATGAATGAAAATCGATAATGCAGGTAAGAGCTGGGTGTCAACAGTGGCGTAGTAAATCGGAAATGACGGTGGGGGGGGGGGGGGGTTACAGGCCAGGCGGCGGGGGGGGGGGGACTTTGTTCGTTTTTGGGGTTGTGTTTTTTTATTCAGCAACTTGGTAAGTATAAATATGCAATTAAACTGTAACTGTGCATGTACAGTATTTACTTTACAAATATAAATATATCAATAATACATCCAGTAATTATTATAATACAGTATCTAACATGTTTTCAATTGTTGGTGATGTTTTAACATTTACAGCGAAATGTTTACAGCCTTCAGGACTCGGTTCTCGGACATGTACTGTAAAACCTGATCTGGAGAGCATGAAATGTCACGGTGGATGAAGAGGTGTGAGAGTCCGTTCAGTCGCTCCTCGCCGGTAGTGCTGCGCAGGTAAGTTTTAAGATTTTTCAGCGTACTAAATGATCTCTCTGCTGTTGATGTTGTAACAGGTAATAATGCTAAAATTCTAAGAAGATAGTTCACTGAAGGAAACACCTGCCTTGGGCACAACTTCAGAGCATCAAGAGCTGATCTAGGAATTTCAACATTTTGTGGCTGCAAGCTGAGGTGGCGAAAATATAATTTAAATTCTCCAAGAACTTCAAGCTCACAGCAGTCAAGAACTCTTTGGTACGTGGCATACAGAATTTTAACCTGAGCAATATCTTCAGGACCAAACCCGGCTTCACAGGCAGCTCTCGAAGGCAGGAGGATTTTGAAGCAGGACAATAAATTTCTGTGAGCAAGGAAGCGCTCTTCCATTTGAGAAAGGAATGAGTCCAAGAAAGGTATGAAGATCGCCCTTCGGTAGAATTCTTCTGGAGATGCCGCCTCAACGTTCACACGCTAGAGCTGGCGGACACATCTCCGAGGGATTTCTATCTGAACATCCAGGCTTCTGCACAACTTTTCTGTTTCTGAAAAAATTTCAGCGAAATGTGTGGCTGCATTGTCACGCATATCTTGAAGTGCGCCTTTAGCTGCATCAGCGAGGTGAAGTGCAGCAGCAATGTCTAACTCTTTTGTTTGCAGCTGACGACTAAGTGGAAGACTAACTGCAAACACAGCGGCGACAACCTTCAGTGACACCAAGAAACCACAATCGTGTAGTGCATTTTGCAATGCAACGGCCGATCTCACTGCATCTCGATCACTCCATGAAGATATTACGTCCTCCAGTGCTCTGGAGACGGGGAGGATGAGATCTAGCAGTGTGAAAGCACACTCGTGTCGCTGGATCCACCGAGTGGCAATCAGGCGCTTCAGCCGAGTAACCAATGTGTCAAGATTGAGAGTTTCGATGGCCTTTTGAAGAGCATTGTTTCTCTTAGCATGTCTGAAGAAATCATACGCAGACTCCACAATAGCCATGCAGTGAGTGATCGCAGGAATAGCGCAAGCATGAGTGATTACAAGATTCAAGGAGTGAGCGCTACAATGGGTGCTGATGGCCAGAGGATTGAAGCCTCGGACATACGACTGCACTCCCTGAAACCGGGACTGCATAGCAGAAGCCCCATCGTAGCCTTGCCCAAACATGTAAGCAAGATCAATGCCAACATCCTGTAAAGCCTGGACGATCACAGTACCCAGACCCACTCCACTGAGATCTGTTACAGGTATAAACAGCAGGAATTCCTCCCGAAGATGGTCTCCGTCGAAGAATCGAATACACAAGGTAAGCTGCTCAATCTTTGCTTTGTCAGTGGTTTCGTCGGCTAAGACGGAAAATCCCTTAGATGCATTAATTTTGTTAACTAGATCCCTTAAGATTACATTCTTACATGCTACAATAATGCTATTTTGAACTGTCGGGCTCATGTAGGTGTTCCTTCCACAAGTTTCAAGGTGCTCGGCACGTTTTTGATCGCCACTCCTTATTTTAAATCTGACCAGGGCTCTGAAATTTCCTTCATTTGTTGCAGGTTCGGCGCCAGATGGATCTACAGGTCCCGAGTCACGGTGTCCTCTGAGAGCAATACCCTGACGCCCACAGAATAAGATTGTTTCGATGATGGGTGCAAGTTTTGCTCTGTTTTCCATTACCTACGAAGAAAAATAGCAGCGAGTACGTCAGTTTAAGGCACTATACTTACTTCTAATACACTAAGCAAGAGAATTTGGCATACCGTGCGTCTTGCAGCGGTGTCCACCTGCACGTCAATGGAGTCCTGGGATCCAGTGCTGACTTTTAAAAATTCAGCAGCTGACCAGCGCGTCTTTATGGTCAGTAGTGTCCTGATGCGCTTTAAACACTTCCTTTGCATCTTTCCAGTGGTTAAACTTTACAGTGACAAGTTTTCCTGCAGTTTGGTGCCTGCCTCGGCCACATGCAGACTGGGCGAAGATTGAACACCAGAGGCAAAAGGCACCGTCTTCGACAGCGCTGTACACCAACCGGTCAAATTCGCCAAGCCACTTTAACTGAAATTTCAGGTTTCTAGTGCCACTTGGAGGAAATTTAAACGCGATGGAGGGTTTCCAAACATTTTCTAAAATGTGCTTTTTATCTTCTGCTGTCAATTTTGAGCCTGCAAAGCAAATTTATGTAGAATTTGAGTGTGTCTTATTATGCACCCGTTTACGAAAACGAATAAATAACTGTTTTGCAAAAATAGTGTTTCTATTATTCCTACCTTTAGCACTAGCTAGAAGAAGGCTTATGTCTTTTGAAGAATGCGTGGGGTTGGGGCAAACTGACACTGATGGTTCTGAGCCAGTAGGTTCCGGAACGTCAGAACGGGACGCAGGGACAACAGTCACCTCGCCCGGATCATCTGCATCATCATCGCTGATTTCTCGTATCTCCGAAGCCGCAGCTTTCGGAGCTTTGTTGAAAAAGTTGTCAATTGTTGATGCTTTTCTCTTGGGTGGTGGCATTCTCACAACACAAACTCCAATCACCAATGCCAATGCAATACCACAACCAACCTGCACCAAACACACAACACACACACACACACAAAATGAAACTGAGAAACCATGCGCACGGCCCCACAGAAAAAAGCCATATACCAGATTAGATTTCCCCTTAACACGGGAGTACAGCCGGCACCCAGTGAGAATCCAAGACAAAGACAGCGAAGAAGAAAAAGTAATAGGCATTTTCGAAAAGAGGATTCAGAACGGAATTTGAAAAACAAATACTATCGGAGCGGAAATGGTATCGATACGCCGTGCCGTCGCCGTGCCATTTGTCATTGATATCCTCTTCCGCCCTCGAGTATTCTTGTCCTTTAACTTCCGTTTTGAGCCTCGCTGGAAATGCCTAATGGCTGTTTCAGAGCGGCAACAGTGCACGTCTGGAAAAGTTTTAATTTCCCCGGCACCCGTCTGAAAGCCAACTGGAAATGCCTAGTATTCCATCAACCCGAAAAATAAAGTGACATGCTAAGAGAAGAGCACCGCGCGCCGCGCATCACAGCGACCGCCTTCGGATATATGAATACGACGGTAACAAACCAAACTCCCAAATCCCAAACCGAAGTCGATGAAATGATTGCCGATACACATACAAAAACACAAAACGAAAGTGACCGTCGTCGTCGTCCCGTCTTAACGCCACGTTTCAGTAAAAGAAATCACTGTACTCACAAGCCGAAGAAGAGAAGGATAATTCAGAAGTGGCAGCACACGGCACGGCACAGGCACACGCCGTTCTCGAACTCGTAAGCCAAGCAGCGAGCGAAGGGAAGGGAAGGGACAGGCTGCGGGCGTAGCGTGTGCGTGTCGAAACGGTCGGAGACGCAGCGAGCCAGCGGACACAGTCACAACACGGCGCGGCACCGACCGATCCCTGCCACCGCCGCCTCAGGCAGGCACAGACAAGCAAAGCGATGCGACGCCAACAATGACAACTCTCGCCGCGACCGACGTGGAGGTGACGCGCTGCAGCTGAAGGAGGACGGAGGACGCTTCAGCCTCTCCCTCTCCCGCCCCACCCCTTCTTCTTGCTTCCCTTCTCTTCCTCTTCCTTTCTCTCTTCCCTTCCTCTCTCTCTCCTTTTCCCCTCCTTCCTTTCTTTCCTTTCTCTTCTTTTCCCTCTCTTCCCTTTACATTTTTTCTCAGCCCGCCGAGGGGGGGGGGGGGGGGGGGGGGTTAACCCTAACCCCCCCCCCCCCCTTCCTACGCCACTGTGTCCCTTTGACAATGTTAAGCCTGAGGGGACTTGCAGATTTTCTGTGAGTGTTGTTATTGTGGCTTGGGTTTTTAATGTGACACTAACAGCGGTTCCTGCCTTCTTTTATCTTTCAGTTGCGACACGTGAAACTATCATGTGGGAGGAGCTGGATGTGTTGCATGGCCGCGTCAACTGCATAGTTGTTAAATGTATCTGACCTTGATGCACAATCGTGAAACAATTTTTACATTTTATGACAATGCAATAGGTATTTATAACATTATATTTATCATCAATTCTCTTTTGTTTCCTTATTGTTTGTAAGGCTAACAGCTGTTTCTTCTGCACCCATTCTTTAGGAACAAACAATTATGCTGACCTTGGTGATACCTTAGGCAGTGACGTGTAGCATGTCTAATATCAAGGGGATGAGGACCAAGAACTACCAAATCTACTTTCTCTTTCCTGTGACTCGCAACCGAGCTTACTCCTGTGTGCAACTCATCGTAACGTAGAACATTTTAATCATTTTCACTGTTAAAAATAAATTTGTATCTACGAATTTTATTTTCAAACTGTATGGTTTGAGTGGTTTTTGGGGGACCCCAATTCAATCTATAATTTGCATGGATAAAACCACGGTTCCCCAGTCTTAAATTCATCACGTCTTTTTGGTACGTAGCCACTACGGTTATAGAGTACGTACTCCGTACTTTTTTTTAAATCTGAGAGCACCTCCACATTCCAAGCAATAGCCACATATTTGACCACGGGTCTTCTGTACTAATATCAGTACTGTTGTGCCAAAGTGTATTTTGGCCCAACAAGGACTCTGGTTAGGTGGCTGGTGGTATAGCAAGGCACCGTCGGCAGGTTGGAACGCGGCCGCAGGGGCCTCACGTGGCGGCCGATATTAATTGACATCTGGTGTTTGTCACCGAGACCGCCCGTGACGCACCCGGACGCGCCGCCGGCTTGTGCGTTCCTGCCGGACGGCGCGGCGGGGCGGCGTTTCACCTGCCGGCCTGATGGGCAAGAATGTAAGAGAGGGATAGGAGTCGGTTGGCTGCACGGTCGCCGTAGTCAAAATTCGCAATAACTAAATACTTTCGGCAGCCGCCTGAGCGGAGGCTCAAACGCGTGAGGACGCCGATTATTACTCTAGTAGCCAATGTCCGAAAGGAAGCGGTGGCCGATGGCCAGAGGCCTGTCACGTGATGCACATTTTAAGAGCGGAAAGAACACGGGCCCGGATGAGTGACGGAGCCAGACTGTGGCGACGTTCCCCTGGGTTCCCGTCCGCGGCTGACCCCCGGCCCCTGTAAGTAGGCAGCCATGTTCGCTCGCCTTAGGGGGCCAGGCGTGTCTACGCGCTCCACCATATAGCCGGGACTCAGCCTCTCGCCTGGGTTCTGCACTCGCACGAGTCAGCCTGGAGGAGAGCAGTCTCGGGGTCTTTGGTAGGAAGGCGCAAACGGATCAGTGACCGGCAGGGTTCCTTACATTCCGCCGGGGTAGTGTTATCGCTTACCTTTCCTTTCGTACGGTTTCGCGCGTACATTACATGTAAAGTAAATGATGCTTGCGACCGTGGTGCAATCGACTCTACTCTTCTCAGACGCCCGTTCTAGAACATTCGATGTGTGTCACCGGCCGTGTCGCCGGCCGATCGAGGAGGGCCGCAGTGCTGCGGCGGGCGCGGCGGCACGGGGCTATAATGAACAGATGTGCGCCCCTCGGCCTCGGTATAAAAGCGGCGGGCCCAGGGGCAGAGTCGAGCAGTCGGGCAGTCAGGCAGTCAGCAGTTGGATCTTAGTCCACGTCAGTTCGGTGTGGTTCCGTCGGAGTCCAGTTTGAGTCCAGTCCTTGTCTGTCGGAGTTCAGTCAAAGAAGGAAGACAACAGCCAAGCAGAGTTCGGAGTCTGGAGTCAACACCGTGCCGGCCGGCCCGGGAAGGCTGGCCACCGGGGGCAGCAGCCGACCGTGCAGAGGAGTAGCTGGCCATGTAGAGTAGCAGCCGGCCTTGGAGAGACGCAGCCAGCCGTGGAGGGTAGCAGCCAGCCATCGAGAGGAGCAGTCGGCCACCGGGAGAAGCCGAGGCCGCCGAGAGTATCGGCCGGCCGCTGAGGTGAGCAGCAAGTCACCAGGATGACACCGGAAGCAGCCGATAAGCCACGGAGGGGAGCAGCAGGTCACCAGGAGGAGACCGGGAGCAACCGAGTCCACGGAGGGGAGCAGCAGGACACCGGAGGACACCGGGAGCAGCGGAGGTCACCGGAGGAACAGTGAGGAGATGGATCGGAGCGAGCGGTTGTCGTCGTTGTCGGTAACGTACGCTGTAGTGTTTAGTGCATAGGGAAGATTGGTCGTAAGGAGTGATATCAGTAGTAGTACATAAGGGTGAATATGTCACATATGCTTTTGTATTCAATATAGTGATTCAGTAAATCACGAGCCCGTTAATGATTGTGCCTAACCTTTTGATCCCAAGGTGGAGTAGAAGTGCGTGGGCGCTAGCTAGCGCTGCCGGCCGTACTTGTCGCTCAGTTGGGACCGCAAGTGCCGCTGATGGGCTGGCTCGCGCTAAGGAGAATCTAGTGGTCGCAGCCGTACGTTCCGTCTTCTTCGGAAGGCCGACCGACCGCTGCGGCTGAGGGACCTCTAACGCGAGTAGTAGACACAAGGCAAGGGTTGCTGAGCTCGCGGGCCGTGTGTTCCGTTCTCTCAACTGAGGACCGACCAGGCCGCCTCGCGAGTTCTGGAGCCTTAAGGGGAGTTCCCAGTTGTGGCCGTTCCGTCCGCCCTAAGGGGTCAGCGGAGCCGCCCAGCTGGGGATGTCGAGCCGAGTTACACATCGCGAGGTCGACCGGAGAAGGCCGTGCCGTGCGCCCTCTGGGGTCCACGGGGCCGCCGGCTCTGGTCGGAGCTCGAAAGGGTTAAGTGCCGGCTGTGCCGTCCGCTCTCAGGGAGCCGACAGGGCCGCGGGCACTTGCTCTTACACGACACGATTGACTGTTCAGTGCAGGCCGTGCAGTACGATCTCGCGAGATCCTACTGGGCCGCTGAGCTGGAGCAGCGATCGCAGAAGGGGTGAAGCGCTGGCCGTACCGTTCGCTCCCAGGGAGCTGACAGGGCCGCTAGCGCTTGCCCTTACACTACACGCTAACGATCGAGCGTAGGCCGTGCGGTACGTCTGTGAGAGGACCTACCGGGCCGCTGAAGCAGAGAGTAGCGAGACACGCCCCAGAAGGAGAACTAGATACACCCCAGGGAACCGCTGCCCGCCAAGCCGGCGGTTCCAAAGAATCGCTGCCCGCCAAGCCAGCGATTCAAAGTTAAAAAGGCACAACAGTACGGTTAGTCTGTACCCAATCCGTACCTGGTCTGGTACGCTCATTATACAGACCTTCCGGGCAAACTGTCCACCAGACTTGTTCCGTACCATTTACCGTGGTATTTTTCTACAGTGTTAGTACGGGTCGGTGGGCCTGAGGATGGCATAGCCAATGGCCGCAGGGAGCACATCGGGACAGGAAATGATCCGTAACCGGACGGGGAACGGACCGAGGCTCCCCGTCGCCTCCCGTCCTTGGTGGTCGTCCCGTACCTGTGCAGCACCAAGAACAAGATGCACATCTACATGGGTCTCGCTGTCCCAGGACCACATCTCACTCAACGCCCACGCCCGCACTCAGATGGTGTCGCACCTGCACACGTCCCACCTGCCGCGGCCGCGTTGGCGGGGCCACCGCTTCACCAGGGACCTAACATTCGCCTAGGCTCCCCGCGGACTCGCTATGAACGCAGTGCGAAGTGTTCGTTGCTATGGTCACGGATGGGGAGGGGAGGGAAAAGAAGGGAAAATGGAGAGGGCAGAGGGAATGGCGTAGCCCAAGGTACACTAAATATAGAAAAAAATACTCTAACGCTTCAGGACAAACAAGCATTCCAAATCCATTACACAGATTATTCAAGCAGGATACAGAATAATTCATTGACATGATGTCCTACAAATAGCAACATATCCCTTTTTTAAAAAATCATATCTCACTCCGCACCGCTATCGATACCTGCAGCGAAATACAGAACTGACTACATGTAATTCAATAAACATCATACTCTCATTAACATTACACATTATCAGTCCCACAGAATACTGGCACAATCGTTTCTGAATACCACAGCAATAATCCACGCAACTCACCACTGTGATGAGGGGTGTATCCGCAGCCACTCAACATAAAGCCCCAGCAAATTCTCATATTATTTTTTTCCGTATTGAAATCTTATTTACAACACACATCAAAATTATTTACATAGTATCCTGAATTTAAAACTATTTCATTTAGAAAGCACAGCATATTAATCGGGATGGCTCCGTTTCGTCCACAATACTTTTGGTCCGCTATAAAAAAAATATTAATATTAAATAAAAGTGTTATGAAAAGGCTTATTTCCCGCGGAACAACATGGAAAAAACGTGTGCGTAATAAAAAAAATATTAAATATTTTTTTTATGTTGTTAATTAGCTTTTCTGTTTGTTCCACAACATTCTGGAACTTTTTCCAGTGACTTCTAAAAAATTATTTATGGCATAATTATTGTTGTGAAAATTATAATATTGTAGGAGAGAACTGTACAAGTGGCTGCGGTAAAATCACAAGGTAACCCAAAAAAATTGACACAAAAATTATCTACAATTTATTCAATAAGAAAATCAAGGTAAAGTAATTCGAGGTGAGGTAGTATGCCTTGTCTTTAAGACTGCCAAGCGTGGTGCGTGCGTGCGTCATCCCCCCCCCCCCCTTTTCCCCTGTGTCGTATGGTGGTTCGCGAGCAGGCGTTTGGGAGGCTAAATCGACGTATGAGAAATGGCGCGGTCCGGTGGTGGTGGATTTGAATTTGAAAGCAGGCGAAAACGTGGTGCATTCCTTCCTACTTTGTTCTTCTCATATCCCATAAATCGTAGGCATACAGTGCCGTAGAAGTTTTGCTCGAGGACAGCGAAGCGGACAACGGACATGACGTAACTTGGTGACCGAAGAGGCCGCCATCTTCGCGTCGGCGCGATCAGATGGAGGCTTGTAGTTAGCAGTCCGAGGGGCATCTGGGTTGCCTACTCGCAAGGCGCTAACGTCCGCTTGGATCCTGTGTGGGTGGTATTTGTACTAGCCAAGGCCTGGTAGGCCTCCTGATGTGCTCGCAGCAGAACCGGCAGGTGCAGCTAACAAATTGTGAAGCGCCTGCAGACTATGGTAGACAGCGCTCCTGCAATAGATTATTTAGCTTTCGCCAGATTTCACCTATTTCTATACCTATTTTTGACTTACAACACCTAACATGATACATGACTAAAGTAAACTCAGCTACCTAACCTAGTCGCGGCGGATCCAGTCTGGGCATATACCTCTCTCTCTATATATTATATGTATATATATATGGAATGGGGGTAAAGGGGATAGGGGAATATATATATATATATATATATATATATATATATATATATATATATATATATATATACAGGGTGTAAATGTTCATATCTGCATTACTTCGGGAGCGTATAGGGGGCACCTAGACGAGTATTTTGATATAGTACACTTGGGGTCGCAAATCAAAATTACGACCGCTACAGCGAAATACAATTTGTGGACTGAGCGCCGGAAAGGAGGCAACCCATCTGGCAAGGCGGTCACCGCGTGGCGTGGCGGAGCGCAGCGCAGCGTGCCGAGAGCCACGGGCCAGAGACAGAGACCGTCAGTGGGCGGGTCTATCGGGTCGCCGCGCTGAGTGTGCGAGAGAGCGCGCATGCTGTCGGGTCGAGCGCCGTGCCGTGCCGTTGCGCTGGCTGTGCGCTGCCCGGCTGGTGGGCGAGCGAAGACCCGGCCGGGCCGCAGCGACACAGAGCACACTTCGCTATGATTTCTGTTTACAATTTAAAGTTGAAGGCACATTGCGTCGCACTTTTACCCTCAGCGCCGTACTGATAGGCAACTCTTCTTGCATCTCCCGCCCGCCACTCACAGGCCAGGCCCACGGGTCTGTCGACGCGTTAGCTTCTCGCTCGGCCCGACCCGACCCGACCCGAGCCGTACGGTGGCAACGGGTCGGGTGAGCCGGCGGGGCCGGCCGGGTCCGGGTCGCCAGTCGGCTCGCCAGACCCGCCCTGCTCTCGGCACGCTGCGCTACGCTCCGCCACGCCACGCGGTGACCGCCTTGCCAGATGGGTTGCCTCCTTTCCGGCGCTCAGTCCACAAATTGTATTTCGCTGTAGCGGTCGTAATTTTGATTTGCGACCCCAAGTGTCCTATATCAAAATACTCGTCTAGGTGCCCCCTATACGCTCCCGAAGTAATGCAGATATGAACATTTACACCCTGTATATATGTATATGTATTGTTACGTAGAGCAGGTATTAAATACC
>JAPTSV010000778.1:0-97816 GCA_026979955.1 Megalurothrips usitatus
ATTTTGCTTCTCAATTTAAGTTGAATGTCCAGCACGCCGCTAGTGGCGCTCACTGGTCTGTGGGTGCCGTTGAAAGTAATGTCAAAAGATTTTCTGCCCCCCTTAAATTTTTATTGGGTAATAAATTAAAAAGAAAGATTAATTGGCCCTTATTTGCTCCTTATGTGGAATTTCACATAAATAACACCCCGCAAGTTGCTACAGGCATTGCCCCTAACGAAATTGGGTAATTGTGGACTTTAGCGGCTCACGGAAAAAAAAAGTTTGTTGTCACAACTAACATTTCGATTGGTAGGGGTCCAAAGGACATGTTAGTTGTGGTAACTAACCGGCACTTATTTGGTATAACGAACCTTGTAATCGTTAACAGTATATTATCCAGTCTGTTATCAGAACTAAGATCAGAATGTTATGGCAAAAATAAACTAGCATCTGCCCTTACAAGAGATGAGCGTTGTCATAACTAAGATTTTGATTTCCATTGAATAATTTGTGTTTTCCAGCTGACTACCGACGAATGTGCTGCCAATGCATCTCAAAGTTACTGTAACTGAAGTTCGTTTACAGCAAGCCCCCATCTTCTTCCTTAATTTGATTCATTACGACATGTTTGGGTAAAAGTGAAAAGGTCAGGCAAAAGTAAGAGAAAATTCATTTATTTTATTTTACATTTTGTGCAGTTAGCAACAAATTTACACAGATAAAGGGAGACAAAGAGTTAGCAGGATCACATACAAAACTGAAAAAAATATATACAGTAAACTTACATTATAATATATATGTTTATATTTATATGTATACATACACAAGTAAATATTAACACAAGTATATTCACACACACATTATAGACACAATATAAATCATAAAATAATTGTCTTTAAATTACAAAGAAATGAGCAATATCATAATTTATATCTTAGTATCACATACTTAATCCCTTTACATGAATGTTAAATGCTCAGAGGCAAAGGGTCATACAAATCTAATGGATTTACACATGACCATTTATCAGTCACTTGGACTTCATAACCATGCACATGTTCATCAAACCCAACCAAATCTATGCATGAATGAATAAATACAAGTCCAGTACTATGACTAATAATGGCCTCGAGAACACCAAAGCAAGGGCCTCCACAATCACTAATACCAAGCAGCAACACCATTCCAGGACGATACTCTGTGCCTTTCAACTGAACCCACTCAGGTGACAAAAAACATTTCAATGTCCTAATACAATCAGGTAAAGAATTCACAAATGTCTCATTGTCAAAATCAGAAATCAATAACTCACTACAAGGTCCTAATTCAGTTTGAGGCAAAATAGAAACTTTAGACATAAACCGATGACATAAATTGAGTTGATGTTGAATAGCAACTGTTAAACAAATGTTGCGTCGAGATTCGGTTGCATGAGCTGGAATGGTAAGAGAGCGGTGTTTACTTTCATAACGCTTTGTTGACATACCAGGAAATGGACCACTTTGACGAAAAACAGTAGCATAGTGAACTAAGAGATGCATTTTAGCCTTCAGTGTGTCTCCAGTTGTCTGAACATACATTTCATTAAACTCCTTCACCAAAACCTTCAAATATTCATACTGCCCAACAGATAAATTTTTGGACAGACAAATATCTAACAGCTCTAAAAGTTTTAAATATAATTTCCAATACATATTATCTATTGGTACTTTGTCACCCACTAGAACACCAAACAGTTTTACAAACAACAAAGTCTCAGAACCAGACATTTTCAATTTGCGTCGACTTGTTACATCATTGGATACAGGCGGAATTCTATTTGAATCACATGCACCATACTGAAACATATCTATCCTGTGGTTAAGTTCAGAGACAGAGAAATATGTAGGAACACAATTTTTTAATAAATGAATCATAACATAATGACACACTCCCTCACAGAGATCATGAAACACATCTACCGAGTAGTTGGAAGTGACATGAAATGATGGCAACTGGTTAAATACAGAGTCCTTTTTTACACCAGTAAGGGATGGATCATCAGTAGCAATATCATTATCATAAGATTGTTTTGTACGCAAAGAATTACAATTTTCAGTAGATTGAGTGACTAATTCACTCTTGTGTGTTTTACAAAATCTACAACAGAAATTTGATGTAAAATACTCAACAAGACCCGACACCGAATTAAGTCCCTGATTATCTCCTAACAAAAGACCAGTAATAAAATAGACAGTCTTAGGCCCTTCAGGGGTATCAACAATTATGCCTTGCTCTTCAAGTAATTTTAGTAGAGCTATGGTGGGAGCAAAAACCTTATCATCACCAAAATCCCTCATCCAAGACTCAAATACTGAAGCCAGAAAAATATTTTCAACTTTAGACTGGCATTCTGGAGGAAGGGATGAGATAGATGCATAAACAGCACCAAGTTTGCCAGGGTGAGAACCCAGAGAATTATTGCACTCAACATCATCAAAATAAGCATGAAGTGGAAGAACAATATCTTGATCTGAAAGCGTTGAACGTTTTTCTTTCCATAACTCACATTGAATGAAATTCTCCTTACATTCTGAGTTTACATCCAATGCGTTCATATAAGAAAGAATCTCATTTAGAGCACCAGGAATTTCAAGGTATTTTTTCAGAACTTTGTCCAGGGGTATACTCTGAACAAAACACTGTTTAGTTTTAAGCACAGGGCCATCTGCAGTTTTGATTGAAACATCTACTTCGCCTACTAAGTGAAATATGGGAGGAATGTAGCAACCACTTCCCTCAAAGTATTTAAGACGGCGATGTTCGGTTGAAAGATGAGAAAATAGATCGGTGTAAGAGAAAAAACCTTGCCCAATTCTACAATGTGACTGCCATCAAGTTGAACAGAAGAGATAATAGAACTTTTCAAGTTAGGAAGAACACCGTTATTAACATAAGAACTAACAGCACTTACAATACATTGCACATATTGTCTGGGTAACTTAGGCATGCCATATAACATGCTAACAAACGCATCACTCTCTTTACGCAATAAATCTATTGGACTTTCTTCCCGTTTCTCACAGCATTCTACTGAACTGATAAATTCATTGTCACTTACAGTATTAACATTAAGAGAACTTGCAGTATTAACAGTAGTGTTATCACCAACAGATTGACAACATGTTTGTAAAAGTTACGCCAAGAAGAGTATGATCTACCACAAGACAAATTTAAACAAATAAAAGGAGACAAAGAGTGAGATAAGCTATGATGCAACTTGTATGCCTTCAAAGTAGGAAGCAGCGCTTCACAGTGCTTGCATTTAGCCAACATTATTGTTGTTATTTGCTTTATATGTTTCAAAGGCTTTGATACGAGCTGCTAAGAAAGAGCGCAAACCCCTATCATTTGTGTAGTCATACGGAGTGCTCAACTCGAATATAACTTTCTGAAGGTAGAGCCAAATGTGACGGGACTCCACTGGGTAATTAGCGTTTAGACCAAAACAAATCTTCATGACCCCGAAGACGGCAGCAATTGGGGAATCTACCTCCCATCGGTACTCATCAACAATGATAAAGCACTGCCGTACCTTATCCAAAGTTCCTACAACAACAGCCACCGGCTGAAGAGGGCAACTGAATTTTTGAAGGTTGTCCTTCCTCGCTTTAATTCTCTCCTGAATACCAGTAATATCCTGAAGGAAAATAAATAAATTAATACATAAACGTTTTGCTTTCAAAATAAAGAATACTAGAGCTTGATAGGAAATGCCACTTACAAGAACATGAAGACAAATGGAATCAGCTATTTCTTGCCTAGACGGCCTCCACACTTTGCTCCCTTTGCCAGCTTGGGTTGACTTTGGCAAGTTCCTCACGCGCCATAAGTCGGGCAGTGCAGACAAAATGGTCATAAATTGTAAATCTGAAACAAGAAAACACAAAATTTAAGTATTGCAGTCAAATAGTTTCCTTCAATCTATAAGTCAGTTACAGCTTCTCCAACTCACCATTATATTCATTAGGGCAGGAGAACTGTGGGTCGACGGATTTAATTTGGGAAACGAGAAACGGCACAGTGTCCTTCCAGCGGTCTAGGTGGAGGATGAACGATTGATGAGCACGCTCACCATCACCACACAGCTGGAATTTAAAAAAAATATTTACAGGGTGTTCATCAAGTTAACTTTGTGCTCTTGATAATCAATACTATATTTAATCCCCCAAAAAATTAAAAAGAGAGCTAGCAAGCTTTTCTGCATGCAATAATAAGAAATTTAATTGTTAATTTAATATTAATTTAATATATGTTTACTTTTGGATAGATGCTTTAAAAAAAACACGGGGCTCATAAACATTCATTGAAACTTACTAGTTTGTAACCCAGAGGCTTTTCAAGGCATGGGAACTTGGAGATATACTGATGAACTTTGCTGCCACACTGACGAAACAATTTTTCACGCTCAGACTCACTCGCTTGCCAGGCTAACTCAATTGTTTCCCAGTCATGGCAATCATCACCAAGAAGCAGCTGCAGATCACTGCTTATTTCATCAGGATCATCCACATCGTCATCTAAAGAACACAAAACAACTATTAATAAATAATTCATAACTAGATTCAAGTCAACTCAAAAATATTTAATTAAAATTTACCTGAGTCATTGTGCTGATCAGGCTCCTTGGTCAGAGCAGGGATGAGCAGTGCATTGGCCAGGCTTCTGCGTGTAGCATACCACTTGTTCCGTAGCCTGCCCTCCACCACTGATCGGTTTCTTTTTTTAGCTATGTCATACCATGTGATCTGTTTAAAAAAAAATTAATTAGTGAAATCAACAAGTAAAAAAAAGAAAGGGATATAGAAATAAAAAATATAACGGCACGACTGTACCTTAGACTCAGTTGGGAAGAGTTCCACAATAGCATTTGCGATTCTGTCAAAGTCATTTCTTGTCAGTCTGCAAAACAAAAAACCATGATCAGTCGGGATGAAGAAAGAAGTGCAACTCTCTTTCCCAAAAACTGAATATACTCACTGGGCTCCATAATCGAGTCGGACCTCATTGTTGATACATTCCTGGCTAAGTAAGTCTCGGTGGAAGTCATCCAGGTCTTTTCGTGATTGGTAAAAGCCAAGAACTATAAGTCCATTCAGCGTAGTCTTTAAATAATTATGCAGGTCCTTTGAAATAAACAGAGGATTAGAGAAGGAAGCATCATGGATGAGAGACAATATGCATGATTCAAAACATACGTTGACTGATAGCTGTTCGGTGACAGCATTTATAAGGTCTGGATTAAACCTCCTCCGTTTCCTAGGACGGCCCGTGTCAATCGGAGTCTGAAGTACCGCAGATGAGCAGCTTGCAGTGCGCTGGTTCTTGTACTGTAATAATTATTGAAAACTAATACAATAAACGCCTTTTGTGTCACTGAAGACACCAGAGATAACTAAAACAGTTCCAAGCTCTTACTTGAGTGAAGTGATGATTAAATTGACTGCGCCAACGTATGCCTAATTGGCGCCAAATACAAACGGTATCGGTAGCCAGAGCCTCCCTCGCTTGCTTCCCACAGCCAAACGGATGTCGTTTCTGCCAAAAAAAACGCATGACTGCGACGACACCGTTTGCGTTCGTTGTGATAGGAAAACTGTTAGTTGTGGCAACAAACATGTTCTCTGGACCGCTCCTAAGGGACATGTGAGTTGTGACAACTAACTATTAGTTGTCGCAACGAACTTTTTTTTTCCGTGCTCCATCACCTAGAGAGACGTGGCAGGTACCGTTGAAACCGGCTCAACGCATAGAATTGGAATATGACAATCATATACGGCGCTCTACAGCGCCTTAATTGTAAAAAGATGAAATATGAGGCGACCTAACCTGTCACAGGGTTCACAAACACGCCTATTTCGGGCACATTTGTGCACGATTGTTCGTTAAACGATGAGAAACGCCGCTGTTAAGTATGCTCATTCTACTGAAAGACTCCTGGTGCACTCTTTCGCGTCCAACTTGGAGAAACCCAACACCATAAATCTGTCTGCTACATCGGTTCCGCACACAGCGACGCTCGACGAGTGGAAACCCTACGCGGCGCTACTGCAGCGCCGGACCGGTGGACGAACAACGAACCCCGTCGGCACCGGCGTCGGCGGCTCTGTCGGGTGGCTCTGTCGGGCGGCTCGTGCGGGAGACTGCGCGGCGCGATCAAGGACAAGGACACCGTTTTTCGTTGGGTGCCCGACTGCTCTATGCGCTGTGATTCACAATCATTTCCCTTTGACACCATCACCTCACACACTCTAATAGCGAGGGAGGACGCTCTTGTCCGCCGGGTGCGGGTCTATATCCTTTGGCCGACCTCCGATTGTCTAGCCTCGGGGTACGCGAACCTGAACTGACCAAAACTAAGCTAACCTAACCTAGCCTCGGACGTTGAACTGCGAGGTCGGACAAAAGTGAGGTCAGGAAAGCGATGTACCCCCGCCGGGTGCTCCGTTACCTGCCATTTGCTGTTCGTCGTCACCTCTGTCATCTCCCTTTGACACTGTCACATTTTCGTTTTAGATCCAGGATATCCCCGAAAATTTCCCTCTGACATCATCACTTCACTATCATCTCCCTTTGACTCTCTCACATCGTTTTGAATCATGCCTACTGCACCCGGCGGGGATACATCGCTTGTCCGACCTCACTCTTGTCCGACCTCGCAGTTTAACGCCCGAGGCTAGGTTAGGTTAGCGTAGTTTTGGTCAGTTCAGGTTTGCGTGTCCGGAGGTCGGCCAAACGATTTAGTCCCGCACCCGGCGGACAACAGCGTCCTCTCCCGCACGAGCCGCCCGACAGAGCCGCCGACGCCGGTACGGACGGGGTTCGGCCTTCGGCCGCCAGTCCGGCGCTGCGGTAGCGCGGAGCGCGGAGGGATATTATGGGATTGTTGGAGAAGACGACCTACCGGCAAAGCAGTGCCGCGACGCACCGCAGCGAAATAGACATTTCACGATGTCAAAGGAACATACAGTGAGTCGGGCCCGAAAAAAAAATACACTTTTACTCAACTCGATCAGGCCCGGGCCAGGGCGTAGCGTACTGAGACGCCGTCGCCAATCAAGTTGTCGCGCATAGCCTCTCGGAGGGCCCACGGGGAGGAAAGGTAGAGTTGCCACTCGTCTGACGTCGCGACGCAGAGGATCGCTGTAGCAGACGGATTTATGCTCTTTGGATTCTGGAACTTCTACGCGAAAGTGCGTACTAAGAGTCTTCCGTGAAAGAAGCCTACACTTAAAAACGGTTTTGGACATCGTTTGGTGAATAATCATTCACAGACTCGTCCGTAATGCCCGTGTTACTGGGCACTGTGACAGGTTAGGAGGTCTCATGATTTAATATTTTGCAATTATTACGTTCAGGAGCGCCGTATATGATAAGCATATTCCAATTGCGGGCGTTCAGCCGGTTTGAACGGTACCGGCCATATCTTCATAGGTGGTGGAGCCCCTAAAGTCCACAATTACCCGAAATTGTTTTTGGTAGAAGGTTTCGTACCCCTTTCATGAATCAAACTGTTCACTCCAATAGCGTGTCTTTGCGACGTCGACTTAAAGTCTTAGCTGAAATTCGAAAAATGGCTGAAGAAAGAAAGAGTGCTTCCCAACGGAACCAGAAGTCTGTGTACGATCGTTCTCGTCTTTCTGTCTCTTTCCGCCCTAATGAACCTGTTTGGGTGTATTTCGAACGTAAAGCTTCCTAAGCTAATCCAATCAAATTACAGAAACGGTATCGCCTTGGCACTATCGTCAAGAAAAAGTTCTGTATTCTGTCCGGCTTCGTTCTAACACAGGAAAGGTGTGGAAACGACTTTGTCACGTCGCCCACCTGAAGAAGTTTGAACGCCGACCGGCTCGTCTCTCAATTAATAAAAATGTTGTTTTCTTTCTAGACGCAATTGCTAGCACTGACTCTATTTCAGAGTTCTACGTCGCCGATGTGCGCCCTACTTTCAGTTCCTCTTTGTATTTGTATTAATCTAAGTGTATTCTCAAACACTTCCTAACGTTCTAACCTTTTCTACCTTTATTCATCAATTCTTTCTCATTCATTTTGTTGTTGGGTTGCGTCCTTCCGTCCAGGATGGAGTGGCAGCAACCGAGGTTGTCTTTTTGTGCTCGTGTTTAGCATCTAGGTTTATTCATTTCAGGTTAGGTTGGCCACTACTCTTAACGTCTTAGTTATACATTTATAGGTTGCCTTAACACTTGCACTGAATGAGACTTCCGTAAGTAAACACGCCCCGCGCAAGGCGTTCGTTCATTCATTTTGTTCCCTTGTCATTCTTTTCATTCATCTTTGCCCCCTTTGCTCTTGCGGTTCAAGGTGCTCTCTCCTTTTCCCCTCGATTGGTTTATTTTGTGGTTAGTACGCAATTTATTTTCGATCACGTTTGACCCCTATCACATTAGACATAGCGCGTTGATTGATCTTTATATGGTTAACCTTTATCCGCGCCGGCAAGTCCTGATAATGACTGCCTAATATGTGTGTCCTTGATGATTTTGTAAATCTCAGTATTTTGTCCTTCTTTCTTATCCAAGTTGGCGGTGTGCCTCTGTTGTATAAATTCTTTTACAGGTTTCCCTCCCTCGTCCCTGACCAGGCCTAGGTGTGTGTGTGAGTGTGGCTATGCCCGCTCTCGTGCTTTCTTATGCAATGCTTATTGTTCCAGGCTGCCTTGCACCTGTACCAATCTGTGTTGTGCGACGCCCCAAGCTGATTTTGCTTTCTTTTGCGTTTGGCCTAAATTCAGTTGCTTTGCTTTTGGCCTAATTTTGCCTTTCCATTGCCCATTAGCCTTGTTTGCTTGGCTCACTTGTATAATGCTTTGTTTTGCTTTTTTTCTACACTCACAATTCATTCTTTGTAATTCTCACTTCAGTAATTTGGCAAATTTAAATCCACTATGTCTTTGTGTATGTCTCTTTCTGTCATTCTCTCTCTCTGGCTTCGGTCTGTAAACCTCACGTCGAGCCATATATTGTTCAAACTGAAGCCATCCGGCTTACCCCGCTACAATCTATGGTTGCTACTGGCGTGCACGATGTTGTATTTACCCTTGATCTCCCTAATGTAACTTCAATTCAACTTCCTGAGCAGTTTAACCTAACAGAATGTATTCTCTCTGGCTTGTCCGATGTTCAGCATTGTTCCGCTTTTCATGATGTTGACACCTTGAGTTTTGACATTCTGCACGAATTAATGTCAGTCTTCCGGTCTCTCAAGTCTAGTTTCAGATCTAAACGTGCCCTGCTTCCTCTCATTGGCGATGTGCTTCGTTGGGTCGGAGCCTCAGCGACAGAGAGGGAACTCAACACGGTGATTAATGCAGTAAATTCCGTTGGTGCTCAGGCTCGCGCCATTCAAACTGCCACAGCAGGTATTGTTAACATTACTAAATTTAACGCTGTTCAATTGGGGTCGGTCCACCATTTTGTGGAGATCCGTCTCAGCAATTTCTCTTCCGCAATAAAGGTTTTGTCCCGCCAAGTCTCTGCTAGCTCTAGTAGCACAGAGTTCATTGCTAAGAAAGCTATGGCTTCCTCCATGCTCATGTCAAAAATTAATCTCTTTCAAACCCACCTTTTTGCTATCCGCGCGATCTATGACTCTTGCAAGCAAAACGTGTTGAGCCCTCTCGCTGTTCCCGAGCCCCGCCTTCGCTCCGCTTTAACTAATGTAGAATTACATGATCACTCCTTTGTCCTCGGCATGGAATCGTTATTGCCGTATTATTCTCTGAAAACCGCTCATTGTTATTTGAAGCCTGGTAGTGTGCTAAAACAAGGTAGGCGTTCGCCAGACCGCGTCGTGGCGTAACAGGCTTCGCTCATTGCGAATCACTGTTCCGCCACTCCACGCCTGGCGCACGCCTACCTTGGCCTGCCGGCGGCTGCCACTTGACGAGGAGGATCCTGCGGGGCGAGTCAGTAGGACGCCCTGCGGGCGTCACTCTGTCCGCACGGTCGCAACCACGCTCATGTTCTGCCTTCCGAACGTATCTTACATCAGCCTTTTCTTAACAATGCCGCTCAACCAGTCCTAACCTTACCTGCCCGAGCCTAGCCTACCCAGGCCCCTACTAACCTAACCTAACCGAGCGTAACCCATTCGCGTCACTGATCCGCCCCTCCACGACAGGCGCATGGCGCATACTGACTTTACCCAACCAGCGGATTTATAATTTTGGTCCACATGTGAAAGTTATCTAAGAAACCGCTTAGGCTGCAGTGCCCCTGAGGGGAGGTTGACTCTGGTATGATGCAAGAAAGATGTGATCCAAATTTGAGCTTTCTACGTCTAACCGTTCTCGAGAAATCGCGCGGACAAACAAACAGTCAGACAGACGGACAAAACATTTTTGACCCAGTCGGTCCAGGGCTTCGCTATCGCTCAGCCAACAACATCAGCATATCCTGAGAAAGTACAGAGAGCTATCCAAGAGTGCTTTCTCCCTAGGTTCGGACCCCTAGCTGCGGGTGTGAGTTGCGATATGCGTCTTATCCACAACATGTATTTTTTTTGTCATTTTTACTTTTCTTACAATCCTGTATCTTATGTTTTATTATTATCTACAATTTGTTTATTTTTAGTGTTTTAAAAAAGCCGTTTTTTTTGAAACGGGAAAAAAAACAGGAAAAAACCGTTTTTTTCCGGGAAAAAAACGAAAAAAAACAAAAAAGGCGTTTTGCTTAAATTTTCACTGAAGATTGATTTTTTGTATAAATAGTGTTTCCGACAGGTGTTTTTACTGTCTGACAGGGAAAGGGGCGAAGGAATGATTTGACTAGTTCAATGCTTATGACAAAAATAATCAACACTTTATTGATTCAAACAAAACATAGAAAATCTTCTCTCTTGTGCTTTTCTGAAAAGAAGTTTGAGAGCATCATCAATAAAATAGACACTTAAAAAGTACAGAACAAAAATAAATAAAATACTGTGCTCAGTCTCAAGGTACAAACTTTGGTAGAAAAACTATTACTACTACACTTAGTCATCGTTATCAGTGTCCCGATCCAAACTCAGGACATCCGAATTGCTATCACTGTCACTATCTGTGCCTGCAAAGTCAGAGTCCGACTCCTCAACCTCGCGCCGGACCGCAAGTGGAATATCCCCGGGGTCATAGTGCACATACAGTGGAGTGGGAGTCACTGACAGATAGTACGTCACATCACATTCACCTCTATTTCTTTTCTTTAAGGAGCGATTCTTGACATCCTTATGGAGAAAGTGCCTAACGCTGACTAGTTTTGCAGCTCTTGCGTTATCTAAACGGTTCCTTCTGCCATGTTGAATGAATTTAAATTCCGACCAGTTCCGCTCGCAACCGCAGGCTGTGGGGTGCAGCTGCAGTATACGCTCTGCCACAGGGCGTGCTGCCTGCTGGTTGCAAAGTCCTAACCACCAATCTGCTGGTTTAAAGTTGGGTGCACTGAGTCTGGCCCACAAAATTTCCCTATCAAAAAAACCCACACGGTTTCGAAATGCAGTAACATTTGCAATAACATCATCTGAGTTCAAGTCTAAGTGATTAGCTATGGATTTTATAACTTCCAGTGCATCTAGCACTTCACTATCAGAAAGTCCCTGTCCCTTAAAACGAGGATCTAACAAATAAGCTGCTTTGTGAATATCAAAAATGCAGAAATTCATTCTGTCATCCAATGCCTTTGGAGCAGAAGCAACAAATCCTTCAGGTGTATCAGGTTTAGCTTTAAACAGTTCCAACATACAGGTTTTGATATCCATAAAAACAAGTGGGACTAACGACATGAGCTGATAATCACTTTCTAGGGTTTTTATCCCTTTAGCAATAGGTTTTAAAAGTGAAATTGCAAAGCCAAGATCTTCCCAAAACTTTTCATCTAGAATGGACGTTTTCGCTGCCTGTGACAAACCTGGAGGTCGGCTCAGAGCTAACTGCATGAGGGCCTCCTTGTTTACCATCACACATTCAAACATCATCTCATCCCCATGGAACCTGGTGGGACTAGGCATGCAAAGGGCGTGACTTTTCCCATTACCTAAAACCTGTTTTTGCTTTTTTTAAAAGAGTGAGTGAGTTACCTTGGTATTCTTGATTTTTACAATGGCTTTGGCTGGTTTCTTAATTTTGGCAAGGAATGGCATTTTTACTAAGTCTTCACATAGTAGATCTAACCCATGAGCGACACAGCCAGTTGTAAAAATGTGAGGGTATTTCTCATTTACTTTACGCCATGCAACTCTGTTCGCTGGGGCAAAGTCAGTAACTAAATAGAGAACACTTTCAGAGCCAATGTCATCAACCACACTCTCACACACAGTACCAATATAATCACCAGTTTGTCTATTCTCTTGGGACTCCACTGCTTTTAAAAATTGAATTTCTGGAGTACCCACCATGAAATTAATTAACCCATCACTTTTGCAGTTCGTCCAACCGTCGCACATAACAGTCTTGCAAACCGCCTTCTGCAGACGCTCCTTAAGGGTTATGTTAGCTACTTCATACTCCGCCTCCAGCAGTGGTTTGCGCAGCTTGTGAAGATTTGGAGGTCCTGGATATGCTGGGCGGAGAACTTGACAGGCTTCTTTGAAGTACGGATTGTTCTCATAAACAGAACATGGCAAACCTCCATAATACGCAGCCTTTGCAAACAATTTATCCGCCTTTGAAATTGTATCCTGAGAGATTGTGTCCATAAACTGAGACATATTCCCTTGTTTCTTTCTCTTCAGTGAGGAAGCGGTTGATTCTGTGTCATTGTTGGGCGAGACTGCAACTATTTGGGGTTTGACTAGAGCTTGAATTCTCAGGGGGGTCATCCACGTTATCATCTTCAGTTTCTAATCTGCCCTTTTCAATCTCTGCAAAACATTTAACAAAAATTCATTAATAATTAATTCATTAATATATTAATACACTTTAAATTACGAGTATCTCGCACACAATTTAACTTACCCTCGGTTTTTACTGCGCTTTTGACTTGGTCAGGTGCATCCCTGCATTTTAAAAGATGTTTGGATAGTCTTGTTGCGTTTGGGAACTGGTATTTTTGATCACAGAATTTGCAGAAAGCGCCTTTCTTTGGCTTCCTCCCGCCCTCAGGGTCAGGTGTTTCTATGACCCACGCTACTCGCGGCCCCGGAGGCATTGTCAGAGTTCCTGCAAAATGATTCAATGGATTTTATTGAATGATGTAACAGTTTGACAGGTTAGAGAGCCCGTAGACGCTTGTAAAAGTCAGGCCAGTATTCTCAACGTATGCCAGTGCACAATACGTAAGATACTTCTTACAGATTAAAAGTAGAGACAGGAATAGAGTTTAGAATACATACCTGAACCTGTCCTAACCGCTAGATTAGCAGGCAGATGAAAGCCTGAACGCGGTGGACACGCCTCCAGCAAGCTGCACGGCAACCTAACCTATATGGAGCCCTGCAGCACAGCCAACACCACGGCACCCGGGGTATGTTGGCAGCGCCGAGAAGAACGGGCGCGAGGCGGGACAATTTGAACTGATGAGTTTGTTGCTACCGGTGGGACACGGAAATCACAAGAGCTCTGCTATAAAATACCTCGGTAAAAAAAACCGCAGTCGTAATGACGTTTTTGTACCCAGAACCAAGCAAATATTCACAGTCCGCACGCCAGGGCAATCTCAAATCCCACATTTTGCGCTCTCGTGGAATTAAAAATCAAACATCCTAAAGGGGAGAGCACACGGCAAATGTACATAGTAACGGAATAGGCTCTTTACATTAACAGCTACCACTCAGAGAATCCATTTTTATTTCAAATAAGTCAATAAATGTGTCTTTCACGTAATTGTGTGCATTTTTTTCATTTTTTTTCATTTTTTCCCATTTTTCCACCCTTTTTGGGGTAGTGGAAAAAAAACGAAAAAAAAACAGAAAAATGGAAAAAAACCGGAAAAAAAACGAGGCGTTAAAACACTATTTATTTTTAAATGTACCGCATCTTGTTTTCTCAATTTCCGGAGTGGTCAAGGTGGTTAAATCCAATAAAGATCCAATTTTTTTCTCTTTCTAATTTTTGCTCTTTCCAGGTTTATTGGGCTGTACGTAGCTATAAGTTTTTTTTGTATTTCCTTTTTGTTGATTCTCAATATATACTACCAATTTTTTTGATTTTATTCATTCTGTATGTTGGATGTTGGAAAGAAAATTATGTTTTTCTCTGTGTTTACCATTTTTGTACCCCTTTCCCTCTGACCACGCCACTCACTTTACCTTGATTTTGTAGTTAAACCTTCATATACACATTCGAGAGAGTATGGCTTACCAGTCTTCCACAAATTTTCTCAAAAATTCAAGTAAATTCAAGTTTTCTAACCACCGAGTGCATTCACAAAATTAGTTTGATTATTTTTTTCACTTTTTAAGTGATTGTTTTTAAACCCTTTTGGATTTACAATCTTTCTTTTATTCTCGGGGTCGAGAATTTTTCTGCACCCCGCGGTTGTCGTGTACCGAGATGCATACTCCGCAAAGCTTAAATTTCCCGCGCGCCGGTCCCCCGTTTGGCTATGAGACCCAAGGGCTGGCCGAACGCGCGACCGCTTCTGACCGCCGGCCGGGATATCCGCCGGCCGGGATATCCGCCGGCCGGCCGGTGGCCGGGCAGCCTCCGGGCGGCAGTCGCGGTAAAGCCACGCTTGGAGAAGGGAAGCCATACTCACGTCACATAAACCTAACGAAGGCTGGTCAGTAGGAATCTGTTGATAACTTATGAGTAAATATTGAAGTGCTACTACCATCGCCTCCCTAGTTCTTTCCCATCCTTCCCCTGCAAACCCGGAGAAGACATACAAAACACATCGGCCACAAAGACGGGAGGCGCAGACACCCAGCCTCCTGGCAACCGCCTCGGCGGGGGCAAGGGGGCCGTGCCGTCATCGATGTCCCGCTTCAGGGAACACTGCTCCCACAAGCCCCCGTCGCTACGCCTGCCGCGGGCCCCGATGTCGACGTACGTCAGCCGGTACCTTGCATCCGCCACTGCCATCAGGATCATGCTGAAGGATCCCTTGTAGTTGTACCACTGTGAGGCACCGTGAGCAAAGTTCTGGAAGTGACAAATTTCCTATTTAAATTCCATAACTCGCGAGTAGTCATTTGAAAGCGTCATTGAAACAAATGTTTACCTGCAGGATACAGTGTCGGCCGTCAACGGCACCCACGCAGTTTGGGAACTGCCACAGATCCCAGAAATCCCGCATGATCCCGGTGAGGCGTTCTTTCGTCAGAGGGGGCAGCATTTCGTGGTTCAACTCCTCCCAGATCGAGTCACACACCTGGCGAATCACAAGTGACGACGTGCAGGAGGGTACGCAGAACGTCAGCCCCGAGTACTTCATAAGGCTTCCCGACGCCAGAAAACTAGAACAGAATAAAATCGGAGAGATTAAATTTACTACAGAGTGAGCGGCTGCACCAGCCTCGTCGCTCGTACGAACTGTGTACTCACTGTAGCGTCAGGGCCAGCCGTTCCCCCGGGGGTAGGTACCCGGTGATGGGCTTCCTCTGGAGGGCGGGAATCAGCCGCGCGAGGAGCTCGTTGAAGACGGCCGGCACCATGCGGAAATGTTTAAAAAAACTCTTCCGCGTCTTCCTCCAGCATCGTGCGGATCGTCGTCCGCCACGCACCATGTTCCTGGCGATTCCGCCAGACTGGACGCCGGCGCCACCGCCGAGCATAGCGAGCGCGGACTCGGAGCCGCTGCCGGATCACGGCCACCTTTACAAGCAGAAGGCGCCGGAAGCGCACAGAATCTGCCAACAAAGGAAATCGTTGTACGCCTCTGCCGTCTCCGCAGCGAGGCGCACGCGCCCAAACAATACTCAACCGCAAGGTTTGGCAGAGACGAGGTACTCACCCCCATGGAACGCAGGCACCTCAATGCCACCATTCTCGAAGAAGTTTCTTCTCCGCAGAAGTAAATATAGCAGCTTCTTCTTGACCAGCACGCTCCGCGAAACCATTGCTACACGCAAACCCCGTTAGCGCCGGAACCAGACACACACAAGACGAAGCTCGACACAGAGAGGCCCATTCGACCTGAGTAAGGTGCCGGGGTGAGAGGGAGGGGAGGGGGGGATCCAGTCGAGTGATCGATAGATCGAATAATGTGATACTTTAAAAAAAATCTTGTCTCCCTTATGAGATAATGAAGACAAGGGCGGTATGGCATGAACGGATGTACATTTTAATGGTTTGTGTTTGTTCGACCGAACTTCCCTTCAAGAGATAGCCTATTTTCGATCCCCACTACATCCAGCGCCCTCTCCCGGATCCGGAGCGAAACACGCGCGCTCGGATTCGGCCATTTGTAACCTCTCTGACCAGCAAGCGATGACGAACGTACCCGAATCAAGTCTTAAGCGTTTGGCGTCAGCGTCAGGCGTGAACACTCTAAACTCATCTTAACCTGAACTTCGCTCTGTCGCGCGCCGCGAGTCAAGATGGCCGCCGTCTTTTGTTTACCAGTAGACTACCCAACACAGGGCCCCCACTGGGAGCAGTGATTCGCGGTGAGCGAAGCCTGTTACGCCACGACGCGGTCTGGCGCACGCCTACCTTGTCTTGCCGGGATCACCTGCATGTGAAATAAATTTATGAATACTTGAATTGAAGAAAACATGTCATCCCCTGGAACAGGAAAGAATAATTATGGTTCAACACAAAGAGAGTGTAAATATATGATAAAAGTATTTGACACAACCACTCACCACTCAGCATCCTGCTGAAAAAGATGTGAGCGCACGGAAATCCTCTGCTTCTGAAAAATGGGCAGCGACAGCTGCTGGTGTCAGCAGGATAGCAGCCTGGCAATGCATCCATTCTCTGGCTGCAATCATACTGACCCCGCACCAGTGAAGCTACACAAGACGTACACAATTTTACAATAGCCTTGACTGTGGCATCCCTGGAGTTAGTCACGTAAGCCACCTTAGTACGGTTGATGAACTCCAAATATCTATGGTGTCCCACAGAATAGGAATGAAAAGCACGCAGTTTAGCAAAGAGTGCACTTCTTGACCTGTTCAGAAGTCTTTTTAGCTTCCCATGGAGATTCATTATTATTAGTTGATGTCACACTAAAAGTCACACCATCGAGTCTCATAGCCTTTCCAAATAAATTTAGAAGAGTGCCAGTTTTTGTCAAAGTACTTGAGAAAATCTTCACTTAATAAATCTTTTAGTCTTTCATAAGCTTTGTCATACTATTCTTCAGTTTCAGAATATAGCATTGATTTTGTACATTTCCTTTTTCCTCATATCTTATTTTGCAGGACAGGCAGGTATTTCTCGCCTGAATATTTCAGAGACATGGAATCGACAAAGTCTTCATTAGGGAACACCTCCAAGATCCTCAAAATTTCATTCATGCTTTTATCAACACGCACAGTTTTTGTCTCAGTGCTACAGGGTGATTGTCAACAAAGCACTGGAATGCTTCTCGCAAAACAAATTTTGTCTTATTTCGGACTTTACAGAAAGCTGCAACTATGCCATGACCGTTCTTGTCTTCACACATGAAAGCTTTTAGAGGCATTTTACATCTGTTTGTGTCGTAAGTGCTATCAACACTCAAAACTTCCGGAAACTGATTAAAGTCAGCCTTCATTTCTGAAGATGACCAGAGGATGTGAACAATATCCCCATCTTTAACCCCTACCTCCACAGTACCTCTAGGATCATTCTCCACGATGTCTCCTAATTCATCCCACAATTGGTCCATTTCATCTTGCTCCTTTGAATTTGATTTCCCTTCACTAGCAGCTTTGCGAAACTTTTGCCTGAGACAGATAATGTAGAGGTTGCAACACTGCTGTATTCAATCCAAAACAGAATTTAAGACCTTACTTCAGATTCCGAATATCCTGGGAATTGGTACATTTTTGAGTTGCCAGGTGAATTGCATTTTGGACCAATTCAGGTCACACTTCAAAATCAAGGAGGTTGAGAACATCTTTAGTTTCTTCTGCTGATGGCCGCCTGTTTTCAGGATAAAACTCAGCATCATCTGGATCAATCTCATGATTGTGGTCCTTAGACACTTTAATTACCACTAAATTCAAGCTAACCACGATTCGTACCCTGGCAGGGCATTTCTATTTAAAAGAACTAGAAAGACACATTATTTTAAATGAACGAACAGGTTACTACCATATGACTTCTAACTTCTGATTGGGACGTATTCCATCGCTCTTTTCCCGTCTTTTGCCGTAGTGCTTACAGGCATACATCAGGCTCTTGTACTTTAGCCGTTCTGACAGGTTGTTGCCACTTGTGGTATAATACGATGTCACCAATTTTGAACAAAATATGCTGTATGGCAAAAATTGCTTGGCAGCATACGCTTCAAGAGCTGTACTAAGCGTCTCCCGATCGTCAAAAGTGCTGCCGAGCTCAATGTCCATTATGCAATCTGTCCTTGAAAAGTTAAGCACGTTACTTGATTAGATTTCAATTTTCATTTACTTGCACACTATACCATAATAATACTCATGAAATCGTCGAAGGTACTGTGCTCATGTGGGCATACTCTATCAAGCGTCCACTCTAAACCGAAGGGGGTATGCACTCCGGAAGAGTGTGTTCTGACTATTACTATTACGTCCCAATACACTACTATTACGCAAGCCTAGAATTGAAGTTTTCTGTAAAATTTGAGCACACCCCCTCGTCTTAACCCACCTTCAGAACTTTTTTAAACTGCACCATGAACTGCACGTTCTTCACTGTCGATGTTGATGCCAGGCGGGCCGGGTGAAGGTAGAAAAGTGGGTGGTGTGGTGGGTGGTGTGGTGGGCGGAGTTGCGGGGTAAGGGATCAAAGGCACAGCGACGAACGGATCAAGTTGCAGTGACGGCACACCATCTTCTTAGTGTATTCAAATTTAAGGAAATCAGAACAGTAATGGTCTATCTAAAAAATTTCTTGATGAGCCGCCATGAGCGTAGATTCATCTACACCCACCTACACCCTCGGAGTAAAAATGATCTTTGCGGAGGCGAGGCGGGGTTCCTCGAGGGGGGCAGTGCTGCCATCTGCAGGACGGTCACAGAACTAGCACTGCGCGCGCGCGAGCCGTCTGCTTTCCCCCGCGCCCGTCCCATTTAATTATTTTAATGTACCCTGGATTTCTCGAATATCCGAAACGCAGTTTGCTTAGTAATCTTGTGATTTAACAAGAGCCGAGAATAAGTTCTTCAGCGTTTTAAAAAATGCTGAGGTACTGAAAATAATAAAAACGGGCAGCAATAAACAGTACGGATGAAATTCTCTTCCGTACTGCTGCTAATATTCTAGCCTTTAATTTGCAGTACTGGATATAAGGTTTGGGCTCTAGTTTACAGTACAATGGTTTTCCGCGATTTTCTGGATCGTACTGGAAATAGTAAAGATTACTCGTATATGCAGTACCCCAGAACTGCAAATATCAGGGGCTAGACAGTACGCAGTACGATACTGTGCATAACGTCGTTCGTGACCAGTTGGCTGTGGGCGATGCTAAAACATTCGATAGCTTCCAAGTGATAAGCCTACTATTTGGTTATATGATAAACATTATTTGACCCCGGGACTTTGCGGGCCGCGGCAATGGGAAACAAGGGCACCACACCATTGCTTAGTGGGGGCCTGGGTAGGTTAGGCGCAGCCACGTGAGGTTAGGTTAGGTTTGGTTGAGTGGTATCGATAACGAAAGGGTGACGCAAGATACGTTCGAAAGTAAGTATATGAGCGGGTTTGCGACCGTGCGCATAGAGTGACGCCCGCAGGGCGTCCTACCGTCTGGCCCCGGAGGGTCCTACTCGTTAAGTGACAGCCGCCGTCAGGCCAAGGTAGGCGTGCGCCAGGCGTGGAGTGGCGGAACAGTGATTCGCGATGAGCGAAGCCTGTTACGCCACGACGCGGTCTGGCGTACGCTTACCTTGTTAATTCTGAATATCTCCTTAATGGTGTGTACATACGACTGATGTAGTTAAATCTTTCTCGTGCAAAAGTTCTGTTTTGGTTTGCGGTAATATCAGAAGTGTTTGAGCTAGAAGAATTTGTGTTTAAATCATGAGATATTGTAGAAGTCTGTAAAACATGAAAGAAGTATAGGAATAAGTAATGTTAGTAGCTGTAGTTATTCTGAATATGAACATTGTATGTAAGTACTTACTGATAGAGCATCAGTGTCATAAATTGATTGGAGGTTTTCGTTATTTTATTCCATGTCAATTAATGAATTTGTATTTATTAGGATTTTTTGCAACATGAATTGTCTTTTTTTAGAGAAGGAAAGCTAATTTAAAATGGTGAGGTACAATTTAGATTGAATTTTTGGAAATTTTTCTATTATGAACACATTACCATACCAGCGGTATGACCTGAAATGGCAACAATTGCTGGATGTAAATTATTGGAAATTATTAGGAAGGTGGGTACTGTTACGTAGAGCAGGTATTAAATACCTAGTTCATAACCTTGGGCATCATAACCTTTTTCTTTGCTTACCTTTCTACACGCTATACCTTATACAGTGTCACCCCCTGGGGACTAGTAGCCTAACTAGCATTATACCGTGCTGCCCCCTGGTGGCTAGACAAGGCACTAACGTCTTTCACTCCTTCATCTTCTCTTGGCCTATAAAAGCAGGCGCCGCTCTCCGTTCGGTGCCATTCTGTACGACGCTCTCTTGGAGTCAATACACGGCTAACCACAACTCCTCCACTTTCTTATTCCGCCTCCTCTGCTTAACACTGGTGGCAGCGGTTTAAGGACGGAGGGAAGGAGAGGTTACCGTGGTAGGCAAACAGAGGCAGTTGTTGTGCAGAGTCGCTCTGACGGCTAGGCTAGAAAGGCGCAGAGGGACGGGGAAGACCAGAGAGGTTAAGGGTCGACAGGGTACAGCAGTGCTACGGCTTTGATTTTGCTGCCTTGTTTGTAACAGTGCAACAGTCTTTGTGGACATTGATGCCGTTTGGTTCTATAGTGCTGCGTAATCTTCGGATTGCGAAGCCTTAGTTTCAGACGTGCTACAGTGAAAACGAAGTTGATGCCATTGCATTCTGAGTGCGGCAGAGTTTGAAGTCGATGTCATTGTGCATTAGTTAGTTTTAGAGGTTTTAAAGGGATTTTTTTTTATAGTGATAGTTAAAATAGTAAGCATAGAGATAGTAAGGTTAAATTTCCACTTTCACATCAAATCTGAGTCCAGTGTTTGTCGCCAGTATAGGGGTGTATCGTAACTGTGAGGTGTGATGCCATTGTGATAGTGCAGCGAGTAATCGCAGCCAACACAATAGTGCAGGGCAGGCCTCACGGGAGCGGATACACCTGTGGTGGACGGCAGGCGCTGGTTTAGGTAGTGTGGAAGTTGGCTAGTTGGGAAATAGAGTAAGGATAAGATAAGTGTAGATATATTGCTGATACCAAGTCAAGTTGCGTTTTGTACCAACATGCACCTTAGTGTTTGCTGGTTCATTTGTGTGAAAAAGCTGATTCCATTTAATACCCAGTAGCATATAAGAGTCGTTGTTTTCTGTATCTAGTTTAGTAAGTTGAAGTTCATTTAGTTTACCTTTTGTTTGTTGTTTAATAATTTCAATTGTTCTTTAGTTCTCATTCATTTATTGTTCATTCATACCTTAGTTTAGTAAGTTTGTTTCAAAAGTTCTAGTCATTCATTTCATGTGTAGCAAAGGGAGCACTCCTGGAGCACAACCGCTTTGTCCTATAACAAGGATAATTCTACCTCCATCTGAGGGAAATTAAGAAGATCTTCCAATTGCTAATCCTTTAGAGGCTAGTTTGCCTACATCTGAGGAAAACTGTTATTCTGACGATTCTGAGGAATCTGTAACAAGTAAGGAATCAGTTAGTTCCACATCTGACACCAGATCCGTTTGGACGTTTGATTCAAACAACAATTTAGTGATCACCCACTACGCTGTAAAGAGACAAGAGGTCCAGGTTCCTCTTCCGGAACCTGACCTCACGTTAGACCCAAACGTGACATAGTTAGTGCCGTATCCCGGGGCTCCGAAGGAGCATTGGCGAACCTATCAACAGGCTAGGGCAGAGGGCACAAACCCACAAATGCGTTTCAAACGCAAACCACTCATACCACACATCTCACACCGTTGGTGGTAAACAGTTACCACAATGGAAAGTCACATAGATCATTTACCGGAGGGAGGAAATAACGCGGAAAATGCAGAGGTACCCGAACAGCCACCTGTGGCTGCAGCACCGATTCGCGGTATTCTAAAGGGAAGGCCTAGAGGCCGCGGCCGGGGCCGAGGGGCAAGGCGCAGAGCTGCCAACGCCCGAAATGAAGGAGTTGGACGTTATGTCCGGCTCGCAGAGGGGAGACATGAGTCCTATACGGATACCGATGAGGCAGACACAGAGGACACAGGGACAGACTAAGAAACTGATTATGATGAGAGGGACAGAGAAAGGGGGAGAAGAGATAGAGATATAGATAGATATGAGAGAGATAGAAGAGTCAGAAGACATAGAGACGACAGGAGAATAGAAATTCCAATTCCAACACAGGGACCAATAATTTCATTTTTGTAAAACATGTTTCAAACCATATTACCTGAAAACACGAGGGCTGCAGAAGCACGTAGGCAAGGCTCACAAATCCAGGAAGAGCAAACACAATCCAGACCAGAAGTGGTTGTCATTAGGGAACCACCACAACAAAGACAGGCCAGCCAGAGCCAGTCTGGAACACAAAACATGACAGAATTACAACCAAGCACTAGTGTACACCAAAGCCCTCAAAGCATGACACCAGGGACAAGACAAGACACCATGGTAAAAGTCATCACCAAAAACAAGTTCCAACTCAATAAATATGATGGGGAAACTGATTATGCTATCTATCAGTTGCAATTCAGAGAAGTAGCAGCTGCAAATGGCTGGAATGGACAGGAAAGGAAAACTGCACTTTTGCAGGCATTAACGGGGCACGCTACGGAAGTAATAGCAACATTACATCACCAAAGTAAACCTATCACTTTTGAGAATCTGGAAGAGATTCTACTCAGACAATACAGTAAACAACCTATGTTTTGGGAACGTAAACAAGAGTTTGATAGGTTGGTGCAGAAACCAGGCCAAACTCTAAGGGAATTTGCACGCTTGGTAGAAAGGAAGGGACGAGCATGCTACAGAGATGCTCCTGAGAAGGACATTCAAGAATCACTTGTAGAACGGTTTTGTAAGGGCATCACTGATAAGCAGCATGCCAGGGCTTTGCCATTTGGGGCATCTAGCACACAGGATGAGGCAGTAAATACGTCGAGTAAAGCTAAAGCCATTCTTGGGGATGAACCACCGGCCAAAAGAACCAGATTGGTTCAAATTGAGGGACAGTCCTCAACATATTGGGAAAGCGACACAAGCTCAGAAGAGCATGACGATTCTGTCAACTGTGGTTTTTCCCTTCAGGAAGCAGTTCAGGCCCATCAGGCAGTCAAACAAATGTTCAAGCTAGTAGCGGGAACACTACAGATGGATCCACTAACACTAGTAACACTGGGATTAGGGGCCAAGGCCGAGGCAGGGGAAGACCCAGGGGAACCCGGAACAGAGGTGGATGTAGAGGTGGTCACTCAGGGAATAACAACAATGTTACTTGCAGTCATTGTGGTAAACAGGGACACACAGAAAAGGATTTGTTGGAGTAAAAACGGACAAGGTAGTTCAAGCTGCAACTACTGTGGTAAACAGGGATACTTTGAGAAGGACTGCTGGAGTAAAACTGGAGGGCAAAACAACAATAAAAATTTCCAGGAAAACTACTATAATTGTAGCAAAAGTGGACACAGAGCAGGAGATTGCTAGTCCCCACCAAACAATAATAACAACAGGGGAAACAACAGAGGCCATAATAACAACAGAGGTTGGAATAATAACAGTAACATGGGATATTTCCCTGACATGAATTGTCCACCTGATGTAGTACAAGCCGCCATGTTGTGGTACAGAAGTCAGGAAAATCAGAGGTCAGGAGGAAGTTCCATTAACACTCAAGTGCCAGCCATCGCCAGTGTTCCCTTCGTCCCTAGTAACAACAATAATAACCAAAATCAGAATCAGGGAAACTAATGAGTACCTCCAGAGTAATGGTGGGATCTGAGATACAAAAAGAAGAGCCACCAGTTCAAGAAGAAAAAGTGCGTTCACAGGAGCCATCAGTAATGCAGAAAGAACAAGGGCCATCAAATAAAGTAACTAATGAGCAGGGACTTGGAGTGAATATGTATCGAAATTAAAATACACAGTCCGATTTCTAGTTTTACTCCGGACTGAAATCGGAATAGAAATTATTTGTTAATTTCTGAGGAGTAAAATGTGTAATTCAACAGTGCAATTAATTTCACTCCGGAGTGAATTAATTTTACTCCGATTTCTATTCCACTCCGGAGTGAAACATTTCTACCCCGATTTCTATTCCACTCCGGAGTGAAACATTTCTACCCCGATTTCTATTCCAATCCGGAGTGGAAATAGTTCATAGCATTTTCTATTCCACTCCAGGGGACGAATACCCATCACTTTTTCTATTCCACTCCGGACAGAAATAATTTCACATCCTTCCTCAATTCTCTTCGGAGTATAAATCGAATACATCGGTTTCTGTTCCTGTCCGAGGTGTAATTATTTTTATTAACATCATTTTCTATTTCACTCCGGCGTATGCGACCTCTGCCACCTTACCGACTCCACTCCGGAGTAGAAATCCGGACCAGAAACACGCATAGATTGATCGGCCGGTTGTGAGTGTACTTCTCCAAGGGTGCTGGGCGCCGTCTAGGTAGGCAGCCCAGCCGCCACGGGCTCGCCTCCTTCCCTACCCCTTCCCCGAGCTCCGCTCGTCACCAGAGTCTGCTCTCCCGGCCGTCGCCCGTCTCGGCTCCGCAATTCGTGTCCGTGTCGGGCTGCCGCCAGCCGGCTGGCCGGCCTGAATGGCCTGCCCTGCCTGCCCTGAGGTGCCCCGGCCCAGCGAGTTTGTTCGTGTTGGCGGTTCGGTTGGCCCTACCGGCGACCCGCGTTTGTGCTACCATGGAAGTTGTTGTTCCTTGTCCTGCGCGAAGCGGACGGCATGACAGCCCAGCCGGAGCAGGTTATGAAGCAGTGTCACCGACGCGGAGGTTCAGTTGACCCGCCCCGCCGTAGGATAGTCCGAAGACATCGCCGCGCTAGTCCCGCAAGGTGCCAGGCGGCGCCGGGCGGTAAGTATGAATTGTGAAGGTTAAATGGACCCGTCTAACCGTATACAAATGTACCAGGTGCCAGGGGAATGCCAGTGCAGACAACCTAGACTCGCGCTGATGCCTGTCCCAGCCCGCTGCCTCAAAACTCTGTCGCTAGGATTTGATCTTGGACCCCGCCGCAGACATCGCCTACTCCGCCCACAACGCCACGGCCGTGCAGACGGCGTCGGCAGCGACCCTGCACCTGTCGCTGCTTCAACTTTCCTGTTACAAGTTGGTGGAAGGTGGACCATGCAGTGAAGTGATGTGACCAGTCCGTTCCTTGTGTGGTAAGTGATTTAAATAATTACTTATCTGGCAGGTTATCTGAAGGCTAGAATTTCAAAGAAGGTTGAGACCTTAGTGTCTACCCTTCTAAGTCACACAATTTTTTTTTTTTGCTGGTTATTAACTGTGCTGGTGTTTGTCAGGGACACGTTTCAACTCAGTTTTAGCATCCTTTTAGCATCTTTAATTCAGTGGTAATGTTCGTTAAATCTCACCCTCAATCATGTAAGTGTTGTTAATGAGCGACCTCTATCAGAGTTTGCGTGCCATTGTACTGCCAAGCATGGCTGCAATGTATCTTGAATATGAAAACAATGTTTATTTTAAGAGGACTCCAATAATGTAAAAAGATCATTAAAAAAATATTGTGTTCAGATTTGTATTATAGTCGAGTCAGTCGAATTTTGCTTTCATCTGGGACTCAACTTAAGGACCGAACAGGTTAGCAGGAACAAATATGACACAAAAGAAAGTCCATGTACAAGGTATAATGAGTTTAGCCGTAAATACTGATTACCAAGGGCCAATATGTTTACTTAAATTCTTGTTGCGATACTCAATTCTCAGTCAACCTAGGAAAGCAATTGGGTGTTTGATAGCATTGAGAGTTCAGGAAAAGACATGCAAAATTAGATGTTTTAAAATGCAGCTGAAGTATTATGAAATATGGTTTAATATCATTGCTTTTTTTTTTCTTTTCGTTTCTGATAGGTGGCTCCTGCCAAGCTTCTGCATGGACGTCATTCCAGCCCAACCTGATGCTTGACCCAGCTGGAGACGGAGCTGGGCTTCAGAACTGGAATTGATCTGTGTCCGTGTCAAGTTCTTCTACTGGTGAGTTCATCTATTTTGATTTTTAAGCAAATAAGGTGTGCAGCTTTACATGCTTTGAAGCTGAAGTATGAAGTATTAATTTTGCAACAGATATCCCTTGACTAGTGCTCATGTATTTTACAGTGTGTAGCCATGGCTTATTCTTTCTAGTTGGTCTTGAAATTGAGTTGTTGATGGCTTTAAGCACTAGGGAAATGATATGGGAAAGAAAAAGTTTTAAAATGTGGCTGAAGTACTATGAAATATAGTTTAATATCTTTGCATTTCCTCATTTTCTTCTGATAGGTGGTTCCTGCCAAGCTTCTGCATGGATGTCATTCCAGCCCAACCTGATGCTCGACCCAGCTGGAGACGGAGCTGGGCTTCAGAACTGGAATTGATTTGTGTCCGTGTCAAGTTCTTCCACAGGTGTGTTTTTCTATTTTGGTCTTTTAGCAAAGAATGTATACTGAAGTCTGTGCTAGCAAAATATGTAAATTTCTGGAACATTTCTCCTATCTGTAAAGATGTATGAAAATGTTTCATTTTTTCAGGAAAGTTAACACTGTAACAGCTTTTGGCACTACCACATCACAAGAGGATGTTGTTCGGAGCAATGTTTTGGATTGAAGTGTCTACATATCTGGGTTGAGGGTGAGTGAAAATGAACTTCAATGTGTTCCCACTGAGGCAAGAAATTTTATTTTTATTCCAACGCAATATTTTTCACACTATCACCAATTTTTATAAACTAATTAGTAGAAACTTCAAATAAACTTTATTGTAACACAGAGCTCTCACAGAAGAAAATTTAACTTGGCTTCTCGCAGGGTCAGAGGGCTATTCACCTCAACTCTCAAACCAGTTCAATTTTTTAACTGTACAATAAACTCTATAGCCAAGAAGAACAAAAAAATCGGTGTTCCAACACACATTTTAATACTACTTGAAGGGTACTTCCTTCCTAAACTTAATAGAAAAATAGAACAAAAACAAATACTTGTGTTCCAACACACATTTAAATACTACTTGAAGGGTACTTCCTTCCTAAACTTAAAAGCAAAAAATAACAAAAAAATACTTGTGTTCCAGCACACATTTATATACTGATTGAAGGGTACTTCCTTCTAAAACTCAGTAGTACACAAAGAGTACAAAAAAGACAGAAAAGTATATACAAAAGAAAAAAATAAAAGAACGAAAGAAAAACAGACGCCACCTGAAGCGCCAAAGGGTGGTCTCTCTCAACACTCAGAGGTACACATGATAGGGCAAAATTTGCAGAAGTTAAATTACAAGGAGGCTTTGGCAACACATGAGATCACAGTAAATATGGCATCGTGCGAGATTAATTGACTTACGTCAGTCTTGAACTACTGACTTGTAAGACAATTTGCGGTATTAAACAGAATCCAGTTGAATAGAGCACATCAAGGAGGAGAGCAAATCCTTTTAACAAGACTTAGTCATGGGCACATGGGACCTCTCAAACACTTGAATTTGTGCAGAGGCCCGCATGCAGACCATGACTAGACTTTGGCAACACGTAACAATTTGTACACAGTGAGAAAGGAATAACTTAATGTGAACTTGAGTAAAAGTCAAACAAAATGATAATAAATATATCACATGGAGTAAATTAAAAATCAGGAGACTAGAATATTCAGACAACTCTTCCATGGCACAACTTATGCAGACTCAATGGCACCGAATGAAATACAGGTTAAAATGACACAGACCAGCAAAAATATTGAACACAGGCAGAAAAGAAAAACAAAACAAAAAAATAACAAAAACAAATTTAAAACAGGAGTCATGAAAACTTTAAAAATAAAAAATAAAAAATCACAGCAAAAAAATGTTAGAAAGATTGAAAAAAGGTGGCAGTTCCGCAATAACAAAAGTACTATGGCACAATAAAGAACAAAAAATAGTCAGAAATTGATACTGGAAATGGACTTAGGTATGCAGGCAATGAATATTGGTGCTAGTCTAAAAAAATACTGTCCCACTAAGTGGGACACTGGTAGGCCCGAAGTTTTGCACATGATTGGGCATTTTGTAGATTTGTAGATACTGTCTCACTCTGTGAGACACTGGCAGGCCCGGAGTTTCGCACGGGTTTGGGCTGGTTACGTTACCGCCTATTTAAGTTTTATGTGTCTATTTAATTTGGTTTTTTTACGATTGAAGGATATTTAAAGGTTTGTATTAGTTTTGTAATGGAACGGGGCAGTTTTAAAATTATAGTTTTATAGTAACGGTCAGTGCACCGTTTTATTCTCATACGCGGGCCGCCCAGCGCTGGCCTGCAAGGTGTTGTCCCCGCCCGGCTTGGCCCGGCGGCCCGACAATGCACGCCTCCCTCTGAGTCTCGGGTCCCTTGGCTTGTTGTGCGTACTCTAGTGTAGAGGGGAGGGGTAGGGTCCCACTGAAACGGTCCGCCTGCCTTGAGTCGCCGCTCTCGTAGCCGTGGCTCGGCCAGGCCCTGGCTCGGCACATCGACAATGGGTACCCGGCAAGGGCTGCGCAACAAAAAAGAAGGACGGAAGATTTGGTGGTGGTCTAGAAAAGGATGGAATAGCGGATGCAGCCAGCTGACGAGCCGAGCAGGGGTAGCTCTGTTCCTTTCTTTTGCCATTGGATGGAGATGGAGTAAGATAGCTGAATTTCAAATGCGTTTTTACGCTTACTGTTACATTTTATAACTTCAAAAGTAGGTTTGCTGCACTTGCCCACTCACCCTCGATAATTCTGTTAGACAGATTTTTGATTTTTTGCCTCGTTATCGATCTACAGCAATTGGCCCTGTGGACCATAGATGCGCGTATAGTTGTGTCCCTTTCTTTCGCCATAAGAAGAAGTGAGATACCTGACTTTTAAATCGATTTTTCGGTCACTTGGAAGCTTTTTCAAAGTGTAAAAACACGTCAGCGTGCCCTGCAAAAGAATCCTGCGTCCATGTGTACAGTTTCAGAAAATTCGTATAGAGGGCCATAAGGGCAATGCTTATAAGAAGAAAAAAAAAGTCCAATCGGGTCAGACTATAAGGCAACTCCGTTTCACTTCGTGCCTAAAAAATACTGGCTATGGATGATCTACAATTTACTAACCTACTGGAAGACAGGTTGGCAGCGGTCAATTCTTAATTTTTAGATGAAGTATTCAGTAAGTCAATCCCGGTCAGGTCTCCATCGACGTCTTCGGTGTATTCATACGGATCATTGTTTTCTTTGTTGTAGGTGCTGTGTCTTGGCTTGGCAAATGTGGGCCGTCTGGATGATGATGCTGGTGTCTGAAGTCTTGCGGAAGTTGGTAACGTGGACAACGCCAATCGCTCGGATCCTGATGCTTGGTTTGGTGATGCCTGAGATGGTGTGGATTCGGATGGTGTGGACTGCGATGATGAAGATGAGATTGTGGGCGGAGGTGAGTTCAGAGGGTTTGAAGCAGCGGAGCGTTTTAGGGAAGCCATTTGAAACAGGGAGTTAGTACGGATCACCATGAGATTGTTAACAAGGCTTCCTTCCAAATTCAGTCGCAGATCAGATAAAATAAACCTCACACCGGAAAACAACCTCTCCACACTGACCTGCGTGGCAGGTGCAGCGAGGGCTACCATGGCTACAGCGCCCACAACGTTCTAGTTTTGTTACTGAAACCTACAATATCTTGGAAATCTGGACGCTTTCCTTCCTGGACTGCAACCATTACGGGCATTCTGTCATCATCAAGTATCTGGTCCTTTCTAAGTTGCTCTGGGGTTAGACCATCTGCTACAATATTTCTCCAGTTAACCATAACATTTTCTACTGACACAGGTAAGGTTCTCAGATTTTCTACCACAGCGAAATCGCATGGTGCACACAAGTTACTTTGTGGCTCTTTTGGTTTTGTTACATTTATGGAGTTCCAATGATACGTATGAATGTTCATGCCTGTATTTGCAAAGACCTCTGCCATGAGATCTATTAATGTTTTATAATTTAGTTGGTCTCTACCACAAGAGAACTCAGACATAGTCCATTCATAAATATTATTGTGTACAAGCCAGTCCCTTAGATAAATTAAAGCCATCCTGACTTGCTCAGGTGTTGGTTTTTGAAAATATCTTATCTTAGTGATGACATTAACTATCAGTCTCTCTCCTCTCTTTGTAGGTAATAGACCTGGACAGGTCCTGTTAACATTCAGGAATTTTGTCTAACATTAAAGATGTTGTCAATCTCTTTGGCAATGCCTGCTCCCATCTTGCCATCCAGGCTTACAGCATAATTGATTGGTAAGTTAGGATTACTTTCAAAGATTGATCCTTGTACATAAATAATCTTAAAATTAATGATAATTTCTATCATAACATCATTGGGGATCTCATTCACTCTCTCTACAGTGGTATGCCTTGCGGCTGCTATTTCCTCTCTCTCTCTCTTCTATTTTTGTACATTTAATACAATCTTTTTCGCAGGGTCTTTGAGGGCTACGACTGAGTGCACCTGCATGTCCTATGCTGGTTCCTTTATTGTGAACTACTTGAAATTGGTATGGTGCCAATTTCTCAAGCCATCTGGCCAACATGCCAGTGGGATTTTTGAAACTTTTTAACCACTGCAATGCATCGTGATCAGATTTCACCAAAAATGGTGCTCCTGCTAAGTAATGATTAAAAGCTTTTACTGACTCTACTAAAGCAAGAAGTTCACGGTGAGTTGCACAATAATTTCTCTGGGCTGTATTTTGTATTTTTGACCAGTAAGCTATAGTACATCTTTACCGTCTTGTTCTTGACTCAAGACCCTAAGCCAGTTAGGCTGGCATCAGATGTTAACATAAAAGGTCCCTTTGTTACATCTGGTGTTCCCAACACTGGAGGTGTTGTTAGCAGTTGTTTTATTCTCTTAAAAGACTGTTCACATTGCTCAGTCCATTCAAAACTTATTTTTGACCTCAGCAACGCGTACAAAGGGGATGCTTCCGTTGCCAAATGTGGCACATATTTAGTATAATAATGTACTAACCCCAACCATGATCTCAATTCTTTCTGGTCATTTGGTCTTGCCCAATGTAATATTTTATTTATCTTGTTGTCACCTGCCTTAATACCATGTTCCGACAACTTATGCCCCAAATATGAAATTTTCATTCGAAATAACTCACACTTCTTTGCTTTCAACAGGAATCCAGATGCTCTCACTCTATTGAGAAACGCTTCTAAGCGTTGCAACATGACCTCAAAGTTGTCCCCGGTACAAACATCATCCAGGTAAACTGAAACTGCATCACCCAAATCATTTTCTGGCTTTGGCTATTTAGCTGGTGTAATTAGTCTATCAGTGACACACTGGAAAGCTCCAGGTGCTGCTGACAACCCTTAAACTCAATCTAGTAAATTTAAACTGTCTACTTGGCAATCCCAAGTCTTCTGGTAAAATAATTGCAGTTTTTGCTTGATCATCTGGATATACCTCTAAGTTATGATAGCCATGAGCCAAATCAAATGATACAGTTTCTTTCCACCCATATGCTGCAACAAGTCCTGTACCCTTGGAATGGGTGTTGCAAGAATTCTTGTTATAGCATTTAAAGCTCTATAGTCAATGCAGTCTCGTACCTCTCCCTTTTTCTTAAAAACACAAAGAATAGGAGAGGACCAAGCTGATTGACTAGGCACGATTGCACCTTGTTGTAAATACTTAAAGAATGTTTCTCTGACAGCTTCCCTATAATGTATGGGAACTGGCCTAGCATTTTGTTTAATTGGAGGATGGTCTCCAGTGTCTATTCTAAATTTTAGCCATGGGCATTTACCAAAGGTGGTGTTGTCCTTTGCGAACACATCTGAGTGTTTTAAAAGACTCTCTAAAGCTTTCTTTTGCTCCGGATTGAGCTCCTTACAGCTATCTGCTAACTCTTGCAAATCTTTTGGCAATGGTTGGTCATCTGGAATGACTTCACTTGGTTGTATTATATACTCAGCATCAGTAAATGGTTTTGTTTCGTGTTCCACAAATGTCATTAAAGTAGGAATATCTTCCTCATTTTCTTCTTCATACTCGCACTCATTTTCATTACTGTTACAGAATTATGATACTCCAATGGGTGCATGAGATACACTTCTCCAAGGACCGCATATTTTGGAACTTCAATCTCCTATATTTTGCAAAGTTAAATTTATGGGTGCTGTCACACATGGGACAACCCCTGACTCTATTACAGATGCAGGTAATCTGGTTACTTTATTTCCCATTAGTGGAGTTGTTGAAAACACTCCTAAACGAATATTTCTTTTCGATTTAAAATCTTTGTGGTCTGATTGTATCACTTTCTTCCCTTCTTTTTCAATTTCCTTCTCTTTTTCATTGTCATTCATTTCCATTTCAACAAATCCACTTCTGTAGACTTGTGCATTTCCATTTTCAATTTCCATTTAAGCTTCCTTTTTGGTGTTCTTTTGCACCGGGGATCCCCTTATTTCACAACTTTTCCATTCTATTATTTCATTTTCATACTCAAACATAGTACTCCCTGCTTTGTTTCCATTTCCTTGGGTGGAGTAAGAATGAGGCGTGGACAGTGCCCTATCCTTGTCCCCATCCAACGAGACTGGACCAACATCGGATTCTAATGTCAACCTGGTTTCCACATCTCGTACCAGATTTTCCAATTCACAATCAGTTAACAAAGTTGTTAACCCTCTGTTTTCCACAAAAGGTTTCAAAACCGTCCTTTGTCCTGATCTTACTGGGTAATAGACTTCTCCCGCTCTAAATTTACCCTTAGAAATTGCATGCCCAATTCTGAAATGAGTACTAATAACTCTACTTGCCCCTGGAATGGGGAACTCAATGATTCTACGTTTAATTCTCATTGTGACATCAAAGTAATCTAAGATCTCATTCCCCAAGAGATTTTATTCAATCTCTGCTTCATAAACATTGAATCTAAATTTCCATCCTGCTATAATTATTGAAGCTTCTACTGGTCCATATAATATGGCCCTGTGAGAAGTAGCATTCTTTAGCCTTAACTTGGCTGGCTGTAACTCTTGACATGATCTTGTGAAAACAGTAATCACAGCTCCAGTGTCTATGACTACTTCTGCAGGTTTACCATCAATCAAGCATTCTAGAACCGGGAGTTTATCTCCCAGTGTACAAGCACTGCATTGCTCAGACTTCTCTACTTTCAAAAGAGATTCCGATTTGCCTATTGGCTCATTGCAGGGACTTGGAGTAATTCCGGATTTCTATTTTTAAGTTTTACTCCGGACTGATATTATTGATATTTTACTCCGCCTATTTCTATTCCTGGTTCGGAGTGTAATGTGGAGTAGAAAGGCGGAGGGAAATTAAAAATATTTGTGATTCAATTAATATCACTCCGCCCGGAGTACAATAATTCTACTCCGATTTCTATTCCACTCCGGAGTAGAATTGTTTCAGTCCGATTTCTGTTCCACTCCGGAGTACAATAATTTTACTCCAATTTCTATTCCACACTGGAGTAAAATTATTTACCATCAATTCGTATTCCACTCCGGAAGACAATTTAACTGTGCGGTTTCTATTCCACACCGGAGTGGATTCTTTTCACTTCCAACCATGTTCCACTCCGGAGAGCAAATACATATTGGTATCTCATTTTCCTATTCCACTCCGGATCCCGTGACCGCCGCCTCTTCCACTCCAGCAGCCGGAGTAGAAACCCGGAGTACAAATTTGCGCCGCCCGTCCAGCCCGGAAGGGAAAAGGGCGAGGATGGGACGGGGAAGGAAAACCCCGCGGATTACGGGACGCCTGCAGCCCGTCTGGAAGCACCGGTCATGTGTCGCGCACCTCAGTCGGTGCGGTCAGTCCTGTACTGTCAGATAGCAGCGATCGCGCGGACGTGTGTGTGTGTTTTTTTGGTGAAAGCATTATTGGCGAGAAAGTGACAGAGAGCAAGCGTACTTCGAGTTTGACTGAGACTAGTGGTGAAGAAGCCAGATAACAATGCAAATGGATGTTACCGGGGTAAGTGCTCTCACTTCGTACACGATTGCTCCAAGAACAGCAGTCTATGACTTCAAAGCTTAACCGTTGGAGACCTTGAGGCCTGTGACTCTAATGCTTCCCTGAGGCTATTAGCACAAACTTTTATCAAGTGCTGTATCTATTCTTGAAATGTGTGTTTTGGGAAACATGTTAACTTAAACAAAGCATGGAAGTCCTCTCCTTAAAAATGCCCTGCTATTTGAGTTTTCTTCCACATGTGAAAGAATGAATATAGTCAGAATAGGAAAATGAGCTGTCATTCTTTTCGGTTTAAAAAATGCTTCTTCAATATTGTTCAAAACAAATGATACGTCTTTCACACTTTCATTGTAATGATTGAGTTTGGAGTTTGATTTTTTTTAAAATTCGTTTGGAACTTGTTGTGAAGCAAACTTATATTTACATCCTGAGTAGTATAGAGTACCCATTGTCCCCCGCCGCCATCTTGAGTACCCATTGTCCCCTTCCGCCATTTTGTTTTTTATCCTGTTCTTGGAGGGTCTCAACCTAACCTAAGTTAGTCCCCATTGTCCCCTACCGCCATTTTGTTTCTTATCCTGTTCTTGGAGGGTCTCAACCTAACCTAAGTTAGTCCCCATTGTCACCTCCTTTCGGACATGTCCTTAACCTAACCCAACCTAACCTAACCTAACCTAAGTTAGTCCCCATTGTCACCTCCTTTCGGACATGTCCTTAACCTAACCCAGGTGAGGACGCCGTTCACCAAAAAATAAGATTGTCGCCCAATCTTTTTTTCTGAATGGCCCGTCACGAACCCTAAATAATATTTTTTTTTTCTGAGTCCATATAGTCCCCAGGGGAGCCGCCGACGATGCTGTGACCGCTGCACCTGGTGAGTGAAAAAACAGTAATAACGAAATATACTAGCTATTTCCTACTGCGCCCTAGAGGCAAGCTAGATGCAGTCGTTAGAATTTTTTTGTGCGGAAAATTCTATCCCCAGTAGGCCTATACAAAACCGCAAACATTTTTTTTTGTGTAAAATTTTTTGTTTTAAATTTTTTTTGTGAATTTTTTGTTTTAAATTTTTTCTGAAACACATAGGATAAAAAATAATTACTGGTTACATGTGTTCATCACATACCACAAGCCAATGCGCCTGGCATTTTCCACAGCACAAGTATGGATGGGTTTGATGGCGTGTTGTTTGCAGTGCCACGGCACAAACAGTCTGGGAAGCTTACTTAGCTTAGGGCATCCCAAGATTTCTATATTAATTACATCAACCTCAGGTGACACAATACTGTCAAGCAAACGCTTCTTCTCCAGTCCTTTCACATAGATACGTGAGTACAGAGACGTCCAGTGTCTGATAATGTCAGTGCACGTGTTGTATGGCTTATCGCCGTGTTGCCACTGGAGTCCATGGACGAAATTCGTCACATACTGGTTTTGCTGTCTGTAAGGTTGCGGTACAAGCGTGACGTCATACGGTGGTGCGAACACCTCTGAACACATTGTGAAGTCCCACAGAGGGCTGTACAGAGAGAACTCCTTGATCACGTATTCTCCATCTGTGCCTCTCAACATCTGGATGTCACAAGCGGCGAAAGTCATGGTGGGTGCGTGTGACTTCGAGCTGCGACTGCTTATGGCGTGAGGTGGAAATGCGTCTTAATTTATAGCCAATTAATGCGACACTAGCGACGCCTATCGAAGAATTTGTCGACATCACACGCGCGCATGCGCATCAGCACCGTGGCGCCTCGCAACAGTGTTCCGCGCCGTATCGCTTCGCGCCCCAGTTTGAATTTTCGCGCGCTCCGCAGCGACTATACCGCGAGGGAGAAGGATGCGGCAGACGCGCTGTGCCGCTCCTTCCACCACCGTCCCTTCTCGCGCCGCGGCGGTGGTATCAGCAGCCGGCGAGCGCCGCAGCAGACGACGCGGCCGCGGCGTTGCCACTCCTGGGGGTCCCCCGCCTCCCCGCCCCTTCCCCTCGCCCTGCGGAGCGCACGCCGAGACGCGGCGAGTCGTCGCTAGCTCTGCTTTGATTGGCTGCGAGTGACGTGACCGAAGGGGATGGGGTGAAAAAGGGGCGTACCGCGGTGCGGGGTGAGGCGGGGGTTGTTTTTCCAAGAATTCGCAACAGGCAGCCGCCGGTCCTGCCGCCTTCCTTCCGCGCGCGGCGCGTCCTGACCTCAGACGTTTGGTGACTGAAGAGCGGAGCGGAGGCGCATCATCATGTCTGACTTTGTGGATGTTGAGAACGTGTCGGGGGACACCATATCGTTGGAGGCCTCCTGGGACCTGGAGGCCATGGGGGCCTCCATCGAGGCGAATTTGATGGTAAGTACACGTGTGTCATGTCCGTGATCGTGTCTTGTCCCCTGACCCCGGGCCCCACGTACTGGTGCGTGGCCGGCCTCCGACGGCGTAGGTGTCCTTAGTGCTCTTTGTCCTGCTAAGCACTGGCGCATGTGTGCCAGTCCGCGGACACCAGCCGCCAGCCGTGTCCTTAGTGCTTAACCTCTTTATCCGCGAAGCTCGCGTCGCCCGTGCCGGGCGTATGCACCAGTCCCCGGCCACCGTTGCCGTGTCCTTACCGCGAGGCGCTGTCTTAGGCCACGGCCGTGAGCCGAGTCCGTACGGCGTTGGCACCGCGTGTCCCCCTGACCGGCTTCGACGAGGCACGTCTGTGAACGAGAGCGTCCCCCCGCGTCCACGGTGTGGCGCCGTTAGGTATTCCCCCGTGCCGCACGCGGAGACCCCGCTCGTGTGCAACAAGTGCCTCCCGGTGGTTCCCCTCACCCTGGCCGTGCCATGGCGAGCAGGCCAGGCGTGCGCCGACGCGGCCCGCAGGGAGTCAGGCAGGACGGGGAGGGGAGGGCTCGGCGGCGGCGGCTGCCCCCCGACGACGGAGGCGAGCAGGACGTGAGGGACACGAGCAGGCTAGGCGCGCGCCGGCGCGCAGGCGCTGCAGGACGTGTTAAGCAGTGAGTTGGGTAGAGGGGGAAGCTGCAGCGTGGCGCTCCCCTCTTGTTCGAGGCGGGCAGGACGTGAGACGAGGCCGCGAGCCAGGCGTGCGCCAGCGCGGCCCGCACGGAGTCGGGCAGGACGGGGAGGGGAGGGCTCGGCGGCGGCTGCCCCCCGACGACGGAGGCGAGCAGGGCGGGAGACGAGGACACGAGCGAGCCAGGCGCGCGCCGGCGCGGCCCACAGCGAGTCGGGCAGGACGGGGAGGGGAGGGCGCGACAGAGAGTCGAACTGGTTGCATCCTCCAGGCGCTCTGCGCCTCCGCGCGCCGCGCCGATCCTGGGCTCGGGGTCGTGTGGTCACGCGGAGCGCCGTGTGGGTAGGCAGCCCACCGGTCCGCTCGCACGACTGTGGCACTGGCGGCCCACGTACACGGCGCTCCGCGCTAACTGACGCACCTTAAGGGAGCGCAGCGCGGGGTTGAAGACTTTATGTGGGGTGCAGGACGCGTTGGCGACGGAGGTGGCGAGGAAATTTCAGTCCATTTTTCTGTTGCAGGAAAATGTGACACCCACCACGTCCCCCTCCCCCTCACCACCGCCGTCGCCTCCTCGTTCCCCTCCAGGGGAAGTTGTATTTATTGGGTGGGAGGACGCCACCACCCACGCGACATGGGTACGGTGTATGTTCACACCACATGCTTTGTCCCTCTGATTTCTAAAATGTACTCAGTTTGTGAAAATTTTTCTTTTCAGGCCGACGATCTAATTCCCCCCCTCGGTGACCTCAGGGGGGTTACCACACCCCGGAGGGCTGTGGGATCGGGGGCCGCTGCTGCTCCCCCCGTGGCTGTTGCCGGCGGCGCCCCTCCCGCATCCCCTCCTGCCGGGTCGGCAGAGGCAGGTGTGAGTATTCTCTCTTATGTTACTTAAATTCTTTTCCTGTTTGAACTTCTTTCTTAGTGCACATTTATTTATGTTCTAGCTTGAGTTGCTGGGAGTCCCATCTTCCCCGCCACCTCTGCCTGCCCGGCAGAAGGTGGATGCGGCATGGGAGGCCGCCTGGCAGCAGCCACCGGGGTGGGCTTGCAGTACCCCCATCAAAGCCACCCCTCCGGGGCGTGGTAACCCACCGGATGTGAGCCCCGTGAATGTATGTTCGTCTGTATTATGCAGTTTAAAAATTATCTGTTATCGGACCTACGTGTGACTTATATTTTCGATTTTATGATTTCAGAAACCACCAGTGTCGGCCTTCAATCACCTGGGACCCGTGGGGGACCCCACTATCAGGCGCCCTACCCGCCCCGCCCTGCCGGGCAAAAGAAGACTTTAAGATTTTTTTTATTTTTTTTTTTGTTCTTTAAAGATTAAAGACTTTCTAATTTTTTTAAAAAATGTTTTCTTTTAATTTGAACCTATTTTCTTAACATGTTTTAAAGTTATTTTTTATGGCTTTTTTTTATTTAATTTTGTTATATCATCTACTTGCTTATCTGCTCCATCAATTTCTTCGGAATGAAATCCAAGTGGTAACAGATTATCTCATCTTGGATCGTCTCAGGAATCGTAGAAGTTTGACTTTTAAATGCATAGTCCAGTAAGCGCTCCTTATTTTCCTGAGTGAGCTCCTTTAATGATTTCATGTTTTTGAAACCTTGCTGCTGACAAAAGGCATGACTCCGTCTCATGACTGTGGGCCAATTGCATTTCAGTTTTTCACTTAAAAGTTGCATTTTACTTAATTTTTTAAGCAAGCGTTTTCTTGATCTATGGAGCATATTCCACGTAGAGTCTCCCAGATTAATCTGAGTAGTGGAATCAGTGCGTTGCACACAGACAGAAGAGAGATAAGTGTTTTTGTTATTTAGATAGAGACTGAGTATCACACTACCTAAATTTAGAGGATTTAATGCACTTTTGTCATGTAGTGCTTTCTGAAAGTAAGAGTGAACTTCATCCGAAATAATTACTTTCAACTCCTCGTCAGACAGTCTTATCCATTTCCTATGCCCTTTAGCGTTTGACTCAGCAAGCAGTAAGACGTAAGGATCCAAGGAATTTAAATCCAGTCCTACACGTATTTCTTTCGATTCATTTTTAGTGAGTGGAAATGACTTCACTTTAAGTTGTGTGGGATAGATATGCATTCTATCTTTAGTGACACTCACATCTTTATTTTTTTCTGGCTGTTGGTCTAGCCCAAGGGCAGTGATAACCTGTGGGTCAACGGCCTCTGGATTTTTACAAATCTGATCTAAGTCAATTTGCAACACCCGGTCATCCCACGCAGGCGTGGGTCCTGGTAGGGGGTAAGGACAGGGAGGGGACGGGGGTGTCGGGGGAGCCATCCATGTGGGTGGGGCAGACGGGGCGTAGGCATGAGGATAAGGTCCATCGCTGTCGTCCACGCTGGCAGGGGTCATGTTGGAGCCAGGGTGATGGGCCGGGACGCCCCCCGCAGACAACGCCCCGCACGGCATGAAGGCCGAGGGCAGGGCGCCGCCGTCCAGGCTGACGGGGGTCATGTTGGAGCCAGGGTGATGGGCCGGGGCAGACCCAGCAGACAACGTCCCGCACGGCATGAAGGCCGAGGGCAGGGCGCCGCCGTCCAGGCTGACGGGGGTCATGTCGTCCTCGCGGAACAAGTCCGAGACAAGGTCCTCGTACCGCAGGCACCGCTTGGCTGCCGGCTGTGCGGCAGCATCACCGGGACGTTTGCTTGGCATCATGGTGTTCTTCTTGAAGAGAGAGAGAGGTAGAGACGTCGCTGACCGAAGTACAAACGAGAAACTGATGCAGATGCTTGCGAAGTCATTTGATTTATAGGATGGACGAGGCGACAATGCGACACCTATCGGAAAAAAAGTGAAACTTATGCTTCGCTCTCATTGGTCGAAAATTCTAATTTAAAACAATCACAGACGAGGTGTTCAGACGGCACGACGGCCGACATGCTTGTACAGGTAGCACTCTGAGCACGCACCGACACGCACCGCACGGAGATGACAGTGGGACGAGTCGACACCTATCGGCAAAAAGTGAAACTTGTGCTGCGCTCTCATTGGTCGAAAATTCTAATTTAAACCAATCACAGACGAGGTGCTCAGACGGCACGGCGGCCGACAGGCTTGTACAGGTAGCACTCTGAGCACGCACCGACACGTACTGCACGGAGATGCGCTCTCATTGGCCTAAAATCGAATTAATGACCAATAGCACGCCAACGACGCCAGCGCGACAGCGCGCCCTATCGCTAACGAATGGAACTAACAATGCCCTATATATCGAGGCGCTGTCCGCCCTCTCGGCATCAGTTCGTCGTCGTCGTCACCGTGGGATCTTCTCCGTGCTTCGTCGCCGTTTTCCGTGCTCTTCGCTTCATCAGTCTTTTTAAAGACTTCTAACAAAGACCTTTTACTTCAAATTTATTTTGAAGTTTTTTAAAAAGTCCTTTTGAGGACTTTCTTTACACTTCATATTTTTGAAGTTTTTTTAAAAGTCTTTTTTAAGACTTTTTTTTCTCTCGTCATGGATTCTTCTGTGAAGAATATCCTTTCTGAGTGGGATGAAGGATGCTTTCTTAATGACGAGCAGCTCTCTGAGGCGTACACCATCTTCCTCTTGGCGCTTCTTGATGCTTCCGCTGAGGAACGCCAAGACCCCCGTGTCCTCCCTTTCCTCCGGGTTGGATACGGGGCGTACCTGCGGGATCAGGGCAGCGCTGACCCCCACGCCGCCCTGACCTACGGGATGGCCACTGCGCTGGTCGGTGGCGGTCGTACAGTGGGTATGGAGCGCCCCACTACCCCCGCGCCGGAGCCCCCTACTGAGGCGGCCCGCCCCGCCCCACGACTGTTCCGGCCATGGGAGTCTTCGGCCGCCACACCCCGCCGCTCTCCGTCCCCAAAAGCAGGCCCGTCCCGCACACCGCCTGGCTCACCCACGCCCGGTCCGTCCGGGGTCAAACGGCCGCGGAAAGACGAGGAGGGCATTGATCAACCTGTCCTAGAGGTACTGCAAACCCGTCAGCGCGAGCTCCGGCGGTTCAAGGCCACCTTTCGGGAGGAGGTTATGTTGATTAAGGGTCTAGGCAATGTCCTCCCCTCTGAAGAGGTTATGACTTCTATGTTTGACACAGTACTTCAGAGGCAACAGGAGGCTGTTAGCGCAAAAGATGACGATCGGGTCGTCTTGGAAATAGAAAACGCTAGTAATGCAGAGAATCCTCTCTGGTTTTCTATGAGACGCTCCGATCAACTAAATGGAAAAGTTATTTTGGACAAACTGAGCAGAGTTCTCAACTCCAACCAAGGGTTTATGGCGGAGGGACAACTCAAGATAAGTTACATCCATATTCCTACGCCTGACGCAGGCGGTCGTCGCATTAATAGGGTAGCGAATGAGAGCATGGATCAATGGTTGTCAAGGAAAATCGCCTCCAAATCAATATTTTCCCCTGAAAATGACGACAACTCATGTCTGACCCGTGCCGTTGTGATAGCTATAGCACGAGAAGGAATGCAAAGGCGGGCGTTTCATAAAATGAAACAACCCGGCTCAATCCCACAAAAAAAAGAGTCGGACAGACTGTGTGAGTTAGCACAAATCGATCCAAAACAACCTTGTGGGCTCGATGAAGTAAAGAAACTGCAGGACGTCTTAAGTGATTACAGGCTCTGCGTCTTCACAGACATGAAAGGCAAAGAATGTGTGTTTAAGGGGATTTATGCTGCTTCCCGTAAAAACATATACTTGCTGATGTACAAGGGGCATTTTCACGCCATTCTGTATCCTTGTCAGGCCTTTGATTATCATTTTGACTGCAAAAAATGCGTTGTGTTCTACATGAACAGAGGAGAACACCGCTGTGAAGGGTACTGCTGGCGTTGCTTTGGCCCAAACGCACACGATGCCGATACTTTGAGACGCTGCAAGGACTGTGGACATCAGTTTGCCGGGGATGAGTGTTACGACACGCACCGCGCACTGAAACTTCCTAACACTGTGAAAACAAAATGTGATTCATTTCGGTTTTGTGCACTGTGCGAAAAAAGTTATTCCACGACACGAGGTGAAAAACACGAGTGCGGATTTATCTATTGCAGATACTGCAAAGAAAATGTTCGAGAAAACCATCTGTGTTACATGCAACGATGGGAAGAAAAAGAGAAGAAAGAAAAGTGGCACTACATCACCGTGTACTATGACATTGAAACGACACAGTGTGATCCTGTAGAGGGTGCACAGAACTCCTTCGAACACAGACCTAATCTTCTGGTGTGTCAGGCTGTCTGTGACGAATGCAAAGGTCACGTTGGCAACGATTACTTTTGCACGGTGTGCAAATCACGCCAACACATTTTCCACAACCTAGACGACCCAAATCTTAATGTCATGGGACAGTTCGTAGACTATCTCCGATCGTTTCCTGCGAAGACAGAACTTCTAATTGTGGCACACAATGCCAAGTCTTTTGATGCAATTTTCATTTTGCAAGAGCTTATAGCTCGCAAACTGAAACCGGACCTTACACTCCAGGGTGCCAAAATCATATGCATGAAACTCGGGACATGGAAATTCATTGACAGCCTCATGTTTTTGCCCATGCCCCTTTCTGCTATGCCCAAGTCTTTTGGACTCAAAGAGCTTAAAAAGGGCTATTGGCCATTCCTAGCGAATAAACCTGAGTTCTACCAGTACGAGGGACCCCTTCTGGACCGCGAACTCTATTGTGTGTCTGGAATGAAGGTGAAGGCTGCAGCGGAGTTCAATGCATGGTATGACGATCAGATCACGAAAAGAGTTAATTTCAACTTTCGCAATGAGCTGATTGCATACTGCATCTCCGATGTCACTATTTTACGACAAGCCTGCCAAGCCTTTCGTGAGCTCTTTGCTCAATCGGCCGGCTTCGACCCTATGTTCCAGTGCATAACACTGAGTAGTGCATGTATGGCTGCATACAGACGCAATTTTCTGCCTGAAAACACGATCGGCATTGTCCCCCCTGGAGGTTACCATGGGAGAGGCAAACAGAGCCACATTGCCCTACAGTGGCTGGACTTTGAAGAACACAAGTTAGGGCACAAAATAAGAACAATCTGTACAGACAGGGAAATATCAGTGCTCGGACGTCGTGTTGATGGCTACGTGGAAATCCCCCTTCCACGTGGAAGTATTGAGCGTCGTATTTATCAATTTCATGGGTGTTATTGGCACCAATGTCCCACACACCACCCACCAAACCCTGACAACGGTGAGAACAGGTACGAGCAGACACAGCGACTCACATCCCTCTTTCTTAGATCAGGCTACACAGTGATAGAAAAATGGGAGTGCGCGTTCAAAAATGAACTCAAGGATGACCCTGAGGTAAAAGCGTACTTTGAGGCCCACCCCACTACTCGTTCCCCAGCCCTCAACCAACGAGACGCCCTGTGTGGAGGGCGCACAAGCGCTCTTAGGTGGTACCATAAGGTGGATCGCTCAAAGGGGGAAAAGATTAAAATGGTTGACGTCATTTCTGAGTACCCAAATGCTAATTTGAGAGGCGTGTACCCCTATGGTCACCCCACCATTTTCCTTGAGGGTGACACTGACATGCCCACCCTTGACAAGTGGAATGGCATGATCAAATGCACAGTGCTTCCACCACGTGACTTATTTCTCCCTGTCTTACCCTACAAATGTAATGGGAAATTAATGTTTCCCCTCTGTAGATCATGTGTCGAGACAGAGAGCAAAGAGCTATGTCAACACAAGAATCCCACAGATAGACAACTCACAAGTACATGGTGTGCCCCAGAATTGCTCTTGGCACTGAACGAGAAAGGCTACACACTTGTGAAAGTACTTGAGGTACATCAATACCCAGGAACAATGCAGTATGACCCAAAAACAGACACAGATGGACTCCTCTCAGCATATGTGAGATGCTTCATGGCTTTAAAAATACAGGCTAGTGGGTGGCCTGAGGAGTGTAAAACAGAACAAGAAAAGGACAAGTTCGTAGAAGAGGTAAAAAAGTGTGATGGCATTAGAATTGATCCAACAAAAATGGAGAGAAATCCTGCACTGCGTACTCTCAGTAAGTTGATTTGCAACGCTTTTTGGGGGAAATTTGGAGAAAAAACCCTACGCCCAAAAACAGAACTCGTGTACAATTACGCTCACCTAATGACACTAGTAACAGATTCGACAAAACAGATTAATGGCCTTATACCACTTGGAGAAGAGTGTCTCCAAGTCTCATATACACCTGTTACAGACTCAGAGGAGAGTCTCCCCACTTCCTCTCTTCTCCATGCGTCCTTCACTACATGTCTGGGTCGTTTGCAACTGTACAAGTACCTGGACATCGTTGGAGAACGTGCCTTGTACCACGACACTGATTCAGTTGCCTACATCAGTCGGCCTGGGGAGCCCGATCTGCCGACAGGCACGCATTTAGGGGACCTCACTGACCAGGTCGAAGAAGACTACGGCCCTGGGTCCTTTATCACTGAGTTCGCTGCCGGAGGCCCAAAGAACTACTCGTTCAAGGTGGCGGTTGGTGGTGACCTGAACAACTTAAAGGTCTGCATCAAGGTCCGTGGCATTTCGATTAATAAGTCATGCGACGAAATCGTCACCTTTGAACATTTGAAGGCTATGGTAGTCGGGGATCAAGATAAAATCGTGGTTCAGATTCCCCGCCAAATAGCGCGCCTATCGTCGTGGAAAATAATCACAAGGGCCACATCGAAAAAATGGCAGGCAATTAATACTAAGCGTCGAAGAGTTGACATAAAACACACTGTGCCCTACGGGTACAATGCCTGGCACGACGAAGCCGACGAGGACCAGGAGGTACTCGAGGCAATGGATCTCCTCTTAGATGAGTAATTGTTTCTAAATAAAGACTATAAAAATAAAGCGCAAGGGAGGTGCAGGCAGGCCCTATATAAGTGAAGTGCTCATAGAGCAGATTCAGTATTCTGACGAAGGTCATTCATGATGGACCTCAGGTTCGAACATCCATGCAATTCCCTCATCGTAGGCGGGAGTGGTGCGGGAAAAACTTTCTTCATGAAAAAGCTGATAGAAAACAGACATGTGTTATTTAACACTACATTTGACGAGATCGTGTTTTATTACACAGAATGGCAGCCACTTTATGATGATCTTTCTTCTGATCATCAAGTGAATTTTAGACAAGAAATGCCCTCTCTGGATGATCATCCACAAGGACTTGGTCCAAAACTGATTATTATCGATGATTTCATGCAAGAAATCCAAAAAGAACAAAAAGAATTTTTGAAATTCTTTATCAAGGGCTCGCACCATCGGAATCTCTCTATTTTTTTCTTGAGTCAGTGTCTGTTTCCTCCAGGACTACGACAAATCAGTCTGAATGCACACTACGTCGTGCTTTTTAAGACATCTCGTGACTTAGCACAAATTAGGACTTTCTGCTTACAAGTGGACCCCCAGCACTGGAGGGCTCTGCTCGAGGCTTACGAAGACGCTACCCAGGCAGGACACACTTACATCCTGTTTGATTTCAAGCCAAATCAACTAGATCATCTACGTATTCGAACACACATCTTTCCTGATGAACCGGATGTGGTCTACATCCCCAAGGGAAAGTATAAAAGGGGGCTAGAGGGTGTACACTAGCCATTCGTGAACGATGTCTCAGAGTGTGAAGACACACAAGGCCCTGCTGCAAGCCCTGCAAACAGCCAAACCAGCTCTGCGCAAAGCGATTTTAGAGAAAGCCGACAAAGCACTTATTTTTGCCATTTGTGAAATCTGTGAGAATCTCCTCATAGGGAATATAAAAATTACAGAAGAACAGAAAAATAAACTTCGGAAGCATCGCAATCAGTTGCGGGCAATAGCTCAGAGAGGTGGGGGCGCCGGCTATAAGTCTAAAAAGAAGGTCGTTCTGCAGAGAGGAGGGGCATTTCTCCCACTGCTTCTGTCTATAGTAAGCTCTGTGCTGCCTGCACTCTTATCATGAATCATGTGAAGAAAATGATTCTCGTGCCGCACGACAGTGTGGCACGCATGCATGATGCGCCTACAGATAGTCCTCAAATTCAGATGAGTGCCCTAGACTCAGAAATGAGTCATATCCTAAACAAACAATATGCAGACGACTCAGAAAAATGGAAAAGGTACAATGAAGCACTTCAAAGGTATCTTCACTTCTCTAATGAGTCTCGGAAACCGATTTCGATTCAGCTCGAGTCTGTGGACAGAAAGGATGAAGACTCTGTCTCACAAATGCGAGAGCAGCTCGGCTCTGTGGTGCCAAAGACATATAAAGAGCAAGCACTGAGGATTTACGATTATTTGTCTCAGACCGGTTCACTGATCACATGGGACACAACAGGAGCTGTCACTATAGGTGATGCTAAGCAAACTCACTCAAATATCATCGACCTGATCAGTGATCTCACACGATTTCGAAAAAATATAGAACCTATAGGCGTAGGGAAATTCATACAGGCTCTGGCCCACATGAACATTCCCCTGGAATTAATAGGCAACGAAAAAAGGAGACACGCCATTCATCAGGCGAAACAGTCAGGTGGTGGTCATGGTGTCGACACGACAGTCACAGCGCTCAAGCGAACTAGTCGAAAAGTCCGACAAAAAACTGCCAAAGGTGTCAAAACCCAACCAGAAGGATGGAAATCTTGGTAAAGTGTTCCACACACCTCGCCATCCTGCGTCCTACAGTACACCATGGAAGCTTTGGCGAGCTACAGGAGAAACGAAGGAAAAAATAGGCACCTTTCTGCAAGGGGAAGATGCTTATACCTTGCACAAACCCGCAAGGCGTCATTTTCCTCGTAATGTCACCTATGCTGATAATATCGATGACTGTTGGCAGACTGATCTGACAGACTTCCAGTCTTTAAGAGAAGATAATCACAACTACGCCTACATTTTGTGTGTAATCGATGTCTTCTCTAAATTTGCCTGGGGCGTGCCTATCAAGGACAAGTCAGCAAAGTCGATTGTCAGTGGCTTCGAAAAAATATTTAAGGACACAAAACGTCGTCCCACACGTCTTTTCTCTGACAACGGCAAAGAGTACAGGAACAAAGTGTTCCAAAAGTATCTGAAAGATCAGGACATAAAGTATTTTCACACTTTTGATCCTGAGACAAAATGTTCTATAGTCGAACGTTGGCAGAGAACTCTGAAAACAAAATTATTTAAGAGATTTACTGCTACTGGCAACTACTGTTACGTAGACGGTTTGTTGGATGATACAGTCAACGCCTATAATCACACTGTTCACAGGTCCATTAAAATGAGACCCGTGGATGTGACAGCTGATCGTGTATTAGAAGTGTACAACAACCTCTATGGCGGGGAAAAAGAAACGAAGAAGCCGAAGTTCAGAGTCGGGGACTTCGTCAGAATCAGTAGAGAAAAGCAAAGATTCGAAAAAGGATACAACTGGTACTGGAGCGAGGAGATTTATAAGATCTCTCAGGTCGTTCCTCATGACTTGCCGGTGTACCGGTTGGAGGATCTCGATCAGGATAAGATTGAGGGCACGTTTTATGAGCAGGAGCTTCAGAAGGTCACGAAGCCCGAGGCCTTCCAAATAGAATATATAGTGCGGTCTAAGACAGAGAAAGGCATTCGCAAACACCTTGTTCACTGGAGAGGTTATCCTGAGAAATCTCGCTCTTGGATTCTCGACAGTGACCTCATCACGAGCTAAGATGGATTTCTATGCTTATCTTCCTAGCAATGCTAGCCCTGATGTTTATCCTGACAACAAAACATCACATTTTAAAATCGAACTCTCTAAAAGAATGGAATTGCACGGGAGATGGCAGGCAGCTCTCATCGAGCTCCATTATCCTAACACCGTAGCACAAGTCCTTGAAGGTGAAAACGAGATCACTATCCAGTCTGATCATATCGTCGACACCGTGTATGTACAGCCAGGGACGTATCCAAACAAGGAGGAATTTCTTGTAGCTATTCATCAAGCTGTAAGAACGTTCGATAACGACATTCATGGGAAAAATCCTTTCGAGGAGACACCCGACAGACGCCTTGTGTTTGACGCTTTCACTCAGGATGCCAAGGCGAAGGTCACTTTCTCGCCACGGCTGGCACTTCAGCTTGGACTGGAGCATCCCGGCCCCTATCCTGCGAACGAGCGTACACACGCAGCTAAGCCCGTCGATATCTCTCTGGGTATCCCCTCTCAGATGTTCGTGTACTTGGACATTTTGTCAGATCAGATCGTGGGGCACACAAGGGCACCGCTCCTCCGGACGGTCCCACTTAGTATAAATACGACGTACGGTAGCATGTCGATATTTCACTGTGAGCACCCAATCTACTTCGAGTTGAAGACAAAGTCTTTTGACACTGTGGAAATCGATATAAGGGACCACGCAGGCCGATACTTGCCATTCGACCACGGAACGTTGACGCTGCTAGTGCACTTTAAACAGCTGTGATGGCTCCTCAGACGCACTACAACGACTATTACGTCAATCAGGCGGGCGGCGGCGCTGCCGGGAACTATTACGCGGGCGCCCCGTATCAGAAAGGCTACGGCATAGGCTCCTGGCTCGGCGGTCTATTTCGATCGGTTTTTCCGCTGTTCCGGAGCGGCGCGGCTGCTGTCGGTCGGGAGGCGGCGCGGGCCGGAGGTGCGATTCTCAACGACGTCGCGGCCGGTCATAATTTAAAGGAAAGCATGAATAAGCAAGTTCAAGAACTTGTTACTCAGTTGAAACGAAAGGCCGAGGACGGAATGAAGGGGTCTGGGGCTATAAAAAGGCTTAAGGCTAGACGTGGAGCTCATTCTGCAACGAGAGGTCGTAAGAGAAAGACGTCAAGTATTCAAGATCTTCTATCCTAATGGCTTTCATGCACCCCCAGTCTCATGAGTGTCTCCGCTCAGAACTGGATTTGTGGTTGGTTCCACCCACCCAAACCGTTCTCGAGGGAACACACTGGGTGCCTTACAAACCACTCACGACACTCGATGCTGCAAACACCGTAGAATTTTCGATTCCTGGTGTGGGTCATGAATACATCGACCCCGCGCACACGATGTTGTATGTGAAAGCAAAAATTGTCAAGGCTGATGGCTCAGACATAGCAGCTGCTGATAACAGTGATGCAGCACCAGTTAATTATGCTCTCCACGCACTCTGGAGTCAAGTTGACATCAGTCTTAATCAGAAAGTGATATCTCACTCCAGCATGACCTATCCTTACAGAGCTTACATCGAGTCTCTTCTAAACTACGATACAGCTGCAAAACATTCTCACATGACACAGAGACTGTGGTACGATGACACGGCTGGGCATTTCGATTCGCTGGATGGCGAAGTAAACACAGGCCTTGCTAAGAGGCGTGCCCTCACGGAAAGAAGCCGTACGTTTGAGATGATGGGTCCCCTTCATATCGATTTTTTCAACCAAGACCATTTTCTGCTGAATAACGTAGAGCTCCGTATAAAACTGATCAGAAATCGTGATGCGTTCACACTCATGTCCACAGCTGGGACGGAGAAGATACGTCTCCTTGACGCTACACTGTACGTCCGGAAAGTCACTGTCTCCCCCTCTGTTCTGCTCGCACACGTGCAAGCCTTAGAGAAAGCTCCTGCCAAGTACCCCGTGAATAGAGTGGACATTAAAACAGTCACAATCACGCAAGGACTGAGAGATAAAAATATCGATAATCTGTTCATGAATCAGATGCCCCAGAGAGTGATTATAGGGTTTGTGGACAATCGTGCTTTTAATGGAGATTTTGCACGGAATCCCTTTAACTTCCAGCACTTTAATGTGAACTACCTCAGTCTGATGGTAGACGGTCATCCCGTCACGGCTCAGCCACTGACACCTGACTTTCCTAACGGACTGTACATGGAAGCGTACAACACACTCTTCTGTGGGACAGGCATTCATTGGAAGGACGAAGGCAATAACGTCAGTTTTGCCGCTTACCCTGGCGGGAGTGCTCTGTACTGTTTCGACCTCTCTCCAGATCTGTCCGCAAACGAACCCCACTGGAATCTCCAGAGACAAGGGACACTTCGTCTTGAAGTGAAGTTCGGAGCTCCTATCGCTGCACCAGTGAACTGCATTATTTATGCCGAGTTCCAGAACTTGATCGAAATCGATAAAAATAGGAACGTGATTGTTGACTATAACGTCTGATCATGGACGAGGGCTTAGACGGTGGTACGTTAGACACGATGATGCGAACGGACAAACACATCGCTCCTCTCTTTGAAGGTGTTTTCGCGGCAGACACGTTGCCAAGACGATTAGACAAACGACCAGCATTACTCATATGTAACACAGATCCTATCTCAAAACCAGGGTCTCACTGGGTAGCTTTCTTTATCGATAAGAACGGAGCAGGAGAGTTCTGGGATTCATATGGTATGCCACCAATAGTATCACAGCATCGCAAGTTTATGAATAGAGTGTGTAAAAAGTGGACGTACAACCACACCAGTTTACAAGCAATCGATTCTAAAGTGTGTGGAGAGTATTGCGCCCTATACTTAGCACACAGAGCACACGGTTACACGCTGCACAAATTTGTGAAAACATTATTCACAGAAAATGCAGAAAAAAATGATGCCCTAGTCAGGAAAATGTTCAAGCACATGTACACTGCTCACTGTATACTCCCAAATAATAAATCACAAGGGTGTACTTCAAGAAAAAAATATTTCTTTAGTTTCTTTTTAAAAAAATTATAAAACAGAAAAAATATTTTCACAAAAAAATTAAAACAGAAAAAAATTCACAAAAAAATTTAAAACCATTTTTAAAAAAATTTAAAACAATTTTTTAAATCAAAAAAATTTTGAAACAATTTTTTTAAAACAAAAAATTTTAAACAGAAAAAGTTTTCACCAAAAAAATTTAAAACAGAAAAAAAATGATTGCGGTTTTTGTATAGGCCTACTGGGGATAGAATTTTCCGCACAAAAAAGTTCTAACGACTGTATCTAGCTTGCCTCTAGGGCGCAGTGGGAAACAGCTAGGGATATTTCTTACCTGACAGTTGGTAATACACACTTACACACCGTCCCGGTTGGAAGTCTCTCCACGTCTGAGGCATCGGCGCGGGGCGCGCGGCGTCGCCGCGGCCTGTTCCCCCCGCGTCCCTACCCGCTCCCCTCCCCGCTGCCGCGGCCGCGTAGGAGAGGGGGACGCCGACGCCGAGCCGAGAACCGTCCCGACAAAGGCTCCCCGAAGCCAGCGCTACGCGAAACCACAGCCCGGGCTGCCCCGCCGCGGATGGCGCGAGAATTCAAACGTCGGCGCGGAACACGAGTGTCGTTACGTGTTTCGGCTATGAGGCGTGTTTAAACCTGCATGTTGCCTAAACGTCTAGGGCTTGAGAGACCATTCAGAAAAAAAAGATTGGACGATAATCTTATTTTTTGGTGAATGTCGTCCTAGACAAGCCCCTCGTTTAGGTTAGGTTTAGATGGCGGCGGCTTAGGTTTAGCTTTTTGAGGTGACGGGTGACCTGGGGGCCAAAATGGCGGCGGGTGACCTGGGGGGGGGGGGGGGCAAGATGGCGGCGGGTGACCTGGGGGGGCCAAGATGGCGGCGGTTAGGTTGGGTTAGGTGACGACCCCTCAGAATGGGCCACCAAGATGGCGGCGGGGTTGGGTTAGGTTGGGTTAGGTGACGACCCGTTACAATGGGCCACCAAGATGGCGGCGGGTTAGGTTGGGTTAGGTAACATGCTACCCGTTACAATGGGGCATCAAGATGGCGGCGGTTAGGGTGGGTTAGGTGACGACCCGTTACATGCTACCCGTTACAATGGGGCATCAAGATGGCTGCCCGTTACAATGGGCCATCAAGATGGCTGCCCGTTACAATGGGCCATCTATACTACTATCCTGGTAGATAATAAGCATAATTACATTTTACTTAGTTTCTTAGTGTAAAACATATAAGACATTTTAACAGTCTTTTTTTAACAGGTCAATCCAATGTTTCACGGATATGAGCTGCTAGGTGATAGTAATATGCTCCGCTTTGCCCTGCAACATGGAGAAAATGTAATCGGTTTAGTAAGTGTCGTGGCGGTTCGCTATTTTCTTACTTGTCATGTCAAACCCATAGAAGTTTAATATATTTATAAGACAATTTTACTGCCAGATCGGTTCAAGACAAAGCAACTTGGTCTGTGCAAGTCCGGCTTAACGATAGAGGAGCTGCTTCAACTTGTGAAGGAACAACGGGAAAATTTGTCACCAAAAGTAGCAGTGCTTATCGGGACGAATGATATTCTCAAATGCAGCTCAGATATAGCAATGGTAATGTGAAATCTAAGTTACACCTATGGCAATATTGTACTGCACACTTTTGTCACTTCCGTCTCTCATATCAATATGTTTCATCAACAGCGCAGTGATTTCAACAAAGTACGAGGTTTCTTGGACAGGCTGCGAACAATTTTGAAGACACACTGTGAAGAAGTCGTATTCCCCACAGTGCCACCAATCCCAAGAAGAGAAGAGCAATGTCAAGAAATATATTTTACTCGTCAAAAGGCATTGAACAGGAATATTCTTAACTGCACAGGTAACCCAACCAGAATTTGGAAAAAAAAATGATCTGCTTCAATCTCCTATCAACCTGTAATGCATTCTGTATTCATTTTAACAGGGCCCAAGGTACGTGCGCTGGCACTACACGCTGAGCTGGAAGACAGTTTGGGAAACGCCACTGACTCCCTATTCGAAAAGTAAGTAGAAGAATATAACAAAACCTATTCTGAGATGGTAATTTTTTCTCTTAATTAATTGGTGCATGTTTGTACAGGACAATGGGGAAAGGACGTTCTGAGAGACCTGATGGCATCCATTTAAATAAAGAAGGTCTGCAAGTATTGGCAGATTTTTTGAAACGTGAACTCTGAAAAGTGAAGAGCCATATGTTAGCGCAAAAATGTAAATATTCTCTACCATTTATTTCTTCACGTAATTGAACCCCAAGTACGGTGAAACCTGTAAGATCTGCTAGGGTGTCTAAATGTAACACATTCTGAGTGACAACAAATATAAACACTGTCTATCCCTCTTTCTGTGCACTTTACTCTTGACAGCACTCCAGAAAAGAGTTCCAATCACCTCACAAGAAAATTAAAGCAACCACAGTAAACTAAAGCCACAGTTAAAGCACGATTTAAGTTATTTCACATTTCTTTCCCACTTTCTTTAACCTTGTGTTTAAGACACTATACAATTCAGACCAAATAACATTATGAAATAATTAGACAGTGCAAATCGATGACAGGGAAGCCTCCAGGGGCGGAACCGGGGGTGCGGTTCGGACCCCCCCTACCCCTCCTCACCCCCACTCACCCCTCGGGGGCCCCCAGACCCCGTCGGGGCCCCACCCTCTCGTAGGCAGAGGGCCCCAGGGGCCTCCTAGGAACGGCCGTCCGGTACACCGCCACTTGTGCGATTCTGGCGGAGTACTGGACGGAGAGTCCTCGACGGACAGGGAAGCCTCCAGGGGCGGAACCGGGGGTGCGGTTCGGACCCCCCCTACCCCTCCTCACCCCCACTCACCCCTCGGGGGCCCCCAGACCCCGTCGGGGCCCCACCCTCTCGTAGGCAGAGGGCCCCAGGGGCCTCCTAGGAGCGGCCGTCCGGTACACCGCCACTTGTGCGATTCTGGCCGAGTGCTGGACGGAGAGTCCTCGACGGACATGTAGGCCTCCAGGGGCGGAACCGGGAGTGCGGTTCGGACCCCCCCTACCCCTCCCCACCCCCACTCACCCCTAGGGGGCCTCCAGACCCCGTCGGGGCCCCACCCTCTCGTAGGCAGAGGGCCCCGGGGGCCTCCTGGAAGCGTCCGTCCAGTACTTCGCCACTTGTGCGATTCTGGCGGAGTACTGGACGGAGAGTCCTCGACGGACAGGGAAGCCTCCAGGGGCGGAACCGGGGGTGCGGTTCGGACCCCCCCCCCCCCCCCCCCCCTACCCCTCCTCACCCCCACTCACCCCTCGGGGGCCTCCAGACCCCGTCGGTGTAACGGCCCCCCTTTTGAGGGTCTCGTCTCCTCAGGCCGGGGCCTGGATCAGGGTTCTTTTCAGTAACAAGACGGGGACATGGCCAGGCACTCAGTGTTTTATTGGTCAATGCAGGTTCCTAACACATCACCCTTGTTCACACACTTGTCCACTCTACTTACAGCTCATCATCTCCTTTCTCTCGGGCCGGGTCTGCGCACACTGCTCAACTGTTCACAAACACAACACTTGGCTTCACTCGGCGGTTCGCTTCACGGGGCAGCGCTTCGGTGTCCAGGAGATGGGGTGCAGTCGAAGACTGGCGCTCTTTGTCCGAGCGCCCCTTTTATATTTGCTAGGATCGCCTAGCCGTCAGGGGAGGGACGAGGTGCAGCGGCGCGGGGCGCCGCCTGCATACAATGTTGCAGCTGCGCTTGTTGTTGCGTTCCCGCGCTGTGCGCGGGGCGTGCGTCCACGGCCGCGGCCTTGTGCCTATTCCGCGAGTGCAGCGCGTCCCGGTTACCCCGCGTTGGTCCTGCTGCCCTAATCCACTTTGTGGCAGATTTCATCTGTCACATCACTCCCCCCTCTACAAAAGGTCGGAAGACCCGTGTTGGTTTGAGTGCTCTGGCTTTTTTTTTGTGGAACATATTTACATGGTCGCTGGTCGGGTTGTTACAATGTAGGCCTTGCGAAAATACAAGTTACCTTCAGTTACTTGGCCTGAACGCGACATTTCAGCGGGTTATTCACTTAACCTATACAAGCGTTGGGGTGCGTTGGCGGGTTCGCGGGGGTTATGTTGGTGGCGCCGCCTGCAGGGTCCGGTGTGTTTGGAAGGGATGCGGCTGTTTGGCCGACAGCACGCCTTTAGGAAAGAAGAGCAGGGCCGGTCTGGAACAGCTGGGCGTGGTGACGCAGAGGGCGCCGCCCGGCGGGAGCGTTGCATTGCTGGTTTGTGTAACGCAGGTTGCATTGGTCGCGCCCGGGCTCGCCGTGCATCTGCCGTCGCCGACCAGCCGACCTGCAACAGAGAGGAGGGAGGGGCAGAGAAAAGAAAAACACACCCTAGGCGGGCCAAAAGTGAGATGCTAAAAGGATTTGTTAGACATTGGTGTCGACCGGCTGTGCCCTCAGGGGGGGGGGGGGGGGGGGGGGTAGGTAAGGACGTACGCTATACCAGGGCGTCGGGCTGCTCCGGCTGTGTGTCCGCCGCCGGCGGCAAGATGGCCCGGGGGTTGCGGAATGTCGCCCTGGGACTCCCTGGTGGCCCGACGGGGAGCATCGGGATCATTTCTGCCTGCTGGTAGCGTCGGGGCTCCGGTGCCGTGGTGGTCATGGGGATGATGGTGGGTCCTGTCGTGGTGTTTCGTCGTCGGCAACAGCACCAAAGTGCTGTGGCCGCGGCGGCGAAGGTTAACAGGAATGTTGTTGACGAGATGGTCCACGGTGATTTCAGACCTTCCAGGATGGCCTGACCCGATTCGGCGTCTTTGATAAGGTAGTCGAGACGGGTTAGGGAGATGCCGTTGAGTTGGTCCTCCCGCTGCTTGGCGTTTGTGTCCTTGATGAGGTCTCCGACCGTCGCGATGAATCGTCCGTGTTCCTCTGCCGGTTTGATGAAGCTGGCGGGGGTGAATGGTGGCAGGTCTGGTGTGAGCACCCCGGTGTCGATGTCTGCCGTGCTGGCGAAGGATGCTCCGGCGTACAGGTGCGCGGATCCGACTGTCACGATGAGCGACTTGGGGATCCTGATGGATCCGGTGGTTGGTAGTTGCGTCATCTTGGTTGTCAGGGGGCGTCCGCTGGTGTCGCTGACGGAGAGCCTGGGGGATGAGCTGAGGGAGAATAGCCAGCGGCGGCCCCCGGCGTAGCCGAGGAACCGATCCGCTGGTTTGTGCGCGAACATGGGTTCGCACAGACGGTGAACTCCGTCCGGGTCCGACATCAGCAGGGCGTAGGTGCACGAGGGTTTCCCCTGGTACACCGGCGCGAGGGGGTGGCAGACCGGCAAGGAGGAGTCGAAGTCGCACCTGCCCACGTCTTCTTGGGTGAGATGCATGAAGGAGTTGGTCTCGGAGTTTACTGCGATGTACGGCGTCTCCGGCTGGTAGTAGGTGTATATGTCGGATTCATTAATCCTGTATGGCCAGGGCAGTGCCCGGTACAGGGTGAAGCGGCGTCGCGTGCTGACCAGCGGGACGTGGAGGAACAGTCGCGTGCCTTCGTCCTCGCTGTAGTAGGCGTTGACCTTGATGGCGCTGTAGTAGTGGTGGATGTTTGTTGCGTCCGCCGTTATAGGGAGCTCGAGGCCCCCTGGCACGTGCTGGGCTAGCGTACCTAGGATGGATATTAGGTTCAGGGGGGGGATGAAATCGGGGGAGAGGACATTACCGGTGGACGCGAATGTCCATGCCGAAAAGAAGGCCCTAACCTCGCTGCGCACCGCGGCGAGGACGTTTTGTATCATCCGCATGGACGCCCCAAAGCTTGTAGTCTGGTTAATTTGGGCTGCGTAGTCAACCACGACCAGCTTTTCTAACTTACTTAATACTATTTCGTGAGCCTTTACAGCGGATAGGGTTAGGTTAAGAATTGATGCGTGTTCCTTTGCGATGCGAGTGAGAGCCCCAGTTTGGGCCGTCGTGGCTTTTGCCTGGGCTTCCAGCCTCGCCCTGTCTTTGTCGTCCATTGTTCCGAAGGCGAAGTTCAGTATCCGTCCTCCGAGGTCGATTAGGCCACGACGGGGGCGCGTCCGTGTGTCGTTACGTGGCGTCTGGTAGTCGGTAGTGTCTGACGCGGAGATGGGTAGTGATTTGTTGATGTGGGCCTCCAGGACGTTGAGGCGGGCTGCGATTTGTGCGAGTGCGAGTAGGATGTCGTGGTGGTCCTGGCGGGTGGTCCGGACAGCCGCCATGGTGTCCTGCAGGAGCTTGTGGGTGTAGGTGGTGGTTTCTCCCATCCAGGTGATGTTCTGGATAAGTGAATCCCAGTTCCTGTCTGCGGGGGCGGCGGCGTCGTCCGTGGTGATTTGGAATCCGGCGGTGAAGAGCGAGGCGCCTCGGCGGGTGCGCAGCCGGCGTTCCAGCTGGCTGATGCGGTCCTCGGCGTCCGCTAATTGCTGCTGTAGGGCTTGGACCGCGGCGCTGATGTTCGACATGCCTTCGATGTGTCGCGCCAGCGTTTGGTTGGTGAACAGCTCGATTGCCGTGATGTTCTGGTAGAGCTTGGCGTCGTCCGCGGCCAATCGCATGATGGCTCGTCCTGCGGCGATGGGGCGGTCCCACCCGTCGAACAGCGGCTGGGCGCGCTCTGCGGGTGACCTCCTGTTGCGCTGCTGTAATTTTGCCGTCAAGTCGTCTGCCCTATCTCGAAGTGTTTGCGTCAGGTCAAGGTACCAGGTTTGCGCGATGCGCAGTTCTAGTTGCATGTTTGTGGCGGTCGTTTGACACTCGCGAAGGTCCGCATCAATTCTTTTTACATAATTGCTCACGAGTTGACCTATACTTATCTTGTCGTTAACGCTCCTGCTTGCCCGCGGGCGGGTGACAGAGGCGGCGGCGCGGTGTCGGTGGTCCTCGGGTGATGCGTCCGGTGTCTCGCCGTGAGCTTCCATGAGCCGGTGGAACTGCTCCGTGGCGTTGATGGTCCTGGTGCCGTTCGCTCCGTCCTCGGCGTCGCTGTGTCCGGGGCCGAAGAGTTGTTCGAAGTCCGGGAAGCTCAGCTGACCCGGTGGCAAGGGGCGGCTGCGTTCCGGGGCGACGAACTGCGGGGATGCTCCAGGCCGTGTTACTTTGATGACCACGGGGGTGTTTAGGAAATTCGGGCGGGATGAGTTGGTTGGGTGTCTGCGGGCGTAGGGGTTTTTCCAGAGGGGCTCTTCTTTCGGGAGCTGGGGCAGGCTGGGCTCATAGGGGTTGGAGTAGACGGGTTCCGGGAGGGGTGTGGATGTGGTGGTGGTAACGGGACGCACTCTGTGGCGGGGGGTGGTGAACGTGAAGGTGGGGAAGGGGTTGGGCGTTGTTGTTGTAGTGGTGGGGTTGTAGGTGGGAAGGGATCTGTTTAGTTGGGGCGTGTGTGGGTGGTCTGCGGAGCTGGGGATGTATGGGTATTTTTTGGGGAACAGTATGGACGGTTCGTATGTTTTGCCGTCCAGGAACTCCCGCGCCATCCGGTTTTCCAGCTTCCTGTAGAAGATTTTGAGCCACCGGGCGGTCTGCAGCGTCATGATGTTCGTCTCCTGCGGTACCCAGACCGGCAGGAAGATGGCGTCCTCCGTGCAGTTGCCGGTGCAGGGTGCGAAGTTCGGGGCCGACCGTTTGGCCCTCCTCGCGGCCTGCTCGAAGTTCTTGATTTCGAACTCCAAGTGCGCTATCTCGTCGAGGAGGATAGCGGCTTCCTGCTTGACGATTGGCGCTGTCCCGTTGAGCAGGGGGATGATCCGTTTGGACAGATCGCCCAGCCGTTCCTTATACGCACCGACCCGCGGCATGCGGGCCAGGATGACCCATTCACTCACTGACAGGAAGAAATTGTTTTCGCTTATGAAAGCGATTCCCGCGGTCAGCTCGTTGGCGTGGTCGACTGCCAACTCCGTGACGTCGTTGTCGTGGTCTTTAGGTTCCTGGACCCCCGAGAAGATTGGCCTCCCTCGCCGCACTGGGTCCACTCCCTTGGGCCCGAGGGCGATCAGGAACAGGCATAGCGCCCACGTGGTTGGTTGCACTGAAAGTTGAAGAGGCATTAGTACAGGTACCTTCCACCACCTGCCCATTTACGACGGGTTGTATCGCGAGATGAGACGATAATGAAGGAGGGATGGATGGGCAGGGACTGCATGGGGAACGGAAAAGAACGAGGGGGGGGGGGGGGGGGGGGGGTAGTATGATAGGGGGGTAGAGAGGCAGGGGGGGGGGGGGGTTTGCGGAAGCCTTTTCATGCCGCCTGATCCACTGCCTCCGACGCATCGTTCTGCCCTTGTCCTGGGATCAGTGTGCCTGTCTGGTCCAACCAGCGTGGCATGCACTTTTTTAGTTTGGACAGGTGTGTTACCCTTGGTTCCGCGTCCCGGAGGTTGTCCGGTATTAATTTCTTAATTTTGACCGTGGATTTCCCTAGGATTTCCATGCATATGTAAGGGCCGAGGAACCGGGGACACAGTTTGGGCGAGAGGTGGGGGGGAAAGGATTCAGCTTTTAGAAGCACCAAATCACCGACCTGAATCGGGCGCGGTTTGGCCCGTTTGGCTTGTGCGGCTTCCCGCGTTTCGGTCGCCGCTGCCATTGCCTCTGTGACCTTGCTGTACAAGGCCTTGAACTTGGCGAAGGCGTACGGTACATATTCGTCAGGTCCCTCGTAGTAAGTGGGGTTATTAGACTCGAGGAAGTCTCTAGTAGGAAAATGCCCGTGTCGAAGGAAAAGAACATAAAATGGCGTGCTCTGGATTGAAGCGTGAAAGTGGAGGTTATATGCTAAGCATGCCAGCGGGACGCTCTCCGACCAGGCCCCCTGGTCGAAGTTTGGCAGGGCCGATGTGATCACGCGGACCAGATCGGCGTGCCTGCGTTCCACCTCGTTTTGGAACGGGGCGTATGCAAGGATGCGGATTCTTTCCACACCCATCCTCTCACAGCACTGCTGCAGTGCTCCGTAGATGAGGTTGCTGGCGTTGTCCGTAACTAACTGGTCCGGCACTCCAAATTTGGCGAACGCGTGGTCGATAAGTGCTTTACTAATCGTTTCGCCCCTCGTATCGGGGATGGCCACCGCTACCAGAAATTTGGAAAATGTGTCCGTGTATGTTAATATGTATTTATTCCCGTGCGTGTCCACTGATAGTGGGCCCACCACGTCTGCGCATGCGCGCTGCCATGGGCGCGCTGGGGGAATCCATCTCCCTACCGGGATGGGCGGCTTCCGGTCCCGACGAACTTTGAGGCACACTAGACACGACTCCACGTAGTGCGCGATGTCGTCCTGCATCCCCGGCCACCAGAAAGTCTGCTGGGCCAGCCGGGATGTCACTTTTGTGGAGTAGTGTCCCGATAACTTGTTGTCGTGAACCAAGCTAAGCACCTCCTCGCGGAGGCTGGCGGGCACCACTAGGTTCTCCCCTGGGCGGCGCGTGCACAGCACGCCGTCCGGTGCAAGAAAAAATCGTTCTGACTTGTCCGGGAATTCCCGTGCCACGCCTCGCCCCGCGAGTCTCTTCAACTGCCGAACGCAGTACTCGTCTGCTTCCTGGGCGCGCCGGAGCGACCAGCGGGTCCAGAAGACCGGCTGCGCCGTGGGCAACGCATCTTGTTCTTCTCGGGTGTGTGGCGGGAGGCCCGCCGCGGCCCCTGCCGCGGCCCGGCCACCGCCTGCTGCCGCCGGCGCCGGGTCCCCGCCGCTCGTGGGCGAGGGGGGAGGTGGCGCGCGCTGAAGGTCGAGTCCCCCTCCACGCCTTGCCGGCCGCTGGCCTGTTCTCGGCGGGACGGGCAGTGCTGTCTCAGCGGCTTTGCGGAGCTGAGCACGCGTGGTCACGGCTGCCACTTGCGGCAGCCTGCTTAACATGTCGGCAGGAATATGTGATTTGCCCGGAACATGCTGGACAGTAAATGAGAATCTTTGGAGGTAAAGCAGCCAGCGAAAGAGTTTGGACTGCGGCGCGTGGATGGAGTCAAGGTATTTTAGGGGAAGATGATCGATTTTGAGCAAAAATGGAACCTTACTGTCTAACAAATACACTTCCCACTTCTGTAATGCGCAAACGACCGCCAGCAATTCCCGTTCTATTGCCGAATATCGTTGTTGGGTCGGCGAGAAGAGCTTGCTATGGTACGCTATTATTGCCGGTCTCCCGTTGCGCATCTGAGATAAGACTGCTCCGGATCCCACGGCGCTTGCGTCCGACTCGACAATGAACTGTGCATTGAGGTCTGGGAATTCGCAAAACAGGGGCGCTGAAGTGAGATCCTTCACAATGTATTTGAATGCCGCCTGTTCCTCCGGCCCCCACACAAAAGGAACTCCCTTCCTGGTTAATCTAACCAGGGGTGCCGCTTCTTTCATAAAATTTTTGAAATATGGTGCATAGAACCCGCATAGGCCTAGTAGGGCTTTTACCTTTTTAACCGTGTCGGGCGGTGCCATGTCTCGGATTGCCCGGATTTTTTCCGGGTCCGGCCTCGTGCCTTTATTGTTCACGATGTGGCCTAAGAATTTTACCTCCGGTTTCGCGAACTCGCACTTCGCCGCGCTCACTTTCAGGTTATCCGAATCTAACGCGGCCAGTACTTTTTCTAGCTGAATTTTGTGTTGCTCAAAGGTTCGTGAGCCTAATAGAACGTCGTCCTGATACGCCATACATCTTCCCGTGCGGGAGAGAAGTTCGTTGATGTAAGTTTGGAAGTAGTGCGAACTGGACTTCATTCCTAGGGGAGCCCTGAGCAGCTCGTAGCGCTTCCTCCCTCCTATTGAGAACGCTATGATACCTGTGTCGCGCTCATCAATTTTTAGGGAGAAGAAGGCGGAATTTAAATCTAATTTTGTGAAATAATTGTTGAAACTCAGGGAGTCCAGTATGTCGCTTATTAATGGGAGGGTTTCGAAATAATTTGTGGGTAATACCTTATTAAGCTTACGCAGATCTACGCACCAGCGGAACTTGGGAGGTGATGGGTTATCGGGGTCGGTTGAGTGCTGGGGCTTTCGCACGGCGATTATCGGAAAGTTCCATGGCGAGTTTGTTCTTCTCACCACCCCTTTACTCTCCAGCACTCTCATTTCTTGCTCTAGAAATTCCACATGCGCCTGCGGCAGTCTGTACTGCCTTTGGTGGATCGGGGCTGTTACCTCGGGTTGTACTCGCACTCTGAATTTAGAGGCCCCCGGATTGGTTGACGTATCAAACAATCTGGGGTGTTTGGCCAAGATATCGCGAATGTCCTTTTGTTGTTCGGGCGGCAGGTGCGATAAGTTAACGTCTTCGGCATTGAAAGGCGCGGCTTCCTCCGGCTCGCCTACGTCTTCTGTCGGGTCGTCCCCCTTATTTCCGAATACGGTGCGGACCTGGGCGGGAGGGGTGTCTGTGACCTTGACGGCCTCCGTCAGCGAGACGCGCGCGGGAAGGATGATTTCCGACCCGTGGGCGTTTAGTACTAAAAACGGGACGGTCCCTCGGGGCGAGACGGTGGCCACCGTTCTCCCCACTAGGACCTCGGATGTGCTGCATCCGCCCTCTATAATTGTCACGTCCGTTCCGGGCGCTGCACGGATGCAGCCCCAGATGACCCCCTCGGCCCTAGGAGGGACTGTCACCTCCTCGTCTAGCCAGACGTCAAAATAATCCTTTGGACACCTTTCGTCCTCCGGATCTCGTGCAGGTAGGGGTGCGGTGTCGCCTAAGAGACCCTGGTTCGTCCGCCGTTGCGAGGCCTCACTAATTTTGCACGCCATTCCGGAGCATAAACAATCCGTCCCCCTGGACGCCTGAACCAACCACGGCGGTGGTGGCGCTCCAAACCCGCATTTAGCGGCGATGAGCGGTGCGCTAAAATAATCGCACTTGAATCTCCCTCGCCCGATATCTATCCGGGCGTTATGCTCCTGGAAAAAGTTTAACCCCAGCAACGCACTTCCGCAAATTGCCGTGAAACTCCTCGGCAACACACAAAACTCATGAAGGCGCGTGGAAGACCCTTTTCCCACGGCCAAACAGACCTTGCCGATTAGAGGAATTTCCGTGCCATTTGCGGCTGTCGCGTGCATTGCTGGCCCCCTAACTATTTTCGTGGCGTCCTGCACGATTTCCTCTCTTACGAGAGATATGTCCGCCCCCGTGTCCAGAAGTGCCTCCGCGTTTTTTCCTTCTATCTGAACGCGGATGTAATTCGCGCCCGCCATAGGTGCCGCGAACACCTTAGCGTCTGGTGTAGTCCGGCCGGCCGCGCTGTGGCCTTGAGCCGCCTCGCGGCATTCCCTGCTGCTGCGGCCCGCGGCTGGTCTGGCCGTGTTGCCTGTCCCGTCCCGCGGCGTTCTGCACGCCCTGCGCCTGCTGCCCTCCTCGCTGACCACGAAAGGGCTGACGGCCGTTTTGACGAAACGACTGTCGTGGCTGCTGTCCTTCGTCTCGCCTCGGCGGGAGCGGGCACTGACGGGCCCAGTGTCCCATCTTACGGCAGCGAAAGCAGCTGTCATTCGTTTGTGAGTTTGTTAGGATGGCGCTGATCGATGCCGTTTGCATCTGGTCCGCCATTAGATTGACCTCCTCCGCGCACGCAATGCGGAAGGAGTCCTCTAGCGTGGCCGGGTCCCGGAGCTGGACGTATCTTTTTATGGGGCTCAACAGCCCGTGCAGAAATTGGGACTTCATGTCCTCCGCGAGCTGCGCTGCTCGCTGGGCAACCTTGCCCTCACGTCCTTCTCCTTCCGGGATCTCCTCCCTCATCTGATCCCATTTCTGCGCGGCCTCTGCTAGCCGCGCATAGAACCCAGCCACGGTTTCGCCCGGTGTTTGCGCGCAGGCCCTGAACTTCTGGGCTGTCATGTGTAGGTTTGTCGGCTGGTCGAAGCGAGCGAGCAGGGCTGCCTTTAGTGTGGCCCAGCTCTGGGTGGTGGCCAGCTCAGAGGAGAACACGTATCGGCGCGCCGCGCCCTTGAGGCGCAGACGCGCCGCCATGCATTTCTGCACTTCGGTGAGGCCGGCTAGGTCGGCCGTCCCGTCGATCGCTGCCAGGAAGTGCGTGACCGGGTATTCGGTCGGGTTTTCTCCTCCGAACAGCTCCACTGAGTTGAGCCACGCGGCCGATGCCATTTCTTCCTCTTTCCTTTTTAGTGCCGCTATTTCGGCCCTGAGGCGGAGTTTCGTAGCCTCTTCCTCGGCCTTTACCCTGTCGCTTTCGTTCCTTAGCCTGGCTGCCTCCTGGCGCTTTTTCTCGTTGAGGACTTGTAGATGTTGGATAATGAGTCCCGAGAACTCGTCGGTGTCGACCACTGATTTATACAGTGATCTTAAGACCGCCTTAATATTAAGCCAATGCCGTGGCACCTGTCCTAGTCCTTCCGCGGCGGTCTCCGCGAAGTACAGGGTGCACTCCCCCGCGGTGATCGCACCCCTATATCGCTCGTTGAACAAGCCCCCGACTTCCTTGATTTTTCCCAACGCGGGCTCTGTCCTCCAGTTCTTGGTTACCCACGGGCCCAGACTCTCGAACACTGAGTCTATTTGCCCGACTATTTGCGCCGCGTGGGCCGAGGACCAAGCTTCGCCCTTTCTGTATTGTTCCGAAAGTAGGAGCCCGAACCGGGGATAGGGCGAGCGATCTGACGCGACGTGCTCTGCCAAGTAGGCCTGTACGTCCCCTGTGCTGGGCGTATAGCTCTCAGCCATGGCAGGTCGCGCCAGGAGTGACCGACGGGGGGTGGCTGCACATTATTGGCCGGGCGGATAGGACAGGAAAGGGGCCTTTGTGGCTCTGACTTACTACTGGCTGTCCTAGCTGCCCTGGGTCCTAGTAGTCCTCGCCGTCGGTCCACCCGGAGCTGTCGGATGTAAATCCGTCTCCGTATGGCTCCGGGGTGTATGGGGGTGGTGGCGGCGGAGGGCCTGTCAGCGGCGGTGCGTCGGGGGCACTGGCGAAGATGTATTCGCCTCCCTCGAAGATGTAGTACCGTCCTTGCGGTACGTCGAGGGTTCCTTGCGGGCGTTCGGGGAGAATTACTTCTATGCCCCTTGGCCTGGAAGGTGTAGGGGGTGTTAGCGTCATGTCGCTAGATCCCCCCGATGGCAGTGCCTCGCCCATATCGCGACAGATGCCGCCAAACCGTCCTTCCTCCCTCAACGCGTCAGCGGAGGGGCTGACGTCCCTGCTGACGTCGCGGGGGTGCTTGAGGCACCCTCCCGCGCCGGCCACTCGGCCCGCTTCTACCCCGGCGTGCGCGACTGGCTCTGTCTGAACCGCCGTGGCCGCCAGGGCGGGTGAGGCCGGGTCGGCGTCACCATGCGTGCACCCCCAAGGGGGCTGAGAGGCGCGGAGGGAGAAAGTCCGTGTTATAACGGGTAACCCGTCCTCCCGGGGCGCGGATGCTATTACGCCATTCCTGGCGCGCTGGCGCTGGTCGCGGCGCCTCTCTCGGCGGCGGCGCGACCTTGACTGCCGCTCGGGCGGCTGGGTCGCCACGTCATGCGTTGCACCGGGAGGGGGGGTACTGCGCTGCGGCCGCGGAGCTGCCCGCGGAGCGGCTCGCGGCTGGACCCGTGGCCCGCCTCTCCCCTCCTCCTGTGTGGGTGGGGAGTCGTAACGGTGCACATTGCCCGGGGCGTAGTCGGCAGGGCGCCGTCTACGCTGGCCGTCTGGGTTCGGGGCGCGGGGGTATCTCTGAGCACGGCTGCTCCCGGGGAGGATGGCGATCACGGCGCCTGGGGCTTCGCCACTCCTGGCTAGCCCCTCCAGGAGACGGTGAATCATCCGTTCCATCCTGGGTCTATTCTAATCCTTATTATATGCGCCTCCCTTCGGTGGCCTTGTGCCGCCGCTGGGTGGTGCTCACCTGGCCCGTTGCCTCCCCGGGAGCCCCGTTACCCGCCGCTGATCCTGGGAGCGTCTACTGTCACGTACATGCCCCGTTACAGATCTGCGACGAGCGTCGGTGCCCCGTGGCTGCCACCGCGCCTGGTCCTACTGGTTAGATCCCCCGGATTGACCATCTGCCTTACTGGCCCGTCGCCGTGGCGCTACTGGGACCGCTGTCACCAATGTAACGCCCCTCTTTTGGGGGTCTCGTCTCCTCAGGCCGGGGCCTGGATCAGGGTTCTTTTCAGTAACAAGACGGGGACATGGCCAGGCACTCAGTGTTTTATTGGTCAATGCAGGTTCCTAACACATCACCCTTGTTCACACACTTGTCCACTCTACTTACAGCTCATCATCTCCTTTCTCTCGGGCCGGGTCTGCGCACACTGCTCAACTGTTCACAAACACAACACTTGGCTTCACTCGGCGGTTCGCTTCACGGGGCAGCGCTTCGGTGTCCAGGAGATGGGGTGCAGTCGAAGACTGGCGCTCTTTGTCCGAGCGCCCCTTTTATATTTGCTAGGATCGCCTAGCCGTCAGGGGAGGGACGAGGTGCAGCGGCGCGGGGCGCCGCCTGCATACAATGTTGCAGCTGCGCTTGTTGTTGCGTTCCCGCGCTGTGCGCGGGGCGTGCGTCCACGGCCGCGGCCTTGTGCCTATTCCGCGAGTGCAGCGCGTCCCGGTTACCCCGCGTTGGTCCTGCTGCCCTAATCCACTTTGTGGCAGATTTCATCTGTCACATCGGGGCCCCAGCCTCTCGTAGGCAGAGGGCCCCGGGGGCCTCCTGGAAGCGTCCGTCCAGTGCTCCGCCACTTGTGCGATTCTGGCGGAGTACTGGACGGAGAGTCCTCGACGGCCATGTAGGCCTCCAGGGGCGGAACCGGGAGTGCGGTTCGGACCCCCCCCTACCCCTCCTCACCCCCACTCACCCCTCGGGGGCCCCCAGACCCCGTCGGGGCCCCACCCTCTCGTAGGCAGAGGGCCCCAGGGGCCTCCTAGGAGCGGCCGTCCGGTACACCGCCACTTGTGCGATTCTGTACTCGCGGAGTGAGAGGTCTGCGTTCGAAACGGTCTGTGCCGACCTGCGCGGCCCCGTCCCACTTCGAACGCAGACTCTTCATTTGTGTTACGGTTGGTAGCGCTCATGCGGTTGGCAGCGCTGGGAAAACAAAAGACAACACGAGACAAAGGCTGTCGCGACCTCGTGCCTAATTATTTCAGTTGTAAGTCGTGACTATTTGACCAATTTTGGTGTGTTAACTTAGTTAGTAAATAAGCTGTGGTGAGGCGCACAACATGCAGTATGATGACAAGGGATGGAAGAAGTAAGTATACAAGGAAACGTTTGTGCTCATTATTTCGCGCTGAGGGCTGAGATCTGACGCCTCTGATGAAGTGCCTAGTCGTGCCGGGTCGTGCCGTGTCGAGTTGAGGTTAACTCTAGAACCAAGCATACTTGTGATCAATCCGTCGTGCACTGTCATTAATAGGCATACATTTTCCTATTTTTGCTTTTAGGCTTCCTAAATTGCATCGCTACGACACTGATAGTGATAGTGACAGTGACGGTGACAGTGACGACCAGCCTTCGAATAGGCGAGGCGCCGACGGAGCCGGTTCGTCGCGGGATCCGGATCCGGTCGGTCCCCCTTCACTCGAAGGTAAGATAATTATCCTTAGCCTATCCTAACTTATTGTAACGCGCAGCTGGTGATTCGTTCGGAGGAATGGATAATGCTACTAATGTTGCTTTGGGTATGTTTACGAAATATCTAATCTCTTATGTTGCACGTCGCCTTGGTCCTGCAGGACAGCTGCCTGACGCAATCGCCCTGCAGGTCGCAGACAGAATTCCTGAGAACTTCATGGATACTTCGCATAACAAGATTCTGCGAGACACTTGTGCATTACTGAGCCCGCCCGCCCACGAACCGCCCGCAAAAAAGAAGAAGGGTGTACCAGCGAGAGCCCTGCAGTCGCTGGCAGTGAAGGTGAGTACTCTGCAATTTTCGACATTGTGTCGGGTTTGAGGTTAGGTTAGTCTGGCCCGCACGGAAAATAAATGGTTAGCATCAGATTTAGTTTTGAGAACTGACATTTCCGAGCAAAGTGTCTTTTTTTTCCATTTTCGCTGACGCAACGAATCATTTTTTTCCGTGCTGTTAAAATTATAAAATTTATTTTCGTTCACAGAGGTACCTAGAGCGGAATGAGGGAGAGTGGCCCTTCGGAGACATCTTGGATTTAGACACCAGAAGGCTCTCCATGTTGACGTTCCTTGCATGTCTCGTTGCTAAGAACCGCTCGAACATGAGGGACCTGAAAAATGAACTGGGACACCTCACCTCAGCGTCAGGACTAGTATTGCCTGACCTGTACAAGGAAATGTTTCCCAATATCGAGCAGTTTCTAGACAACTGCGGGCTATCAGAAGGTGAGTGTCGTCTTACACTGTTAGAGAGCTGTCGGATTACTGGACTGGTGCACTGAAATCCTAAACTTACCTGTTTAAATGTCTGTTTCTACAGCGGGCGATGGCAATGATCAGCTGTTCTTCCAAGCTGCAGCTGGGCCAGTACCTGTACAGCCTGCAGTGAACCTATTTGAAGGCAAGACAGACGCTGAAGGTGTCCTGAAGCTTTGCAAAGTATTGCAGACCAGCAAGGACGCAAACAGTAAGTAAGGACATCTTTGATAATATTTGTGAATTGCAAAGCATCCTTACCGATACTTACTTGATACCTTCCTGATTTTTTCAGATGTGCGCGATGCCAAGCATGCCCTCCTTGCCCATGCTATATGCACCAACTTTCGTGAAGGTCCGGCTCACATGGTGTACATCAACTGCTTCCGAGGCCAGTGCTGGACTTGCCTCAACATTGTGAAGGGAGTGAAGGTCAGCAGTGGGCTCCCAAGCGTGGACCCACCATGCCACCCCATGACTTCTGCGAAAGACCGGGAGCGGTCAGCCTTGGGCAAGGCTATTACGAGAGGAGTCATTGCATTTTCCGTCCCATTGCTCGCGGCCCTTCTCCACCACATGGCGAACTCGGAGAAGACTGCGGTGCAAGAACTCATGGCAGAAGCGGACATTGTTCTGGTACAGGACAAAGGAACCACGAGGCAATACAAAGGCCATCAGAAGATTCGCTATGCACTCTGTGAGATTACGGACATCAAACAACTCGCCGTAAGTCGATTATCTTTCCGTGTGCAACTTACCATTGAAATTACTGTTTTCGAAAATTCATACTTACCTTTCTACTTCGCAGGAAACAGGCGGCCGCCGAGGGTACTCTGAAAGAGACTGGAGAAACCTTGCACTGAAGAGAACACGGAAAGTGTGCCCGTCGTGCAGAGAGGCTATTAGCCCGTCCGACGGCGTCATTAAACATTTAACACGGCACTCCCTGCAAGAGCTAGCTTGTTTCCTGCAGAGCAATCCTCGCATAATTGACCAACACAGGTTCCGCGAGCCTTCCTTAGCATTAGGGATATTTTTAAACTTGGCAGGATTCGTCGCCTTGAACGACGACCTGGACGAAGTTATTTTGTTTTAGTTTTGTATAAATTTTGTTTTAATTTTGTATAAATTTTGTTACAAAATCAACTTTGTTTGGCGGCGTCCTTGTACGTCAGAGGCAATGAGTTACATATGATTATATATTTTATATGAGTTATAAATGAAAGGAATCAACTGCAGAAATGCAACTGTACATAGTGTGTTCTTAATCCTACACAATAAATTTTGTGTGGAGTGACAACGCCGCCCGTGTTTGAACCGGCGACTCCCCCCCACTCCTTGACCACGCACCCCACCGCCAGGCCACGGCGCAAGGCTACTAAGTGACCCGACCGGCGTGCCTTATGACACGCTCGGGAAGGCGAATTTCAATGTGAATGCAAAAAAAAAAAAAAGGTTTTAGGGTTTGAGCAGTGTTGCCACCCTTATCAGCGACTGCTCTCGGTTGCTTCTTAACCGAAGGAGTTGGATTAGCGACTGGACAAGTCATTGCAGACTTTGACCATATAATTTGGGACAAGGTTCTTGCAGAACAGCCATCGGTACATGTGCTGCGGCCACTGGAAGGTCCTGAAAAAGCCCGTCACCCGGGACTCTCTGGCGGGGACCACTGCACCGGGCGGCCGCCGCCGCGCCCGGGGCGCCGGGAGGGCAGGCCACCGGTGAGGCACCAAGCAAACGTCTACTCGCCGGCGGAGACGGGATCGGCCGTGCCGCACCGCGCCGCTCGGCCGGCTCTCGAGAACGGTTGTTCTTAAATGTCTCAAATTTGGACTACAATTTTCTTACATCATACCGGGGTCAACTCACATCAGAGGCAGCGCAGTCAATGCGGTTTCTTCTACGATATTCACAAGTGGACTGAAATTTCAAATCTGCCGGGGCGACTGTCGGTCGAAGGGTGATCAAATTCGGTCACACGGTTGTCAACTAAACTACAGGACCAAAACCCCCAGTGTGCGTCGCATACGCCCTTCAGAGATTTCCGCATGTATACGCATGGTCTCAAACTGTCAAATTGTCTTTGTGCTCGTGATCTGGCGGCCAAACGCACATGTCTCACCACTAGTTGCCGCCAGTATGAAATTTAATGAACCCCGTCACTGCAAAAGAAGAAAAAAAAACCAGGGCCTAAACTGCTGAGTGGTCCTCGGGGGCCAGGATTTCCAATGTTAAAAGCATGTTAACGATTTTGTGAACGTAAAAATAAGAAAGTATTCGGTTTGAACCGGGGTCTATCTGTCCGGCGATTCGACGCTTTACAGAGCGCGGCTACACCGACATTGCACGAAAAGGCCGTCCGTGTGACTGTCACAAGCTGCGGCGCCGGCCTGCGGGCCACGGGACGCCGAACTGGGAAGCCGAGGCAACAATAACAGAATATTAAAATTTATTGAATCTATATTTAAACGCGATACAACTAACCTTGGTAATGCATTGAGGCAAATCACAAATTTGTAATTTTTTAGGAGTCATGAACCTTCTGATATTTTAACCGACGACACCACATTTGGTTTTCACAAGAAAATAACGGCCGCGGCCAGCCGCGGCGCGCGGGGCCCGCGGGGCCTGCTAACTTGCCAACAATGGTTTCAGAAGGAAACGCAGAGAGGAGAAACTGTTTTTTATTATGAATTGAATACTTGTACCTGATGTAATTAAAAGGTGGCATATAATATAAATATATTTTTGATAGTTTTTGGTTCATACAGATACAGTGATGGTAATGTGGATACGGAGAAGTGAAAATGTGCAGAGGGGAGGGATGTAGAAGCTAGAGAGACTTGAGAGTGGGAACTCCTTTAAATGTAAACTTTGAATTTTTGGACCTGAGGTAATAGGATTTTTTGAATGAGAGTTTGTAATTTATTTGATGAAAATACATTATTTTAAAACTTATGCGATAGATATTAACGGTGAATGAAAAAAAAATTGAAACCTAGGGATAGTTAGAATGAAAAGCGAACTCATAGGCTATGAGCGGCAACAATGGTTGGGAGGAGGAGAAAAGAAGCGTGAAAGTCGCTGCAAAGGGCTCCTCGCTCCGCTCGGACCCAAAAACACCCCCTCCCCCTTCCCTCCTGTGGCGCGGCAGCCAGGTGCTTGCTGGTAGCACTGCGTTGGCAGCGGTTCTTTTTCTGTTGGTTTACTTCTCTTCGTTTCTTTAGACTCTTTGGACACGTTGAATACTGCGAACATCTTACTGTGTAAAACAAGGGGTCCGGCCCTCGCACTCTTCCTGTTGAGTTGTCGTTTATTTGCTGTAAGAGAGTGCCATGCTGTCGTCGCACTCCCTGATGGATCTGCAATCTTGGTTTGTGTAGCTTCGCCTCCCTCGCCGCCGGTGCCTGCACCACAGGCGGACGCATTTGAAGGAGAAGCGGACCCGTACTACGAGCCGTTACCGCCGCCGTCCGCGGAGCTGTCTAACGCAGAGCTGCGTTAGACAGCGACTGGGAGAGCTACCAGGAATGTTTAGCGGCGGAGGCGGAAGCCCGGGCGGAAGGGTTTCTCACCTTCGAGACGGTCATTAGACTCGAACTGGAATACCAGGCTAGTGTCGCCGATCTGGCGGACGATATTAAATAAAATTTAAAAGCCGTAATTCTCTTTATTGCTCCGAAACTCCCCTTTTGTAAACTCAAAATTTAATTTTATTAGAGGTGACGTCAGTAATTCGCTGCCAATGCCTATCGTGTCGCCTGCCGTCGGGAATCGAATTTGATGGCCTTGGTTCTTTCTGCATTACTAATAGCTCCTGTGAACGCACTTTTTCTTCTTGAACTAGTGGCTCATAATTTTGTACCTCAGATCTCACCATTACTCTGGAGGTACTCATTAGTTTCCCCGATTCTGATTGGCTGAGCGATAGCGAAGCCCTGGACCGACTGGGTCAAAAATGTTTTGTCTGTCTGTCTGCCTGTTTGTCCGCGCGATTTCTCGAGAACGGTTAGACGTAGAAAGCTCAAATTTGGACCACATCTTTCTTGCATCATACCAGAGTCAACCTCCCCTCAGGGGCACCGCAGCCCAAGCGGTTTCTTAGATAATTTTCACATGTGGACCAAAATTATAAATCCGCCGGTTGGGTAGATCATCTGAGGCAAGATCAGCTTCCCAAAGCTCAGCCGCCTCGAAGAGTTCCGGCTCTGCAAAGTCAAAGTCTAGCAGCAAACGAACCCAGTCCAAATCACCCGTAAAGAAGGGAAAGAACCAGAAGAAGAGACCTGCCACTCCCGCCAAACAAAGTGGCAAGAAGAACGTGAGTTTTAAGAAGACTCGGAATTCGAATGGCTTAAAATCGCCTCGAAGAACGCCGTCGCGAATCTAAAGCGGCGGGTGGCTGGAGTCCGGAAGAAGACGCTGCATTCCGAAGGCGGTATGTAGTTCCTGGCTCCGGCACCCACTCCCGGGAGCGTCGGTGGGCCCGGGGGAAGTGATCCAGTATAGAAACCAGCGGCGCTGTACCAGCTCCCCGGCATAGGGCCCCCAAATTCTAGTTCTTGAATCTATCTCTCCCATTGTGTTAATTTGTAATAAGCCTCATTACTGTTATGTTGCATCATTGCTGTGTTTATTTATTCGAATGTCATTCTATAGATACACATGCACTCTATGTTATGTGATTCGACGGCTGACCGTCGGCCTGAGCGGACGTGTCCGGGGAGCGCGCTGCGGGCGGATCAGTTACGCGAGTGGGTTACGCTTATTTAGGTTAGGTTAGTAGGGGCCTGGGCAGGTAAGGGTAGGGTAGGACTTGTTGAGCGGCATTGATACTCCTCAGGGGCACCGCAGCCCAAGCGGTTTCTTAGATAATTTTCACATGTGGACCAATATTATAAATCCGCCGGTGGGGTAAAGTCAGTATGCGCCATGCGCCTGTCGTGGAGGGGCGGATCAGTGACGCGAGTGGGTTACGCTTGGTTAGGTTAGTAGGGGCCTGGGTAGGTTAGGACTGGTTGAGCGGCATTGATAAGAAAAGGCTGATGTAAGATACGTTTGGAAGGCTGAACATGAGCGTTGTTGCGACCGTGCGGAGAGAGTGACGCCCGCAGGGCGTCCTACTGACTCGCCCCGCAGAATGCTACTCGTCAAGTGGCAGCCGCCGGCAGGCCAAGGTAGGCGTGCGCCAGGCGTGGAGTGGCGGAACAGTGATTCGCGATGAGCGAAGCCTGTTCGGTCTGGCGTACGGCTACCTTGTCTAAAGCCGATTGTAAGGTTGAGTGACCATGTGTTAGCTTCAGGCTGGTTCATTAAGCTAAGAGCACTGATTCAGAAGACTACAGGTTCCTCCCTGCAATAATATTTTGTGTTTTTACAAGGGGTGTAAATTCTGTAATGGTGCTCTGTGGCCACCATTCACCTTTCTCTTGTGTGCAAAGAATATTAGGGAAAGAAGGAAGGACCAAGAACTCTTTAGATCAAAGATAGGTCGACCACCAAGCACTTACTTGTAGCCGAAGCTGCCGGGTCGGGAGCCGGGACACGTCTGCCTGCGTGTCGCTCCCGCTCGGTCGGTGAGGCCGGCCGAGGGGAATCCGCTGACGCGCGTGATTTTGCATCGCGGCTTCGGGAAGGCGCAGCGCGCCAGATTCAAAGCTGCGCGCTTCCCTGACATCCTCCCCCTTTAGAAAGAAGATGTCCTCATCTTTAAGAATTTTGAAAATTAATTTTGAGCAGACAAAATAATTTTGTTAATCTGACTTCTTCAGTGCTTAGTGGTCATGTAGGTATTTATTGATTTTATTACAAAATCGATGATTGATTCGGGTGATACCTTTTCTTCTTCTTTTTTTTTGACGTTCTTAATTCTAACCTACACGAATGCTTAACTTAAAAACTTAATGCTAATTACTTATGACTACCGCTTTTTCCCCCTTTGAAAATTTAAAAATGCAATTTGAACTGCATAGACGAGAAAAAAGTTCATATATCCGGTCAGTGGTGAATCTTGAGTGTGACGACGCCGTTGACTGTCGATGGTCCGACGGTGTGTCCTTGGCGGTCCTCGAACAAGGTCTCCAAGTGTCGGCTGCGCCGCCGCCTCGGGGCTGATTCTTCATCCCGAGTGATCTTCTGTGAAATTACAGCCAGTGCCTGCAAGCGACCACTGGCCACATTGAGGCAGGACGGGTCGGCGCGCCTAACACCTTCCGACGCGTCCCCACGCTCAGCCCTTCCTCGCAAAACGACTCAGGCTGAGGTGTCTGGTGGGTGAAGGTCCCCTCAGGTGGCCTGAGCCAGCTGGCCTCCCCCATGGCGGGCTCGGCTTGGGGCGGTTGTGCTCCAGGTTGCTACAACCGTGCTTCCTCCCGAAGGACTCAGCAATCCTTTGTCGCCACGGCGACGATGACCGAAGAGAATGAGCAGATGCACAAACTTGCACTTGAAAGCCAATGACTGTGGCTACAGATGGCTGCAGATGGCGCAGGTGGGCGTGCCGTCTGTAGGTCGCGCTGTGTTGACGAGCGCTGGCCGTACGTAGATAGCTGTAGTACGGGTTGCCGCCAACTCGGTCTTCTTCTGGGGTCCCCGCGGGGGAGTTGGACGAGCCATACTCCGCCGCACCTCCTCTCGAAAGACTCGGATACGGGGCAGCTGCGGTCTTGCATGTCGCTGGGACGTAGCAGCTGTGACGCCTCCAAAAGGACTTGTCAACCCTTGGCGTGGGCGGCTCGGCAGCTAAGTACACACCGATCGGCACGAAGGACACTAGATACAGTCAGTGCCAAAATGTCGGACTAGAGCAGAGCCCGTCACTCAGCGAGCCAGGATACTCCGGACGGTCCGGTCCCAACGAAGCACTTGGTGGTCAAGTGAAGACGGAAAAATGAAAAATAAGAGAAACAAGGAGGAAAAATGGAAGAGACACGTCATGAGTTTGAATTTTACCCTACTTCTAAACATACTCTTAAGGTTCTACACTTAATTCCTAAGCACGCATTGTGACTAAACCTTAAATTTCTTAGACTACAACTTCACTAAAACACTAAATCGTCTTAGACTAATCGTAATTTAAAATGGTCTTACATCTAGAATTTGTACACTACTGACGATTGGCAAAATCTTTCCTGCCCTGAAGCGCCTTTTGTCTCTCTTTCATAAGTATGACGCCTAAAATATTGCCATCGTAACGATCCAAAATGAATCTATTGCCTGTCAACTGCAACAAAAGAGAGAAAATTTTATTTTGTTGAAATTTCTCATGAACACAGCGAGCCATCCAATCGTCTCTAATTTTCATCCAATCTGGTCGAATGTGATTCTGTTTGAGAAGTGCCCGTTCTCTAGCAAGCTCTGGTGATGATGCTTCTCTTATGAATTCTTTATCAGAAGGATCCAAAAATTTATTTGCGTTATATGCATGGTCTACACTGTTAAAAATTTCTCCATCGATTTCTACTGAACAGGTGTAGTCGTTAGAGAGGAAAGCTAATTCATCCTGGAAAGAAGTTATCATTTCATCCGACGTGTCACCATGGTACATAACAATATCAATGTCCGTATCAGCAAACACTGTTAAAATTATGTCGATAATTTTATGCATATGCGACCCTTTTAAATCTGAGGTTAATTCTGAAATCGCTAAACATTTTTCCTTGTAGCGTACCATTTGTCTTTTCATGTCATGCAACGAATCTTTTAAATCCGCGTATGAAGGCTTGTCATAGTGTTTCTCCGTTACAATTAGACTGTAAAAATCCCTTCCATGAGAACTAACGTGCTCAGCTGTCCCTAAATCACAATTACGGTGAAGTAATTTGTGTTTAATTTTGAAATACTTGTGAATCCTTTCTGCTGTGTTTTGCTTCATTTTACAGTCAGCAGAAATGCCAAAAGCTATCTTGTACTGAAGTGGCGCATTGAGAACATTTCCAGTCATGTGTGAGACACACCTAGGTGTATACTGTTGAAGATTACAGTGGCGTTCGTGCGAACAAACTGCTGATACACTTTCTAAATTATTGAGACGTAGATATTTCGGCCTTTTCACGTAAGGTCTTATATTTTGGACGTGATACTCCTTGACAATTTGCTTCTTTTTTCCTGATGGGGTTCTCTGTGATCGTAAAACAAAATAGAACCTGTCTGATTTTCTCCCAACGATCTTAAACGGACCTCGCCACAAAATTTTCTTTTGTGGCCAACCCAATTCACTGTTTTCATTTTTGACTCTCACATATTGTCCAACACGATAAGTAACTGCATGACGCTTCCTATCATAATACTGCTTGACTTTTTCCTGTGACTTTTGGATTCTTAATCGGAGATTTTTCAACAAAGCTAAATGTTTTTGCAACTTTTCCTCTAATGCTTCACTGCTTTGAGGAAGCAACTGTGAAATTCCTGGTATGTTAGGGTTGAAACCATGAAGAGCAAAGAATGGCGAACACTTGATTGTTTCGTGATAATTGATATTATAAATAAGTGTTGCAATTTCCAAATACTTATCCCATTCTTCGCCACATTCTATCAAAAGTTGAGCTAAAATATTTTTGAGACTTTGAACTGATCTTTCCACTTGGCCGTTGCAATGAGGAATCTGTCTGAATGCATTGTGGAAAATATTCCACTTGTCTAAGAGCTGCTGGAATGCAAAAGAAGTAAAATAAGAAGCACTATCACTGGTGTATGCTTCACATAGACCATACTGTTTTGAGAATGATGATAAACAGTCGATGGCATTTTCTGTATCTGCCTCTTTAACGGCGCGTGTCCACATGTACTTTGTGTAGTAGTCAACTATAATACAGAAATGCTGATTTTTCTTTTTAGTTAACGGCAATTTACCCACAAAATCACATGCTATTTGAGAAAAAGGTCGTTTTGCTATGACCGGTTTTAAAAATCCTGGTTTTTGAAGTCTATTTTCTTTGTGTAACATACAATACTTACAGCTTCGCACATAAATTGAACAATCACTTGTCAAAGATGGCCACCACATAAATTCGGAAATGTTTTTAACAAGATGTTTCAATGCCCTGTGACCTCTTCTGTCGTGGAACTCGAGCAAAATATATTTGCGGCATTCCTGTGGAACAACAACTAACGGCTTGTCTTTGTTAATTTTATAAACAATTTTGTCCTTCACAATGTACATTCTATGATCTGCGTGGTCCATATCTGACAGATTTGTCTTGATCTTTGAAATGAATTCATCTTTGCTCTGTAAATATTCTAAATAGTTTGGATCTTTGGTAAGGATATCCATGGACTTATAAACGTGAAGTGCGTTTTCCTTGTCTAGCTCTTTAGCTTCTTGTTGCTGTAATTTTTCTTGTGCTGCTTGAGCTCGTGTTATTGCATTAATTTTGACCATATCAGGCCAATCTTCGTCTACTAATTCTTCCACGGTTTTCTCCGGAATATCTACTGGACTTCTACTCAAACTATCGGCATCCACATTGGATTTGCCAGTCCGGTAACGGATAGAAAAATTAAACTGCGACAAATACATAATGTATTTGGCAATAACACCCTCAGGTTTCGGGGTCTTTAACAATGATTGCAAACTTTGGTGGTCAGTTAGGACCTCTGTCTTAACTGATCTGTTCTGTAGATAGCAACGAAAAGTCACAAAAGCGAATACTAGAGCTGCACATTCCAAATAGTACACTGGTAATTTCGATTCAGTGCCCTTTAATTTCCTACTGGCAAATGCAACCGGATGGTACTTATTTGTCGTAGAATCGAACTGATAGTAAGCTACACCAAGGCCTTGATAACTGGCATCCACAGTAATCCGATTATTGGCATGAGGATTGAACAAACGTAAAGCTGGTGGATTGGTCAATGCAGATTTTAAGTTATTAAAAGCCTTTGTCTGTTCTTCACCCCATTCGAACTCAACATTCTGTCTTAACAATTTTTGAAGGGGCTCGGACCTTTTGGCATAATTTTCAATAAATTTTCTATTGTATCCAAACACTCCAAGTTTCTTTCTTAGCTCATCTTTGTCTTTAGGAGGGTCCATACCAGTGATTGATCGAATCCGTTTCTCTGAAACCTTTACTTCTTTACCATTTACTATTACTCCTAAGAATTTGACTTCACGCTGAAAAAACGTACTCTTTTTAAAATTAAGCTGAACTTGATTTTCTCTTAGTAGATCAAAATACTCTGTTAACAATTGGACGTGTTCCTCAAATGTTTTCGTCCCCAACGCCGTGTCGTCAAAATAATTTACGATCTTTTTGTCTTTTTTGAACTTTGTTAGTAAATGATCCATAGCGAGTGCGTTTAACGCAGGAGCTATCGATAATCCTTGTGGCAAAGTTTTCCATCGCAACCTTGTGCCAGACGGTGAATCGAAAGCGGAAATGTCTCTACAACTTGGATGAATCTCTAACTGTGTATAACCGGAACAGTTATCAGTTACTGAATGCCAAAATTTTCCAAAAAATGAATCTAAAAGCTCTTGTTGATCAGGAATTGGATACCTGATATCCGTCAAAATTTTGTTGATTTTCCTGAAATCTTGGACCAAGCGATATGCTCGCTGGTTCGGGTCTGTGCTTGCTTTAGGAACGACAAGAATTGGCGTACAATACACTGAAGTACAGCGCTCGACCAAGTCAGCATCGAGTAATTTTTGTATGTACTCCTCAGCAAACGCTTTTTCATCAGGGCTCATGCGATAGTTTCGCTGGCGCACAATTTTACTTTTATCGTAACCAAATAAAATCGGTGGATAAGAACATTTCGTAAGTTCACTGACATCAGATGCAAACAAATCTTTGTACTTTTCTAGCAAAGCTTTAGCTACTGTTGCCTGATGCGGTGACAAATCAGGATTAATGTTAAATTTTTCCTCTTTTGTTGAATGTGAAATAGAATTAATTGTGTTGTAAAACAAGTCTTCATGCGAGTCATCAACTGCAAGATTTAATGTCGTATTGACAATTTTTGGCACTGTATCCGAGTTTGTTATCTGAATAAATTTCTTACCCTTTGTAGTAAGAATGAAATCTGAAACCATTAATTTATAATGTTTAAACAAATTTGGATTTCCAACAAAAACTGTATCTTCCTTGTGAAGATGAGGCGTAATGGAAACTTGTACATATTTTACTGTTTTTGGTGGTATTACAATATCGTTTTTGGAGCGAACAAATCTAGGACCTGAGTATAGTTCTTCAACTTTCATACCCTCAAAAATATTATCGATATTTTCCATATTTTCTGTTGACTTGAAAAACACACCAAATCGAACAGACACTTTTTGGGTACTATTTCTCAATGTTATTGTCATATTTTTATAGTCAATCAATGCTTGAGCTTTTCTCAAAAATGCATTTCCCAAAATAATTCTTTGAGAAAGTTCCTTTACCACAGAGAACTTAGTTCGAAAAAATAAGTTCCCTATTTGCAAATCTCCTATCCAGCTGCCATACGTCTTCATTCTCTGATTGTTAGCTGTGCGAAGGTTTAAACTCCCTTTCTGAATTTCAGCGCAAGGAAATATTTCATTCAGCACCTTGATATCGATGACATTTGCTACAGCTCCTGTGTCAACTAACGCTTCCTGAGACGCGTTGTTAAGTCGAATAGTAATTAACGATACCATAGCTATACTGTCATTCTTATTTCCTGACTTCAGCACCGGATGACTTGCTGTCAAATAATCTGAAAATATTTCTGGGCATTTACTGGCTATTTGTACCTGTTTGGTAACCGGATTGATATGGGCAGCACGCCTCTTCTTGGTTTTATTGCATTTCACCTCGGCTGTGAAGTGCGAGTTATTTTTATGGCACTCTATTGTAAGTATTTCGTCGTCTTGTGGTGTTGGTGCAATGATCTGAAATCTATTTTGAGTGGAAATTCTGAAATCCAAAGGCAGTTTCCTGTTTTTGACTGAGCTCTGCGGTGGGCCCGTCGCGCGCGGGACATTTGACTGCGCGTGGTTGGCACCACTGGATGCACCGCCCTTACTGTTCTCTTCTGCGTGTTGGCGCGCGACGCGCGAGTGTGTGTGTCGCGACGGCTCCGCGATCCGCGGGCCGATTCCGGGCTGTGTCCGGTGTGCCCGAAGGAACCCGAACGCGCTCGGCGATGAGCACGCCACGCTCACTGCAGCAGCTGGTCGCTGTGCAGCGTCAGCATAGAGACGACGGTCGAGACAGTCACTAATGCTGTCAAATGCCACTTCTATAAAATCATAGTAACCACAATCGACACTTCCCGAAAACAACAAATTGATAGGCTGTCCTGTCTTTTCTTTACCAATGAGGGTCTGATCATTCCCTTTGTACACTGTTATTGGACACTCATATAACTCTGATACTGCTACTAAATCACAAAAATCACCCATTCTGTTTTTTGTACATGCAAATTTTCTATAAGCACTCTTAGACTGAAATGGATTGCCTTGCTCGTCAAGTGCAAAATTTTGAAAATGATCCCAATTCTTCAAAACATGAGCATTAACTTTACATTTTACCTCAGGGAAGTCCCCCTGTCTGCCAAAAAGAGCGTAACTGATACATCGAAACAGACAATTACCGTCATGTACCATGGCTATTAGACGGGAATGCTTAGCAGGCTGTTTAGGTCGTTCATATTCATAATCAGACTTTTTCCGAGTACTTGCACCGTCAGTACTCTCTGAGAAATTACTACAAGTACTGTCAGTACTACTAGAGGAATCACTACATGTAGACTCACCATCACTAGAGATTGAATACCTATTGGCCCGAAACGAGTTCTCAATTTGATATTGTGTTTTCTCTACTAACTCCCGGTGCCGCTGTAATTCTTGCTCTGCTCTCTGTGCGGCTCTCTGCTGTTTAATTAGATCTAAAAGGCCTTCTTTGAGTCTATACCACGAGGAGTTATAGGGATACGTACGACATAAAGACTGAACTAATTTTTCCAAGTCAGATCCTCTGACCGCATCCTCCAAATATACACCTATTTCCCATTCAGTACACCGTAACTTTTCTAATCTGTAACGTAATGAGTCCAGAAAATTCTCAACATTTTCTCCATTTTTGTAAACAGGCAATAAAATCTGAGGTTTAGTGGGATTGGCACTGTCCATTTTGAAAAATATATGTATATATTTTTTTGACAGAATTCAGAACTTACAAATTTGAAACTGATCTTAACAGAGTAGAGTGCGGCAACACTCCCACTCGGCGCTGTCCAGCGAGCTCGAGGCGAACCCGACGCTATCGCTGACTCGACACCAAACGTCCGCCTCGCCGCGGCGGCGAGCGCGACTTTGTGTCTCTCCTAGTCTAGCTTAAAACTATTTTTTTTTTCCATGTGGAAAGAGGAATTAAAAAAAAACACGGTAAAAACTGAACAAGAAAAAATCATGGTCTTAAAACTAACTTATCCAACATAGCCTAACTTAGCCTAACCTAGCCTAACCGCGGTTATACAAAAACACATTCACACAAATTGCAAAAATAATGTCAAAAAGAATACTAACGTGTTGCCCGTGACTTTCGTCTGGTCGGCAAGACAATTAGAACTTAGAAACTTTTGCAATTTCGACTCCCAACCTTGCACGAACAGAATATCCGCGCACGAAAACACGCTATTGTAGAGCAATTAACTCCTAGCGAGTTTTTACCTACTTAAACCTATAAAATAGAAACGAAGTAGGGAGACGGTCGTAGTACTAGTGATCCCTTAGCGTAAATTCATAGCGCTAAGGCCACGCAACCTCCACCAAATAATATTTTGTGTTTTTACAAGGGGTGTAAATTCTGTAATGGTGCTCTGTGGCCACCATTCACCTTTCTCTTGTGTGCAAAGAATATTAGGGAAAGAAGGAAGGACCAAGAACTCTTTAGATCAAAGATAGGTCGACCACCAAGCACTTACTTGTAGCCGAAGCTGCCGGGTCGGGAGCCGGGACACGTCTGCCTGCGTGTCGCTCCCGCTCGGTCGGTGAGGCCGGCCGAGGGGAATCCGCTGACGCGCGTGATTTTGCATCGCGGCTTCGGGAAGGCGCAGCGCGCCAGATTCAAAGCTGCGCGCTTCCCTGACACCTGCCTCACCAATTATGGGACGGCCAGGCCTGGGCCTGCCTGGGTGAGATGCAGCTTGAACCAGTGCTAGCTACACGACGCGGTCTGGCGTACAACCACCTTGTTGTTATTACTAGGTACGAAGGGAACATTGGCGATGGCTGGCACTTGAGTGTTTATGGAACTTCCTCCTGACCTCTGATTTTCCGGACTTTTGTACCACAACATGGCGGCTTGTACTACATCAGGTGGACAATTCATGTCAGGTAAATATCCCATGTTACTGTTATTATTCCAACCTCTGTTGTTTTTGTTATTATGGCCTCTTTTGTTTCCCTGTTGTTATATTTGTTTAGTGGGGACCAACAATCTCTTGCTCTGTGTCCATTTTTGCCAATTGTAGAAGTTTTCCTGGACGTTTTTATTGTTGTTTTGCCCCCCACTTTCACTCTAGGAGTCCTTATCAAAGTGTCCCTGTTTACCACAGTAGTTGCAGCTTAAACTACCTTGTCCGTTTTTACTCCAGCAATTCTTTTCAGTGTGTCCCTGTTTAGCACCTTTTCATTACAGACATTGCACAAACTGAATTTGAAGATCATTTAATCACGAAGATGGGAACTAATGTACTGGATATTTCCGGGCCAAATGAGGATCTAGACATTCAACTTGTCCAAGTTGATTTCAGAACCCATCTTCCACCATCCACCATCCCACGAGGACTTCACCTCGAATTCTTTGGGCACTATGTTCTTTCAAGATTTGACCTCCCAGTGTGTCGTGTTGCACTCCATTTTTCCTTAACAACACAGCTATCCACATCTTGCATGGTATTGGACCTGTCAATGTTTAACCACAAACACAAAACATCAGCAGACAGAATACAAAAATACAAGGATAGGCAGGTAACGTACTCCACAGGCCCATTCAATCTTCGCAGCACTATGTTATTCAATATCTTCCTAAAAGAAGCTAAAACTTGTTTACATCAATATTAATAACATTTTTCCCAATGCTACTTCTGAATTGTACCTGTTTCATTCAATTCAATTCTCCTGTTACTGTTTGTTAATACTTAGATACTTTCATACTTTCTCCAATTTCGAGACTATCATTGTATATGTCATGCACAATGTTATTCAATATCTTCCCAATACTACTTCTGAATTGTACCTGTTTTATTCAATTCAATTGTCATCATATACTATTTGTTAATACTTAGTTACTTTCATACTTTCTCCAATTTCTGGAGACTATCATTGTATATTACTAGAGTAATATTATAATAAATAATACATGCATATTTCCTATCCCACAACTACTTCTTTTCCTCTTTTACTGTTATCCCCTGTCATACTATGAATTTACACACAAATACAAGTCCCAATAAAATACCTGCACGAATCAACAGATTCTCAAAGACTATACCCCCCCTTACCCACAAACTGCAGACCACTGCATACATTCAATCCTCACTATAATTTGAACCCGAAAACATAACCATACCACTCATGTACCTCAAGAGTGTCCCACCTATACAAAACAGACCTTGATAATCTAATAAACTGTGCCATCCCTTGCCCTCAGAGACCTCAATGTTCTCACCTCCACACCACACCCAAACGACCACCTTATTATTTCACCTGGTACTACTCACATTACTACAATCCTGACACTGAACACCAACCACCTAAACTCCAGAAACCTATAACTATACCCCCAATTTCTATACGGACATCATACTACATTACTTCAAAATGTGACCTGACAATACCAAATTGAAACTGTGTACCCTTTAGACACATTCTGTCCACACACTTAAACACCTCCTATTTCCCTACGCATATAGAAATCAAAATCAAAAATTTGCACCTCTTCACTATACCAGCTCTCTATATGCGTCATTCCATTCTCTACCCTGTTGGAAAATCTTACGATCCCTTACTTAAGTCTAGTGCACATTCCTACATTACCAACTTTAGCAGTGATATTGAGCTCGATCTCTACCGTGACGAATTGAGGGACACAACTTCTACATGTGCGAGGTGATCTATATAATATACTTCCAGATACCATCATGGCAAAATTCTCGTCTTCTCATATACCTCATTCTCTTCCACCTGACTGCATACACTCACTTCAAATAAGAACTAGACCGACACACACAACCATATTGTTAGTATACTTCAAAAACCTCCCCTTCCACATGCACGTGCATTTTAAAACTATTAGCATGCATAATTTGCAGCAGATACCACACAAACGAAATCACTGGATCAGAAAGGAAAGGGAAAATGGGACACAACATAAAACACATTTATTGAACATGCAACATGCACATCACTGCCATGAACTCAAACAGCATCATCTTCTGATCTCGGACGTTTCCTCTGATTGGACATAACCTGTCCTGCCTCCTTGGCTCCTTCAAACGATTTCATCCTATTGGCAAGTTGACTATCAATCCCTGAAATAAAACATACACAGATGTATCATTATATACAATTAACAAACCATTTTATACACTACAGACACCATCAACCTACCTTCACCAGGTTTGTGCAACTTTCCAATCCCAGCGCTCCCGATCATGCCATAGTTGACCACAGACCAGGACTGTCCCGCTAAAAAGTCGCTATTTACTTTCTGCAGCACACGGTCATCCAATTTCTTGAAGCTCGAGGGCAGATAGGTGAAGAGAGCCATACCCTCAGGGGACAATATCCGTGCCAGAACTCCTAGCACAGTCCGACCACCAATAATCGCAGAAGAACGCTCCACTGATCGAACAACATAAGGTACGTTCAACTTCAATTGCCCAAATGGTATCTTACAGTCCACTTCCTGCACCTCATTCAATAATTCATCAATTGACTTCTCAGCAGCCATCTGAAATCAAACACAAACACCCACACCCAACCACACTTATTATACATTACCACCACCACATTACCATTCACCTACGCACCCCTTCATCACAACCACCACACATGCACATGCACCATCTATTACTCACTTTCCAAAACAACTATTCTCCACAAACACAAACAATCTCTACACCAATATAACTTTTAAATCAGTCCACCCGGCTTGATGTTTACCGTAACCACAACGTAACCACAACTATACCATTCACCATGACAACACAGGTACATTCATACGCACCACCATTTTACTCGTTCGACCACATTGACCACACAATACGATACACACAAACTTACACTCACATCAATAAAATACCAACTTACTTCCAAATGAATACAACTCCACGTTATTTCTTACACTCTATCATCTAATATCTCAAACCGAACATTTACATTCCACACACCACTTATCAGTACTGCAAATAACGTTCCACCCTCCTATACCCACAATAAACTTCTCATACACATCACTTAATAGATTTCTTCCATTCCTATTTTTTTCCCCCGCGGTGCGCAGGAATCGCAATTAAAATCTCCACACTCAGCTTTGGAAGTCCTAGACTTCGGCTAGTTGTTATTCCCTGAGTAATCACCTCTACCTCCACCTCTGTTCCGGGTTCCCCTGGGTCTTCCCCTCAGTGACTCGAGTGCGTTAAGCTCGGTTAGGTCAGAGTAGTGGGGGCCGGGGTGGGTTAGGCGCGGGTAGGTAAGGGTAGGTCAGGACTGGTTGAGTGGCATCGGAAACGAAAAGGTGATGCAAGATACGGTAGGATGTTGGAACATGAGCGCGGCTGCGACCGCGCGGAGAGAGTGACGCCCGCGGGGCGTCTTTCCGTCTGGCCCTGCAGGGTCCTACTCGTCAGTTGACAGCCGCTGGCAGGCGAAGGTATGCGTACGCCAGGCGTTGAGTGGCGGAACAGTGATTCGCGGTGAGCGAAGCCTATTACGCCACGTCGCGGTCTAGCGTACGCCTACCTTCTATCGTCGAAACGGCTTTCAGGTTCCTCGAGTGCTTCACCATCTCTGGGAGACAAGGTATGCGTACGCCAGACCGCGTCGTGGCCTAACAGGCTTCGCTCAGCGCGAATCACTGTTCCACCACTCCACGCCTGGCGCACGCCTACCTTGGCCTGCCGGCGTCTGTCTTCGGCTCGGGAAGACCCTGCGGGGCCAGTCAGTAGGACACCCTGCGGGCGTCGCTGTTTCCGGCCGGTCGAAGCTACGCTCATGTGACAGCCGGACGTACATTACATTGCCTTTTTGTCATCAACGCCCGTTAATCTTTCTTACACTACCCTTAGCTAACTGAGCCTGACCTTCCCAGGTCCCCACTAACCTAACCGAGCGTGACCCATTTGAGTCACTGATCCGCTGCTCGACGGCTCTCGAGGACGGGGTCCCTGGTCTCGCGACCGGAGGCTGTATTCGTTCGCCATACCCATACGATGCCTTTGGGCAGTGCCTCAAACCGCATTTCTATATGACACTTAGTTCTCGAGTTTCATCGGTCGGTATGTGCTCCTCGAGGACGGGGTCCCTAGTCCCGAGACCAGTGGCTGTACTCGTTTACAGCCCCCCCCCCCCCTTCTATGCCCTCTGCAGAAACGCAAAGCACTTCTGTCTAAAACACATCGCTTACTTGGTCCTCCGGTTATGTTTTTGCAATGTGGCTCTCGAGGACGGGGCGCATGGCCTCGTAGGCGTTGTGTGGTACCCTTGTTAACAATACGGTATTTCACTGCATCCAAACCGGATCCAAAGAAGAACATCATGACACCGAGAATCGTATCCGATATGACAAATCGAGGCCGCAAATCTCCGATGCTCCGGTCTAGGTCCGCCATGTTGGATGCCCGTATTTAGTTGTCAAAATGTTTTTACCATCCCAATTCAAAGGGAAAGAGTCGCAAGGCATAACAAACTCCTCTGTTCAAACATGACCGTGCGCGCTTGCACCTACCGTTGCCTTTAAACGGTCCACAGAATCTCACACGGCCTTTGTTTACAACGTTGTTGACATAGAAACCCAACATGGCGGTTCATGTTTGGCTGCACCAGCCGCGAATTTTCATACTGGATACACATCATCTTCGTTGGTTCCGGTAGGTTTGCAGTGAAACACCCTATTGCCGCGGCCCGCAAAGTCCAACGTCGAAAACCGCAAGTCACTACCTCATACCGTTCGAAAGATAGAAGTTGGCTCTCGAGCACGGTGTGCGTGGTCTGGAGAAAAGTCGTCTGAGTGGGGTGCTTTTCTTTTCCTTTGCCGTGGTCCGCCAATGTCACTGTCGAAAACCGCACGATGCTAAGTCGTAACGTCCAGAAGATGGGAAGTGGCTCTCCAGGACGGGGTGCATGGTCCTGAGCCCGGTGTCATTGCCAAACGATCGCAATGATGGCTGAACCGCTACGATGGCCAGCGCTGCAAACAGCACCCCTCTAGGTGGCTCGGTTTTCCAGATATCCTCAAAAGTTTGCTCCAAATGGACTCCATCCTGGATCTCGAGCACGGGGCAGCGCGGAGGAGGTTACTATGCACGTGCCTGTATTCCTTGTCTCATTTCACGGAGGGTCGGTTTTATAGCAAATTTTGATAAGGACCACTGTTCGGCCGTAATAGTGGAAAGTAGAGGGCTGGGCCTCCGCAGTCCATCTTCTAAATCATTTTCTTTTTAAATTTAATACGAATTGTAAAAATAAATGAAGGAACTACTAGAGCCACGGTAACCCACATGTGAGGTTAACTCCGGTATGCTAGAAGGAAGATGTGGTCCAAGTTTCAGCCTTCTACTACTGACCCTTCTCGAGAAATCGCGCGGACAGACATACCGACAGACAAAACATTTCTGAGCTAGTCGGTCCAGGGCTGCGCTATCGCTCAGCCAATTATGGAAAGGAGGAAGGACCATGAATTCTTGCGATCAGAGGTAGGTCGACCACCGAGCACTTACTTTTAGCCGAAGCTGCCGGGTCGGGAGCAGGGACACGTCTGCCTGCGTGTCACTCCTGCTCGGCCGGTGGGGCCGACCGAGGGGAATCCGCTGACGTGCGTGATATTGCATCGCGGCTTCGGGAAGGCAGTGCGCCAGATTCAAAGCTGCGCGCTTCCCTGACAATTGGTTAGTGGAGGCCCGGGCAGGTTAGGTTACGTTAGAAACGGGTAAGTGGCATTGATAACGTAAGGGTGATGCAAGATACGTCCGAAAGTGAGAACATGAGCGCGGTTGCGACCATGACGCCCGCAGGGCCTCCTACCGTCTGGCCCCGCAGGTTCCTACTCATCAGGTGACAGCCGCCGGCAGGCCAAGGTAGGCGTGCGCCAGGCGCGGAGTGGCGGAACAGTGATTCGCGGTGAGCGAAGCCTTCTGTGTATATGTAGAGGTATCCTCACTTTCCTGCTGCCGTTCCGGCACCACATTTTCGTTCATGAGCTCAGTGTTACTTGTCAGGACAATATCATTTCTACACTTCCTAATGTTTTGTTACCAAATCCTGAAATGGAAACAAAATTTTGCAATGTGATGCCTGATCTCACTTTGTGCCATGTGCAGACATGCAAAGTATTTTGTTTCGTAGTCCCGCGGGTACTGAAAGGCAATGTGATGCCAAATCATAGCCGCCTGAAATACGAGACCCAGACCCCTTCCCAAGTTGGCGGGTTGCCCGACCTTGTATCAGCCAGGTGCCGCGCAGAGGGCGCTGCTAGGAGCATGCAGAGAGGTTTAATACTTTTCAGACCGATAGTACGAGTGCTTCTCACAAAAGGGGCACTCGTGCACGGTACTGGGTTTGGTTTGGGTTTAGGGTTTGGAACGATCAATCTTAAACGTCACCGCAGTCCCGGGCGGTGTCCAGCTTCACCGCCAAACGGAACCGCAGACCACCATCTCGCCGATCCTCTCGCTCGTCGGCAAAAAAATGATGGCCACACCCGGAATAGGGGGCGTGGCGCCAGGACTTTGCACGGTGCGGACGTCTCGTACGTTGCGGAAGAATACCCATCTCCGACTGCTTGTCTACTGCCGTGTAGCTGCAACCCATGTATCTCGCGAGGCAACGAGGCCTCTGAGGCCACAGAGACTCGGACTACTGAAAGGGACCACAGCAGGGCAGGGTGGTGTCTAGTTCGTCCGGGCCCATAAGTCAGCAGTCTAGTCGAGGCGCCTCGTCTGTCACATTAGGGTTAGTCCCAGCGCACATCAGTGACAGGACGCAGAACAGAATCGCAGTCGGCGATAGGGATGCACGATACGTATCGATATTATCGAAATATCGATATTTTCTCCCGATATTTCGATATCGGTATATCGATATGGTTTGCAAGCCGATATATCGATACTTTTAATCGATATCTCGAGCGACATTTAAAGAGAATATGTAGAATATTTTTAGAGATTATTTAAGATATTTGTAGATATCAGCCGCGCTTCCGCTGTCCATGTAAAAACGGCCTCGAAAACAGTAACTTTAGTACCGCCAAACTACATTGTACATCCTCTGCAATTGCTTTTGGTCAGGTCGTACCTTGGTTTCCGAATGGCTTCTTTGTATCGCAATTTCACCTATACCTGGCGCCATTTTTAGATTTTGTGTATTGCGTCAAATACCAGTATTTATTTTGAACAATACGTTCTTTTGTCCACTTTCTGTAACAGTTTCTCGGTGATGTCCAAAAATATCGATATATCGCAAATATCGATATATTTTTCCGATATTATCGATATTTTATCGCAAGGCATTTGATATTATCGATATCGATATTTTTTATTCGATGTGCATCCGTAGTCGGCGACTGCCAGTCGCGCATCGCATGGCCAAAAGCATCGCTCGCTAAGCAGCGCGGAGCACAGCAAGCTAGGCCAGAGCAGAGAGACAGCGCGTCGGTGCAGCAAGCATCACAGGCTACAGGGGCGGCCATGAGGGTCTTGACGTCGGGGCAGCTGGTCATCTGCTATTCTCGCGGTCGCACCGCACTCCCTTGTCAGACGGTCGCACCGCCATGTCCATCAGGTGGCTCCCCCCCCCCCCCCCCCCCCCCCCCTGATGATTGGCCACCCGGGGACAGGCTTCATCAAGTCAGTCGGCCGCTTCTACCTGGGCACCGTCACCGACGGTAGCGCAGCGGGGCGCCTCGCGGCCGATGCGGCAGGCCATTGTTGGCGGGCGGGCCGCGCGCCGCCAGGCGGGGGCACCGGGTGAGGGCCATTGTTGACCAGGGGCCGGGACGGCAGGGACATGGGCGGCCCCGACCGCGTCTCGTGGAGGCAGCATGCCGGTGCACACATGGACACGCTCCGGCACGGCGTGGGCGGGACGCGAGTCCACGACACACTGTGGGCAAGGGACAGGGGCACCGAGGGTCGCAATTCCGTGTGCAAGGGGTGCAAAGGCAGAGCACTCCAAGGGAACCTTGGCACGTAAAGGACAGGACAAGAAAGGACGGGGATCCGTCAGCAGCATGGGAAGCATCAGAGCGTGCGGAATGTCGGACTCGGGATACACCGCTGTGGATCCAGATGGTCACTGCGGCGGCGAACAGCGAACACACCTATTCTCACACTGATTCTGGCCACGTGAAGCTGTTATCCCACTTCTGACCCCAAGATAATGGGCATAGGAAGGAATCGGGCTCTATTCCTGGACTGATACAGGCTTAGTAGCGGTTGTCAAGGGCAACTTCAGTGCGGTACCGCCAACGTAGGCCCGCCAAAATGCACCGGTTTTAGGCACTGCCAGCCCCAGGGCAAATACTTTACAGTGTATACTGCAAAAAAAGTTGCATCGAATTCTGAGTCTGACACCTCGGGCCAGTCCCTTGTGAGTCAGCGGGCCGCAAGTCGAGCCAGCAATTTAGCGTCGACGTCGAGGACGGTTATCGGCATGTGTCCTTGAGGAGGCGTGGGGCCCACTCTGGGCAGGAGGGTGATGATCCCCTGCATCATATCCGCGGGGACACACCTGTCCGCAGCGTTCAGGACCTCCGTGAGCGTGTCGCCGGCAACGCTCCAGGCGCTCGGCTAGAACTCTGCCGGCAGGCCGTCCTCGCGAGATCGGCCGCGCGGACTCTTTTTGAGGACGCGCAGGACCACTTCGCTGGAGTGGGGGCGGCACAGCTGTGCAATGTCCTCGCCCTGAGTGGTGGCCTCGATCTCAGCGAGGTCGACCGATGTGGCCCAGCGTCGTTGACCTTGCACCGAAACTTGTCTTGTAGCCTTGACCTGCTGCCGCACCCTCCTGACGGCCTTGGCCGTGTGCACCACGCTGACAGGTTCGTCTCGAACGACCGCGTACAGCGCGCCGCGCGCCTTCACCATAACCAGCATGACGGCTTGCGCCAACAAGATCAAGGCCTTGGTGTCCTTGATGCGCGCGGGGGGTACGCAGGGATGCAGCGTGCAGATCCTGTTTAGTACATCCGTTGTCCCGGATATTTGTGATTACTATTTAAAGTGGATCGAGCTCCATCCCTTGTACTCCTCCGTTTTACTAATCTCGGGTTATCCTATTCCTTATCCCATGCAAGACGGAGTCCGGTCCTTTTTGCACTCTTCCGTTTGAGTGTTTTCGGATTATTCTATTCGTCATCCTGTTCACGACCGAGTCCGGTCCCCTTGCACTCCTCTTCCGTTTCAGTATTCTTGGGTTATCCTCATCGTCATCCCGTGCACTCTTCCGTTTCAGCTGTCTCGGATTATCCTATTCATGTTCCCGTGCTCGACCGAGACAACGCCTAGCTCGCGGTTTTTCGGTATCGGGGAGGGTGTGGACGGGTATCTGAGCGCTGCACCTTACGCGGTTGCACTCGCACGCACGACACAGTTTACGCCTTTCAGGGGTACAGCTGTGAAGTACAGCAAAACATATCCGATAGCTCTCGGTACGCGGTGCGAAAGTGTGTAACGCTAATGGAAGGGTAAATGAGGAGGGAAGTTCGGCTTGAAAGAACACGTGACGTTTTATTCAAAACTTAGATCTCAACTTCCACCAACGCTTATTAGAGGGTGGCAGGGTCTTCTTTCGTTTGCAAACCGAGAAATTCTTAACTTCGGCTCTCTTTTCCTTCATCGTCTTCCACGTCGACTCAGGTGCGCCGGGAAAATGTACAAACTATGTGGTGTTTGACGCGTCGGAGCGGATGCGGCTGCTGCAGCTGTCCGGATACGGAGCACGGCTGTAGCTGCGCACTGGCGCCAGGGTCGTGACGGCCGTCCCGTCATCGGCAAATGTGATTGTTGTCTTGTAGTCCGTATACATGCAGCGGGGGTCCGAGGCCTCCTCCCGGACCCACTGCTCCTCCGGCTCGTACGTTGGGCCGCGAGACACGACTGAAATAAACCGGTTTTCAGAGCCATCAGCCCACTTGGTTCCACTCCAGGCACAAACAGCACAGGTCCATGGCCATCGGGCGGCACAGCTCCGACACGCGTGCGGGTAGCTTCGACGAGCATTCAACATTCAGCGGAATGTGACACGTGTCATTCGTTGGGGCACGATGTTACATTTTCGGATTACCAGCGGAGGCCGGGTGGAGTAACACTGGTTTGCAATATACCCAGTAGTGCCGTTACTTCGACTAAAACCTGGATGAAACAGGGGAGAACACCCTGAGTCGCGGGGGACCCTAGGTCGTCCAGTCAGTGTACGGTGGCCTCAATAGTCACTCTCTTAGTCACTCCAGTCATTTCCCCAGATACTTCCAGTCGTTCTAGTCAGTGTCAGTCACTCAAATCACTTTGCAATAATTGTAGTCAACAGAGGTCACTTCAGTCACCAAATAGTCAATTTCATTTACGTTCCCAGCGGTTTTTGGTTTTCGCGGGCTCGTTTCTTAACGCGTCAAATTCTTATCCCAGAATGATAAATGAAGTCCCACGTCCTAAAACAACTTCAGACGGGTTAAAGTCGATCGTATATAACTTGTGGCATCAGTTTCCGATTGTAAGCAAAGTGACTGTGTTCAATCACGATCCTCCATCCCTATTTCCTCACTTCCTTTAGGATGACATTTCACAGTTCCCTTGCTACGAATTTGACATCTAAGAATATGCATGACCTTTCGAAATTGTGTGCTACACAGTACAGAGCGTACTTTAATTGACAAGGTAGGCGTACGCCAGACCGCGTCGTGGCGTAACAGGCTTCGCTCAACGCGAATCACTGTTCCGCGACTCCACGCCTGGCGCACGCCTACCTTGGCCTGCCAGCGGCTGCCACTGAACGAGTAGGACGCCCTGCGCGCGTCTCTCTTTCCGCACGGTCGCAAGCACGCTCATGTTCTGGCTTCCGAACGTATCGTACATCAGTCTTTTCTTATCAATGCCGCTCAACCAGTCCTGACCTACACTTACCTGCTTGAACCTAACTTACCCGAACTTACCTACTAACCTAACCGAGCGTACCCCACTCGCGTCCCTGATCCGCCCCTCCACGACAGGCTCATGGCGCATACTGACTTTACCCAACCAGCGGATCTACAATTTTCGACCACATCTGTAATTTTTTTAAGAAACCGCTTGAGCTGCGGTGCCCCTGAGGGGAGGTTGACTCTGGTATGATGCAAGAAAGATGTGGTCCAATCTTGAGCTTTCTACGTCTGCCCGTTCTCGAGAAATCGCGCGGACAAACAGACAAACCATTTGTGACCTAGACGGGTAAGGGCTTCGCTTTCGCTCAGCCAATAACCTACAAATACTCATTGAGGGCCCACGGGCACCGAGCATTTATTCTAGGAGCCCAGAACCCCGCCCCGTTACATGGTGCATCGGTCGGGAAACGAACCCGGGGGCCGCCCGCGTGGCAGGCGAGCATTCCACCACTGAACCACCGATGCTTTTTTTAGCCCGTCCCGACATGTTTCGGTAGAAACGTACAGGAGCCGGGCTTATGGTCTGATGCCGACTGTTTGTTCGTTCGTTCGGACGTCTGTTCGCTGACTTATCGTTTACACAGAAACTTCAAATTTGGAGGATAGACTCCTTTTATGGCGTATATAAACGTACGGTGGCAACAATTTTCAAATTTTATCGCGTTTCTGTTTTATGAGAATTGTTTGATTTGTTAGGTTAGGGTTGGCCGCTGCGTGTGGTGCGCCTGCAAGGCGCACTCCGCCGCGTGTCAGGGCGGGCTGAGGTTACCGATTTTAATCGTTACAAAAATATGTACCAGCGGACACATCTCGGGGGCCGGGGCCCCCCGCGAACGCGGCCGGCAGGCCAAGCTGGCCAAGTCCCCCTGTCGAACCGAGGTGCCGGTGAAGCGGAGCGGAACCAGCACCGAGGTTCAACGGAGGGACGGGCCAGCTTGTTTCTAATCAGACTTTGAGTTGGCAGGAAACGGTTACTCTGCAAGGTAGGCGTACGCCAGACCGCGTCGTGGCGTAACAGGCTTCGCTCATCGCGAATCACCGTTCCGCCACTCCACGCCTGGCGCGCGCCTACCTTGGCCTGCCGGCGGCTGGCACCTGACGAGTAGGATCCTGCGGGGCGAGTCAGTAGGACGCCCTGCGGGCGTCACTCTCCGCACGGTCGCAACCACGCTCATGTTCTGCCTTCCGAACGTATCTTTCATCAATGCCGCTCAACCAGTCCTAACCTACCCAGGCCAGAGAAGCAGCAGGGCGTGCGGGATGCTGGGGCCCGCGGTGGAGAGCCAGACGGTCACTACGACAGCGATGTTAAACACGCGATTTCGGTCCTTGGCTATCCTCCTCCACCCTTACGAAAACTATTCTGGACACGTGGAATCGTTTGTCCACACTTCTGACACCAAATGTTATGACGCGGGTATGGCATAATGAAAGACTATCATGACACATGAAGTATTCAGCAGAGCGGCTAGTGTGCAGGAGCCGGCCATCGGTTGCCATGGGCACGGATAACAGTCGACGGAGGCGCTTCTCAACAAAAGTTATTGTTTTATCAAATCGGTCAAAACTTCCTGAGATATTTACGAAAGTATAATTACACTTTAAGTTTGTACATACCGTAGCATCCCAAGTAAGGTTAGGTAAGCTTTTACTCTTTCCCACTACTCTAATGGTTGGACTGGAGGACAGAAACTTGCTCCACTGACGTGTATTGGAAGAGATGTATCTTCCCGTGCCGAACGTGAGGGGAAAGTAGGTTTCAGATCATAGGAAACTGAATTCTTCATAACAAGTTAAGGCTGGTTTTTCTGAGATTAAAACTGGATGTATAACTTCTGCGGAAAATTTCAAGGCTGTATCACCTCTGGTTCGATATTTATTAGCTGTTCAAAATATCCCTTTCTTTGTATATCAGACAGAGTTTGGCTTAGAAGCTACATGGGTGAAATTCATTGTTTGTTTTTTTTTAACAGGAGCAAGGTTAACTGTATTTCTTTGGAATATTTCTTGTTGCTGTTCTGCTTGAAATGGGTGCCTGTGGTTGTTACAAAAACAATGCTGTTCCGCGGTAGCCGCTAATTTCTTATGTGATTGTTATGCATCTTGGCTTTGTAGAGTGCAGCAGTCATCACCATTTGAACCCCTTCTCCGTTGGGCTTTACACCGATTGTGCGGTAAAAGTGGCCCCCAAGCTCTTGCTTTGCTCCCAAGAGTGCTGCAAGGTTGAACGTGGTATTCGCCACTGTAAAACCTATTTCATCCTGAAGCCATTGAGTCAGGAAACCTATGACCCTGGTCCAGTGCTGGGCCAGCTCTGAACCCCTGAGCACTGTTATTGGCTTGCCTATTAGTGCCATGGAAGCCGTAGGCTACAAATGAAATACAGAGATTAATGGAGGCCAGGTTTGTTTTCTTCCTTTACATTAATTTTCCCTCAAGGAGATCCTATTCAAATGATTTTCGATGTTCGTTCCCTCCACTGATGGTACCTTTGCGTCTTTTGAGTGATTAAAGTGCCGGTATTTGATATGCTGATATTACCTTACAGCTCCCATTTCCCTCCCGGCTCTGATAGGATCTGTCTTTACCACTTCCCCGGGGAACATAACTGTGTAGTGAAAGTAGTACAGCATTGTCTTAACACTGATGTTCACGGGCTGAATGGCTGTGTTGACATCAGATGCATTTAGCAGAAGTTGTGGTCCAAAGGCACTCGCATCTACTTTGGCCGGCACGGAGATATACTTCATCGCTGCTGCCTCCCCATTTAGACAGATTTCGATTGTTTCCAGCAGTTTGACGCCCCCATAACTAGGCTGATATTATAATAATTTTGCAAATCAGTGAGTGATAAGATACAGATACTAATAGAGAAAGAGAGCAGGTGGGAAAGGAATTGAATCTGCACTTCGCCGAGGCTTTAATATTTTGAGCTTGCAGGTCCTGTTGGAATCACTATTTGACTCATCCTCGGTGGTGCTATTGCAATAGTCAGTGTCTGAATCGGATGAGCCTTTTTAGATGTCTCGGATGTCACTGTTGCAAGGCACAGGCACGTCATTCACTTATACATAGAAAAACAACAACGAACAAGGGGTGTTTGGACTTAAAACCTCTGGGTCGCAGCGCTTGAACGAATAACTCTTGGACTCTTCCGCAGCTCTACTGTAGGTTTAGAGAGGTCAGAGCAGGTACTGGTTACTTTAGAAATCGGTGCAGCCCTCGATTTCTCAACATATCTAGGCTTGGAGACGTCAGAGGAGGTACTGCTGCTTTCAGATGTCACCTCCTTCACTTAAGCATTACTGTTCAAGAACTTGGATCGATTTGCGAATGAGATCTTGATGTTGATGTTTGCAACGTTCATCTCCGAGGCATGCCTACCGTCCTCTGGCCTGCCACCATCTCCTGTGGACAGGTGTCAAAGTATATAATCGATATATCCTGAACGTATCCCTTCAAAAAGAAGGTCGCGCGTCCACGGCGACATTGTTGAGAGCCCTCACGCGAACGACTATCACAAACCCTGGTTGACCGCGGCCGCAGCGAGCCGGCCAGTGCGCACAGCACGGCTAGCTAAGTTGACAATAATACGTCTTGGCAATAAAGAGTAAAACAACTATTAGCAACCATAGCATGAGCGTGAAGTATAGCTTCATTGTATGCCCACTGTGCAGTGAAACGTCATACGTAATTTTGTGTTTATGAATTAACTGAGGCGGTTATATTTGATAATAAAGTTGGCTGTAATAGAGTACCGGTCTTCCCCTTCCTGCTTCACTTTTATGGCGCCATCTCTCGGCGCAGGACCGCGGCCGCGCGCGTGAGGCTACAATGACACGCCCAGTCGGAGATAAAACAAGGTATGCGTACTCCACACCGCGTCGTGGCAAAACAGGCTTCGCTCATTGCGAATTACTGTTCCGGCAGTCCACGCCTGGCGCACGCCTACCTTGGCCTGCCGGCGGCTGTTACCTGACATATACTGTTACAGATAATATAATAAACATTAACATTACGTATTCAACTGTTAACACTTTTTAAAATGCAGTTGACTAG